>OZ023264.1:186506855-187025355 GCA_964006375.1 Tillus elongatus | reverse complement strand
TGCTGGAAACACTTAATATTTTTAACCATATCTATTTCATATGGACTTGAGAGACCACTACTTAAAATTGGTAGGTAGTATAATGGTAGTAGCAATAATAACAATAATAATGCAGAAGCCTCTCCACGGGCGAAATTGAATGAGACCTCTTAGGCGCGTGTCGACAAATCGGCGTCGAACTACTGGTTGGTGTCCGGACGAATGTTTCCAGAGACAGGGGGATTTTTGCTGGCCTTACACGATCAGGTCACTCCAACGAGACACTACTTGAAGTATGTGCTTGAAAATCATTCGGTCCAACATGACAAATGCAGATTGGGTGTCAGTAGTCAGAGATTATCCTGCATGCCACCGGAGGATGTCAACTATTTGCTGAAATTGTTAACAAAGAGAGGCACAACTTCATCAAGAACTCGTTTTGAAAATGGGACTTTTAAGTCTTAGTAAGGTGCCATATAGATACACTCCTGAGTCCATTCAAGAGAACCCAGCGAGTTGTCCACAACAGAGCAGATATAATAATAGCGGATACGTTCTGCAAACAAGTGACGCTCAATGTTGTGGCAACTCCGATTACCAATAATTTGGAAACAAAGTACAAAGAGAAGACCATCAAGTAGAGATACCTCGAGATGGTAAATAGTAGATACTGGAGGGCAGATAGTGTCCGTGTAATCATCATTAGATATGTCAACTGGTGTGGTTCTTCGAAAGAACATTAAAAGACTGGGCCTAATAGAAAGCACCTTTATTTTATAAGGTTGTGCAGAAAGCGACTTGCAACTGCCTACACCTTGCGTAGGTTTCTGTGACGTGAGGATGTGTCGCGTTGCTGTTATGGGCCCGACAAGTTGGAACCGGTCCCATCTGAGCCTAATCCAGGATACCTAAGATGAGTAAATGTTCACCTTTGAGAGAGTGTGAAAGCGCTTCAGGCTAAAGTCATAATAATTTATATACACTTTCTTGGGCATTTATTAGCTACAAATGCGTGGTATCCAATTGATACCAAAGTATTTATAATTACAGGCATAGGTCTTGCATTTTAATAATCCCTAATGTATTTCCTGCTTCAGTTAATAGAATTATAAGTTAAAAAAAATGCCCACCTAATGTTTCCAGTCATCTTTTATTATTGCCATGTTCTTTGCAGAACTATTACGTAAACAGGAAGGAGAACTATATAAAGCCCTCTGCACCTGCTGCTAGAAACACATTAATTATCACAGCGCATACTTGACTTTATTGTCGTATTTCTTTTGTTTCCAATTTTCGCACGGTCGCTACATAAAGATGATACACTTATACTGTGCGGCCTGTTTTAATTGCTGGTATATAAGCAGGGAATTAGCATTACTTGTCACTTACTTGCATAATGCTAGCAATACATATCAATTGTGTCCAATTGAGTATCAGAATTGAAATGGCAGGTGTTTGAAAACAATTAGTATTTAAATTAGAAGTCGATGAATAATACATCCATTAGCTGTGGATGTGTTTTCAGATGGTAAAACTATAGGTACCAGGATGCAAAACCACTAAAGTTTAAATATTATATATATATATATATATATATATATATATATATATATATATATATATATATATATATATATATATATATATATATATATCTTGGTCAACCTCTTCGCCTTTTCCAGGTATGTGTCTTTCAAATAATGTGCGAAAGCTATTATGTCTTAGAATATGACCAATAAATGTTGGCTTTCTCTTTTCAATTTGTTTCAGCAAACATCTTTTTTCTCATATTTCTCTTAGAGCATCTTTATACGTCCTTCTTTTAGCCTACTTATTCAGTGTTCCCACTCGCCTGGAAAACCGGGAAAAGTCAGGAAATTTGTAAAGGGAAAAATTGCAAAAATTGTCCAAGAGTCAGGGAATTTTCGTCCCTCTCAGGAAAAAATTATATGTTTCTTTTTTTTAATGATAAATAAGTGAAAGAATGTTTTTGCTTTTTTTTGCAATTTTGAACCATTTATTAAGTGATTTTTTTTCCACCAAATCACAATAATTCTTTTTTTATAATTTTACGTTCATTGGTCGCTTTGTATTTGAAACGGGGAAGTGTGTTTTCCGCTATGACGCGAAGACTAATTGTCTTCTGTAGTTAGTGTGTTACACATGTTGGGGGTGAATTCTAGAAGATTAAAGTCAGGAAAATAAATTTTGGCATGTCAGGGAATGCCCTATCCCTCCTCGGTTTCGTCACCAAACCTCCTCGATCTCGAAATAAAGGCCATGACAGTCTTCCATTGGAGGAAACTTACTTGGCTCCTCTGTAGAGTCCTCGAACCGTCTGTTCGAAGACTCCCAAAAGGGATCCCTCTTGACACCGATCAATGTAAGGTGTCTTGTGAGAGTGCAGTGGCCTGTTAGCACCCCAATGACGCGGCGAAGCGCAGACCGACTCTTACCAAGAAGTTAGACAGTCTTGTTTCTACCCGGCCTCTCCACGAAGTCACTCGCTTGTCTACAGCCACTGACCGACTTCCAGTGCTTCTCCATGGCCTCTTCAGTCTTATCTATCTAGGGAGTCGGAGGCCACCTTGCTACTTATCCCTATATATAGCAGGCTCCGGGCCACAGAATGGCTGCCGGGAACCAAGCCTTGCGAGATCACCCCATTCCCCGCCATGCCACAGTGTCCCGGAACCCACATAAGCTGTACCTTCTTTGTCCTGGACAGCCCCGCAGGAGCGTCAGCAGACCAGCGTTGATCTAATTCTGGGAGTACAGACCGCCTGACTCCGAGTAAATCTATGCACATTCCTCGGGGATCATCCTGTCGAGTAGCTACAGAGAGGATAGCGTATACCCCCGTTTCGAATGCCGTGGTATATGCGCCCCGAGCTCAGAGCAGAACTCTCGCGCGCCTCCAGGCCATCCATGTATATTCCCGCCCCGCTAGAGTGCTGCTCCTCCAGCCGTGATCCGTCATAAAACAGATCAGGGTAACAGGTTGGAAAGCAACCTCATTATTTCTCCATTGATCCTTGTTGGGGATTCTGAGGGTATGTGCCCTAGTCAGCCTAATATAATCCCCTGCATTTCGTACCTGTATGGTAGAAATTTGAATTTCCTTTTCCACCTCCTTGGAAATTTTTGCATGTACTGTGATCGCTCCCTCACTACACCAGTTTCCAGAGTCTCGCATTCTGAGATGCGACGCCATATCCTCCCTTCTGATACAGATGGGAAGCGGTGGAGTATCAGCTAGACCTCTAGCGCGGCTGACGGTGTCGTCTTCATAGTTGCGGTGATACCCAGACTTGCCAACCTTTGAAGTTTGGCCAGCTTTCCGGTAGCAGTTTGGTTCACACCACACCACCAGACCACTGCCCCATAAAGGACCCTCGACCTGACGATCGCAGTGAACATCCAATGAAGGATCCGAGGAGTAAGTCCCCAGGTCCTCCCTATCACATGGCGCAATTTCCAAAGGGTCGTTACTCCCTTCTTTACTACTCATTCTATTTGTGATCCCCATGAGTCGTTCAGGTTGCTCGGATTTACCTTGAGGTTTCTTCTGTAAACTTTTACAGTTCCTCTTTATAAAGATACAACTAAAATTAGTTTTTGCATGGAGGTAGATGGTCATTTTGAACTTTTAATTATATGAAAAATTCGGTAAGAAAATCGTTCGTTTTAAAGTTTCCGAACCTAATTTTAAACACTGCTGGTCCAAATTTAGAAATGTGTGTATAGTTAGAAAGATAATTCAAGGCCTTTTAAATGATTTACCACAAACCACGTCTTGCTAGTAAAAAATTACGTTGCAATTCAACGGTTGAAAATATCAAAACATGTGTTTCCCTGCAAATTAATGGTAGCGTCTCCGAGCGGTGTGCGTGTTAGGAGGAGGAGGAGGGGGGCTGTCTTGCGCGCGTGCGTATGTGCGTGCGCTTGTTTTGTTTCTTTAACGTCGGTCTATTTCCGCGACTGTGGCCAATCACCGACGGTAGGGAGCAATTTTACCTCACTAACCTGAAAATTTGGCCAAACCCTAGCCTTTCTGTAAGGAGGGTGGGGATCTTTAACGTGCTCAACATTGCATGGACATGGAACGGACCGTTTTACACCCCCTCCGGAGGGCGGAACGTGTAGACATTCAACTTGCTCAAATACAATGTCACAACCTCGGTGGATGTTAATCTTACAGTATGTAATGAAAATATGAAAGAAGAACCCTGGGATCGAACCAAGTACCCTTTGGTTTAGAGGCACACGTCCTTAGCACTGAACCACCGAGTCATTTAAAAGAATGTTGCATTTTTCAAAAATCTCTAATATTTTAATCGGTCTGCTAATTTATTTTTTATTTTCAGGACGGCCGCCTTAAGACACTAGTTGAAGAATACAACGAAAAGTGGGACATAATAGCAGAACATTTTCCTGACAGATCTGATGTACAGTGTCAACAAAGATGGACTAAAGTTGTTAATCCGGAGCTAGTCAAAGGACCTTGGACAAAAGAAGTACGTGTACATTATTTCTCTCACTCATAATAATTCTTTTTCTTTTCCGGGAATTATTGTCTAATACGTGTAGCTGCGATAACTACTTATACTTTGGAGAACACAATTTTGGACCTAACGATTCTTTCAGACGACAAAGTTCGGCACACCAGAGTTTGAATTAGTGTTATTTTTCCGCTGATGAAGCTAAGTTTATTGACGAAACGATAGTTTAAAAATGTGTTGCCTTGAATTGGGTCCTCCAAAGGATACATATCGTTTTTAAATGCCAAGATCAAGGATTACCGCAGGACACGGTGTTAGACCCTCTAGCCTTTTTGTTTGCCCAGTATATAAAAATTAAAAAATACCTCATTTATCTATATTCAACAACTTATGGGTTCAATTCTGCCAACGTTTTTATTTACATTAATTTTAGAAACACTTGAAGCCATTTTCTTGACTTCTTTTAGCACCCTTTTGTGATAATTCCATGCCATAATATTTTGTGGCGTATCATATACAAAAGTTTTAGGGTTTAGGCGATATTCAACCATTTATTTTTTGGCATATGCAAACCATCCAGAAAAGACGAATACTTATCAGACTATGTTGATTATTGCAAAGCAGAGCTTTTTAACGTAATGACAGCGATCAAAGTAAACATAATTATACCGGGTGGTCAAAAATGGTATTCAACTCAGGTTTCAATAAAATTAGATCTAAAAAAGCATTTTAAAGACAAGTAATTAGTTAGGTGTATTAAAATGAAAAAGAAATAAGTCAAGTTTTTTAAATTAAAACAGTACTATGTTCAATTAATTGCTGTCGCTTGTCGCGCGTGATAAGCTCACCAAGGCTTTAATTTTGTTTGACAGGTAATGTAAGTACTTAGGTATGTATTTTTTCTTTTCTATTCACGCGAGAAGCCTTTAAGACAATTCAACATATTACTGCCCCAATAAAAAAAACTATCCTTATTTTTTAAGTTTTAGTACACTGGCTTCACAAGTGCTTGTTTTCTTGTCTGTAACCGGTTTCGCAATTTACGGTATCGTCAGACAGGGGAAAACTGAATTGAAAAAACAAATTGCGCTTGTATGACGGTGTCGTAAGGTCAAACCTGTTACAGAGATGAAAACAACCATTTGTAAAACCAGAGAAGAAGCCTCTAGATCTGTATTTAATATATATATATATATATATATATATATATATATATATATATATATATATATATATATATATATATATATATATATATATATATATATATATATATATATATATATATATATATATATATATATATATATATATATATATATATATATATATATATATATATATATATATATATACAGGCGGCTGATTCATAAGTGGTGACCAAAAATGAAACCCCATGTTCTTTGAACAATTTTAGAGAGGGTATGTCCTAAAAATTTTTCCTATAATGCTTCATTACAAAGATACAGGGTGTTGAAGTTGAATTTCAAAAAATAAAATTTCCCAATTTTTTAAAAAGTAGTACATATATTTTGCTGAAACTTCGCATGTGTAGGCTGCTATGTAAGGCGCGTATTCTACCATAACAATTGAATCCGCTAACCCAGCAGTGGCGCGCGTACCCACATGTCATTGGTTATCCCTCAAGAAAAAAACCGGTATGCCAATGATATATATATTTTTTAATCTTACTCTTTTCGTGAACAAAATGACTCTCTTGATAATTTTCTGTACGACGCTTATTTGTCGAGTAAGCAATGAATCAGGTAAGTGTTTTAGAGCACAGTTCATGATTTTTAACCAGTCGTTGTTTGGTAGAAAATCGCAATGATACACTTTTATGCCTCCATTGACTTGAATACACGCGCGACATCTTTTTGATGTGGAAAATTTAATGTCTCGATAATTTTTTGTACGACGATTATCTTTGTTGTATTTTAGTAAGTAGTAGTCTGGTTTGCAAAAGTTGTCATTAAGTGTCACCTGACGTTTAGGTTAACAAGTTATTATTTTGAATATGTGAAAGTGGTAAACTTTATAAAATTGCAAAATTTTCTACTCTTTTACTTCTTATAATGGAGTACACCTCAGAAGAGTATGCAGATATAATTTTTATCTCCGGATATGCTGATGAAAATTCTCTAGCTGCTTGTCGGGAATATCAACGTAGGTTTCCCACTCGCCGTCAACCTACACCAAGGGTTTTTTCTCGATCGTCAACAAGACTTCGGCAGTGCGGTATTGGACAACGTCCTGACGCTAGAGCTACTGGTAGAAGACAACATCAACTTGAAGACGAAGAGAGAATGGTGGATGCAGTGATGGATCAACCTTCTACAAGTACTTGGAGGATTGCCATGCAGTTACAATATTCTCAAAGCTTTGTTTGGAGAACTTTACATCAAGAAGCCTTACATCCATATCATCTACAGAATGTTAATTGCCTTCTACCTGGAGATAATGTGCATCGACGAGTCTTTTGTGAATAAATGTTGGAAATGAACAATCAAAATATCTTATTCCCTAATCTAATCTTCTGGGCTGACGAATCAACATTCACAAGAAATGGTATTTATAATTCTCATAATGAGCATGTCTGGTCATTGGAAAATCCACATGCAACAAGGACTCGCACATTTCAACATAGATTTTCCATTAATTTATGGTGTGGTATTTTTAACGGCTCACTGTTCATGGAAGTCCTGCCACAACGTTTAAATGAATCTTCGTACTTAGCGCTCCTAGAAAACCGTGTAGAAAACATTCTAGATGACATTCCACTAGCAACAAGAGGTATAATATGGTACCAGCATGACGGTGCACCAGCGCATAATAGTCGAAACGTTGTTACATGGCTACATAAACATTATAATGAAAGATGGATTGGCAGAACTGGACCAATACATTGGCCTGCAAGATCACTGGACCTAAACCCACTTGACTTCTATCTTTGGGGTGATTTTAAGCGACTGGTCTACAGTGAACAAATAGATACACCAGAGCAGCTACAACAACTGATAAATAATGCTTTTCGTCATATTCAAGCAACAATGAATCCTCAAGACATTAAATTTTCCATATTAAAAAGATGTCGTGCGTGTATTCAGGCCAGTGGAGGCATTTTTGAACATTTATTGTAATAAATAAATTACTATAAGCCTGATAAAAGTGTATCATTGCGATTTTCTACCAAACAACGACTGGTTAAAAATCGTGAACTGTGCTCTAAAACACTTATCTGATTCATTGCTTACTCGTAAAATAAGCGTCGTACAGAAAATTATCAAGAGAGTCATTTTGTTCACGAATAAAAGTAAGATTCAAAAAATTTAAAAAAATAAAAAACATCATTGGCGTACTCGTTTTTTTCTTGAGGGATAACCAATAACATGTGGGTACGCGCGCCACTGCTGGATTAGCCGATTCAATTGTTATGGTAGAATACGTGCCTTCCATAACAGCCTACACATGCGAAGTTTCAGCAAAATATATGTGCTACTTTGTAAAAAAGTGGGAATTTTTTTTATAGGACATACCCTCTCTAAAATTGTTCAAAGAACATGGGGTTTCATTTTTGGTCACCACTTATGAATCATCCTGTATATATATATATATATATATATATATATATATATATATATATATATATATATATATATATATATATATATATATTCCTTGGAAATTTGAAATATTTGCGCTGTGCTGTGTTAACTGAGGCATATTTACTTTTTTATAATACAAACTTTAAGCCATTTCTTCAATAGTTGTATTAAAATCGTCACCATTTATTTGTAACCACATATGAAGGTCCCCCTGTTGTTCGTTAAGGCGATCAAAAAATGTAATATTTTTTGATTTGAAGAAACTTGGTGTTCAACAAATGTTATGTGTCATTTGATAAAGTGTACATTTTTAAAAAGTTTGCTTTGTCACTTTTATGAAATACATATCTTATAGTTCACACTTTTAATCCTCAGGGGGGTAGTGGGGGCACTGGAGCAATTTAACACAACCCCTTCGGGCATTAAGTATTCGTCGAAGCGTGGTGAGATGGTGAAGACAAAAGGAAAGGAACCCTTTATGTAATATTCCCTTGTACAGAGACCGGTTCCCACCGTGTATGCCGCTTGGACTAGAGGACATTGCCCTCTTCTAGGAGGTATTGCTTATTGCTTTATGGTCTATAGTGCATACTGCATTCTGTAGCTCTATAAATAATTGCAATAGAATATAATATGTAATCTGTAATTAAACATTTTCAAGTGTTACAAATCATGAAAGGAAATGATAGTATGTAGGCGGTAAGAAAACAGAAGAACTTCAATTACTATTAGTTATTTTTAAGGGAAAAATCGAATATATTATTTGTTTAGTTCCACTTTAAGACTGTCTGTACTATTTTATACTGGTCATCAGCATCTTCGGCTATATGCGATTTTCAAATTGTGCCAATCAGTTGATACGCGGTGGTAGTTTTTTATCAATAGTTTTCAATAATGACACGGGGACCCGAATCCGAAAGTCCACAGTAGCGTACCTAACTAAAATCAATACAAATGATCTAGTTAGCTTCGACTGTTTCCATGGATAGACAAATCATTGTAACAACGAATAATAGCTAATTAGAAATGACAGTGTGAAATTTCACGTCAAGAAGTCAACGCATAGTTGCGCAATAAAAAAATATATGAATGTCAACCGAAATAATAAAAATAGAAAAATTGGACTCTTCGTCAAGTACTTATATTTGAAGAGGTAAGGTCGTTGGTGATCAATCACTTTCGTTTGCAACCATACATAATTGAATTGCCTATTTCAAAAAGGTCGATTTTCCATTTAAAATAAAGAGCAGCCTATGAGATGGATTTCAATGTCCGTTCCAAAAAATATCGATGTAGTTCAGGAAAAAAGAATCGGTAAATTTGATCCCCAAATGTCTGAATGTTGATCAGAAACGAGCAGAGGTGATGCATCATGCTTAATCTCTGCCCGGTTTGAACGGGATGCCAATATCTTACACCCTGTTGATATTTGGATAAAACACCAAAAAGACAACAAACGCCCAAGAGAAACAGGCGAGGCAAACTCCCAAAAGGCCTCGCCAAGAGACAGCCACACCGCAGGGTGCAAAACGTAGGGTAAAGAAGGTCAAAACTAAGGGCAATTCAAAGGCCCTCGGAAGGTGGCTTTCTTTCAAAAGGGTTTCGCAACCGCCATGATAGATTCAGCAAGACTGAAAGCTTTTCAGCAAGTGTAGAGTGGCTTTAGAGGGCGGGGTTGTCAGATGTTTTTGGCCGAATTTCCAAGTTCCAGTTTAAGGAATCCCCAAGATTCATGAGTTTTCAAGAAACCTCCACATACCGTTATTATTATCAGTTTATATTAATTTTAGAATATGCTATACAAAAAGCATGAGCTTGTGCTGTATACCACATAATTTTAAAAAAAATCTAAAAGTCCAGATATGTCAAACTTTCACTTAGTTTTGTTGATTCTTCATCTTTTGGAATTTTGAACTTTTTGGGGTGCTTTCACTTATATACCAATACTTGAATGGGAATTTATAAATTTTAGTTGTTATTTTATGACAGCTGATTTTAGGTTGTAGCCAAATTAAAATATAAATTGATACACTTTAATTTAGGCGCTTTGGGGGAGGGGTTATCTCTAAGAAAAACTGATTAACGGGGTACACTTTATTCCACCTGTTAAAAAATGCAGAGCAGGGGCGTGTATTCTTATGGTATAGTAAAATTGTTATCCGCATTTATTATCTAAAGCAGCAAGGCGACTAAAAATAACATAAACCAACACAATTCTTTGCACACAAACATCCCCGAAAAATCAAATCCGCAATAATTCTCCAAAAGACTAACCCTGCATGGGGGCCGTTTTTCTGATGGAGCCATGGTAGGGCGCACGCCTCTGAGCACTGAAGGGGTGTAGACCGGGGTTACATATATGCACCGTTGCACGGTGAAAGCCTGTAGTCTAATTGCTGACCAAACTAGGAGTCCAGACAAGTCTCTGGACAGCAGTAGGAAAGACCCCAAGTGATACGACACAACTGTGGATTTTGTCCATGGAGGAATTAGAACATGTACAACGATGCCCTTCTCCAAACGCTGAAAGCTATACGAAGGACGTCCGTCTTGGCTTGTCGGCTGTAAAGGAGATAAAGCTGGACAGATGCCCGGTTTCACAAAGCTCGATTAAATGTTTAACGGCCGGTTAGTTAATCAAGGCTTGATACCACCAATCACATCTTCAAAATATTTGGTTGTCATGGCAAAATCTTGAATCATAGTCTATGATTGGTCGTCTGGAGCCTTGATTAAATAACCGTCCGTTAAATATTTAATCGAGCTTTGTGAAAGAATGTTCTAGAAATTTACAAGTGAGCCACACAATAGATCTTAGGTGGTTGTGACAAAGGGCTAAAAGCAAGCTTTCTTCTTAAATTTAATCCAATATGATATACCATAGACCATAGATAAAAGTTGGGTACATTTCTATGATATAGAAATCGGCAAAAGACTAATGCTCTAGTTCTCCAAAGTCAAAGAAATTCCGTGTTCTGGACTGCTGGAAAAGTTCTTGTTTTAGTGTATTTTTACTGTCATGATTGACTTCGTGGATAATGGAGAACAATAACTGGGAATTATTATTCGACATTCCTGAAAATCCCACAAGAAAAAAGTACGGAAAAAATACGAGGAAAACTTCCTCTAGGGTTTCTAATTGGCGCTCATTTGAAAACCTTTTTTTTTAGTTTGGTGGCGACATATCTATATTTTGTCTAGAAAATTTGCTAAACTGCAAGTAATACAAAAATACTGACAACTCCATGAGAAAAGTACGGAAAATACGAGGAAAGCTTTCTCCAGGGTCTAATCGCGCTTATTTGAAAAATTATTGTTTAGCGAATTTTCATTGAGAAAAATTCGCTATTAGAGAGGTCCCGATGAGAAGCTTTTGGAAGAATTTCTTCAGATGAGCTTGAATTGGGGTCCCTAGAACCCAGAACCAAGGTCCGTTAATTTTTTTTATATGTTTATATATATATATATATATATATATATATATATATATATATATATATATATATATATATATGTACCCGAGCGATAACTCCAAAAAATACTAAACTGATTTCAATCAAACTTGGCAAAAATCTTGTTTGGGCGAAAACCGAGGTCGAGTTTGTTAATGATCCTTTATTGCTCAAGTTTTTCCGGTGGAAAACCTTCTCAAAATGCTATATTTTTGTAAGTATCGGAGTAACTGGAATGAGACTTTACATGTGGCTAGAAATAGTGCAAATAAACCTATGTTGTGAATTTTAAGTAGTTTGGTACACAATATTTTGAGTATTTTTTCCAAATTAAAAATAAAATCCCAAAGACACGCGTTGAGACGACTTAGTGGTTAAAGTCCAATGCCTGACAGACAGAGTAGTTAACTGCCACGCGTAGATTGCTTCATACAACAGTTATACACCATATATCAACGGTAACCAAACTAAATATATACCAGGCATAAAACATAATACCCGAACCAACAGTCGTGAAATCTCGGCCGCAATTATGGAAAATGACAGACGACATAAAATTACAAAATTTGCCAAGTGTTATTTAACTGGGGGATTCAATCAATTATTAAACTACACTATATTTGTAGCTTTATTAACGGCCCCAAATACAGTTTTAGCGCAGCATAGATATATTATGTTGTCGCATAATATAGTAGAAATGTAAACAAAAGCAAGTCAAGTCTATATTAAAATGATTCTAAAATAGTTTTTTATCTTTTAACTTAAACATAAGACGTCATATGAGACCGAAACAGTCGTGGGATGTGTTTCACTGGTAATTCTACTAATTCTGTAATTGTTACGTATACTTTGAATATAATGTCGCGGACATGAAGCCGATCTAAAGTATCACGGAAATAAAACGTTAGTTGACATGTGCCTAGATGGCGCAGGGGGCATCGCGCTTGCCTCCTAAGCAGCAGGTTACGCGATCGAATCCAGCTCTATGAATGTATGTTTTATTTTGACATTTGGAGAAACAATAGTGCAGAGATTTAATACGTTTTGAACAAGATCTCATTTTTGTTTAAAACGCCTAAATAAGTTTTGTCACCTTTGAGTCTGAAATTATAATTTGTTATTGTTGAAAAAATCGGTTTAATTAGGTTGACTAAAACGAAATCATATTAGCGATTAATTAGGAAAAATAGCTGCTACGGTTATAATTTGGCAGATACTTTACTTTTCTAAATATTCTGGAAATCTTCTGTATATCTTTAATGAAATTTGTAATAAAAGTTTCTTTTAAAGAGACTTACACTATCTACATATATAGCTACATTTAGTCCTATAGCTTCATAGAAAATTGAGTTTTGGGCATTTTTCTCGAAAGGAGTTAGAACGCAAGATTTTTTTGATAATAGAGAGATATCGATGGTAACACTTTCGAAAGAATTCTTCGAATGTGCTTGTACTAGGACCTCTAAAATCGATTCTCAAGGTCTGTGTAAGTTTAAAGTATAAACTTTACTAATATGCCGTATAATATTAGTGTACAATTCTTATGAAAATTCGCTACTATAACGTACTTGCTGCGCCCCGAATTTTTTTTTAGTTTGGTCGCGACATCTCTATTTTGTGTAGAAAATTTGCTCAACATGCACGGGTAAGTAAGTAAGTCACACAAGAATTAAGATTAACATACCTAAGACCATACATCCCTGAATGTTTACATAAGAAATTAAAATAACTGAAGTCGGTTCGTTTCCTGTTGACAGAAATCAAAATATTTCGAACACAAGGACGGACACAATATTTTATTAGTATTAGTGACATATGTGTTTAGTTTGCAAATAAGTATGGTACAGGATTACGTAAGCTTATAAATTTAACAATACTGCTTTGTTGCACTAAATAAATATTATAAAGTTAAATAGGGAAGAACTTTTATGAACAATATAGACAGCACAAATATTTTACGTTTGATACGTGTAAATCACATAAAGACACAGGCATTAAATATAAATTATTTGGAACCTACGGTGGGCCCTGTTTAATGCCTCTTTATGCTTTCAGTCTGCTCTAACACTTTCGTTACCCAAGTTTTGATTACGAGACCGCCCGGAAAATTTTGTGTTTTCTGTCGGAAATTTTTTATATCTTCGGAAATAACAACATATCGGCAACCAAATTTCGTACGCGTGTTTGTATTATAAAAACTGAAACATGTAAAATGTAAGTCTGTAAGTTAAAAGACAAAAAAGTTATAGGCATTTAAAGAAGAAAAAATTTGGGTTTTCCGCAAAACATCAGTCGCGATTTGATACGTGAAAATTGGCAACATTTAGTCAAAGAACCTAAAACAAATACGAATTAAGTAAAAAAAAAATGTCGCAAGAAGTGTTCTGCAAACCCTTAAGTGTCAGCTTCAACCATCATTGTCCTTCATTTTACTAAAACATTTCCAGAAAATTCATTTCAAACAGACACTTTCTCTGATGCTTTGGCAGTAGTTTTAGTAAGTTTATGGTTTAACGGTCTATAATTTTTAGCTAATTTTCGTAGAAAAAAATCTTGCAAAAAACGAGTGCATATTAGGCCCCCGAGAATCAACATCCGGGTTTTGTTACAGTTTTTATCTGTTTACTTGTATACGTTACTTATGGGGTGTCCTGAGCTGCTTCTTATAAAGTTACTTTGACAATCACATGATGGCCCATAAGTCGTTGGTGATACCTAAAATTTTTTTGAACATTCCTTATATTATTGCATTTTTCATCGAAATATGATGCATGTTTGTAAAAAAATCGAGACGCAATAAGTGCGTTTTGGTAGCGCATTTTCACTAAATGCTTCAATTTTCAATACCTAACTCAATTTGCTATTAACCTAGGGTTCGTTGGCTAGGAAACCAGTTTTCTCGGAACCACTTTAAGTTTATTTTCGGAAAATTTTTGTGCATTTTCAAACAATACATTATTTTGATAAAATATGGTACATTGTTTCTACTGTATAGGTTATACCGGTACGGCGATATTTTTGAGGGTGAAGGTTGGTTTGACACGTGTACTGCCATCCGAGTGAAGTCGGTTGTCCGTTTCGAAGCTCAAAGAGAAGTAACCCCTCTCCAAGTTCGTCTGGACCAGACATCCCCGTCAGTGTTTGACTCGAGGCGATATCATGAAACTCCGCACCCGAGCAGGTTTGAAGCGAGGTCGTTTGCCTGCTTCGAAGCTCACAGAAGAAGCCACAATCTCACGTAGTAATCCACCCGTAGAGATCTCTGCTCTACTCCGGGGTCATATAGCCCGATACCGACCAGTGCTAGACTCAAGGCGACATCTCATCGAGTCCCGCTCCCGAGCATCACCCAAGCGAGGTCATTTATCCGTTTCGAAGCACACAGTGTGGGCCTCAAAATCCGTGTGTATACCACTCGCCAGAGATCGCAATCCCCCCGGGTCGTTTGGACACTCGACACCCGCCAGCGCTTAACCCAGAGCGGTATCATCTGGAACCCAGCTCCCGAGTAACAACCAAGCGAGGTCAATTATCAAACACTGATAGGGGTCTGGTCTGGACCAGCCTGGTGGGAGGCGGATATTTCCGGGAAGTGATATACACCCGAATTTTGACTCCTCTAATGTGAGCTTCGAAATGGACCAGTCGGATAGTAACATGAATATGTAATTAAGAAGGTGTAGCGACGGTCAATGTTTGCAGTCGATAGAATAATGTATGTGTGTGTAGCCTGAGTACGGGAAAGGCTGTAGCGTTACAATGAAATATATAGATTGGTGAGACAGAGACAGGCAATTGTCAGCTGGCTGTTTATTTCATGTTACACTTCACACAAAAAAATAGATAATGTTGTTTATACAATCGAGCCTTTTTCGCCCTTGTCTAGGCGACGTAAGTGACACCACTAGGCGATTGTCGACTTGTATAAATGTGTATCCGTGTTGACAGAGCAATCCAATCAAATGTCATATTTAAATGTCAAATCGTTTTGATATAATCCCACTTGGTGCAGTATATTATTTGTTACGCGCCTGTATAAGTGGAGACATACCATGCAATAATTGTATGTATGATACTACGAAACACTCAGTGTAAAATAAATACAAGTGTTTGCAACAGAAAAAATAAAATAATTCACCGAATGGCAAAATAAAACGATGATTTGGCTTCATCTTTCTTATTTATTGATTAAGGAAATTCTATTCATACTTACGTAATATCATCCAAAACATATTGAACCACTTTAGTCAGCCTTGAATTTTGTCTGCGATAAAAAAATGAGGTATGGAATATTAATGACTGAGGAAAATATGTGACAAGTGGAGAATTACTAAATAAAGTCGCCGTTGCCTCTGTAATAATCCAAAAGAATTCAGAAACAATAATATTTCATTCTACAGAAACGCTTCCAACATAAAAACTTTTTAAATTGAAATTCTATACGATACAGGCTAACTATCTATACTTTCGAAAATATCAGAGATATATTCACACCATTTTGTATACATAAGTTTTCCATAGTGGTCTATGCAACTAAAATATTGTTGTTTTTCTACCGCTTCCGGTTCCGCCGGACGTTGACCACCAACTTCTTTATGGAATACTCATGGAATACTCTGTGTATTTTTAGATTATACGAAAAAATTTAACGCCATACAGTGTTGCATACAAAGCGAGACTAGGAAGGTGGAACATTAAAATCTTTCTTTAACTTTTATGATCGATTTGAGGTAATCGTGATGTTAATTTGATTTCAGTGAAAACGCATTGTAAATAAATTATCAAATGATATCCGTCATTTTATGCGCGACATTAGGGACTGTTGGTGGTTGAACATTTTGAGGTGGGTTGAGAGTAGAATTGCCGGCGAACAACGAGGCAAAAAGTTCAGCCTTGCCCAGGGCAGTAGAAACAATTTCATCCCCTGAGACAAGAGGTGGAAACGTGCTCTTGCAGAAATGATTCCCAATAGATTTATCAAGAGTCCAGAAGGGTTTGCTGCCGTTGGAGCTTGAGATGACTTTGTTTTTGATGTGGCTATTAAACGAATTTTTAGCCTCAGAAAGAATGCTGACATAACGGTTTCTTGCGTCGTCGTTAAATGCTTGACGGTTTTCTTGACTGGGATTGTGTAGAAGCGTTTTGTGAGCTTTGACATTTTCAAGTGTGGCCTTGTCACAAGATTTAGAGAAACAGGGCTTTTGAGTGGCTGCAGAGGTTTTCTGTGTACGTGGAATAAATAATTCCTTACCAGCTTGGATAATTTAGGTGACGTTTTGTGAGATATCAGAGGGGTCAGGATGAGAGAAGCAGACAGACGCCCATGGAAATGAGGAAAAGTAATCTCGCATTTCGTCCCAGTTCGCGGAGTTGTAGTGCCAAACGATACGTGAGTGTGATGACTGTGTGGCCTCGGGTTGCATTGCGCAGGAAGCGCTGACCATGCCATGGTCTGAGCAACCGAGGGGGGGGCGGTGACTGAGTTTTTATAGCATTCAGGATTTGTAGTAAGAAGGAGATCCAAGGGATTTGAGCTGTGTGTTGGGATCCGAGGAAAGTAAGTAGGTTGCTGAACCATATTGGCTAAAGAGTTGCTGACTGCAAAGGCCTCCGCGGCTCTCTCTTGTGGATCGGTTTTTTAAGATCCTAGCCATTCCTTATTATGGACATTGAAATCACCAAGGATAGTGACCTCGGAGGAAGGATATTCATTCTGAAATCAGATGGTCGGTTTTTTTAGAAAGGTAGTCAAAGAGCTGGACAAAGTTGTCAGAAGGAGACCGGTAAATGCAACAAATGAATTTAGTTGCAGCCCTGAGAAAGAGAGTTTTATCCATAATATGTCTTTTCTTCCAGCTTCTAAATTGGGGAGTCTGGTGCAGGGTAGATTGCTACGGACGTATACGCACACGCCTCCATGCAATCTAAAGGAAGTAAGGAGCTCATACCCCGGGAAATTAAGGTGATTAGTGGCTGTTTTGACACTGATTTGGGTTTCGGTGAGGAAGATGACTTGGGGCCTATTAGCCTGGAGAAAATGGTGGACGGAGTTCAGGTTAGAATTTAGGCCACATATATTCGAGAAGGATATGTTGAATCTTGGTGCTGGCGCCCCCTGTACACCCCTCTCCCGGAGATGCGAATGGAGGGGTATTTTACCTCCGGAATGTTTTGCACAAGGAGGAGCCATCATCATTTTTGCTTATAAGGGAAACCGACTCATACACCAGAACCGGAAACCACCGTTGGGACTTCACCGGCTCCTAGATGCATGGGGTGGTACCTCCTCGGGCGTGGAAAACCTTTACTATCACGTAAAGGAAAATTCCACTACCACCTGCGAAGAATATAAGTAATGTAAGTAATGTATCTGACATTGCGTTGTATACGGGACCAAAGTCTTATATTATTTTAAGTACATTTAACTTAATAAAACATATTAGCACATACTGAATAAATGTCGAAATGACCTTATAATAGGAAAAATTCTGGTGCAGCAAGTGCGTTATGGTAGCGAATTTTCTTTAAAATGTTTTTAATGGCAAATGTCTTTCTTTATGAAAGCAGGCACCAAACTTGTTTGCATATATAGTAGAAACAAAGCACCATATTTCATCGAAATAACTTTATTGTTTGAAAATATATAAAGATTTTTCAAAAGTCTGGACGCAGCAAGTGTGTTATGGAAGTGATTTTCCATAAAAATGTTTTTAATAGCAAATGCTAGCAGGCATCAATTTGATTACCGGTATAACCTATGTAGTAGAAACAATGTACTATATTTTATCGAAATTACTTATTGTTTGAAAATATACAAAAAATTTCCGAAAATAAACATAAATGTTGGTTTCCTAACCAACAAAGCTTACGTTAATAGCAAATTGAGTTATTGAAATTTGAAGGATTTAATGAAAATTCGCTACCAAAACGCACTTACTGCGTCCAGATTTTTTCTTACAAATGCATCATATTTCGATAAAAAATGCAAAGATGCATTAAGGAATTTGTTCTACGAAAATAAGCTAAAAATTATAGACCGTTAAACCATAAACCTCACTAAACCTAAAGCGAAAGCATCAACTTAACTAAACCGACAGCCAAAGCATCAGAGAAAGGGTTTATTTAAAATGAATTTTCTGTAAATATTTTAGTAAAATGAAGGGCAATGGCGGTGAAATCTAAAACTTAAGGGTTCGCAGAACACTCGTCTTCCAATATTTTCTTTTCACTATTTTTCACAATCCGTATTTGTTTCAATTTGCCTAAACATTGCCAATTTTGTAGTTTCAAATTGCGAGTTTGGCGTTTTGAGGAAAACTCCAAATCTTTTTTCTCTAATTGTCCATAACATCTTTGTCTTTAAAGCTAGAGACGTAAATTTTGGTACGGGGTTCCCTCTTTATAATACAAATACGCGTACCAAATTTGGTTGCCCTTACTTTGTTATTGCCGGAGATATACATTTTTTTAGAAAGAAAACACAAAATTTTCCTTAAAAACGTGGTCCGATTTTCCTGGCTAACGAACTTATCCAAGCCACTTGCAAAATGAAGGTACTCACCAAATTTGCTCGATATATATATATATATATATATATATATATATATATATATATATATATATATATATATATATATATATATATATATAAACACAAATCTCCTCATTAGCGAATATTTTTTTAAAAGTGAAACGGTCTGCAAAAGACTATAGTGGGCATCTTCAATCCAGTGGACGGACCCTCAAACCACAATACAATTTACCCTGAATATGTTTATAGGTTTTACGTAAAACGGTTGCATATAATTTCTTATACGATCCTCTTTTAAAAGATCACTGTTTAGGCCATCTTTGATGCAACCCCTTCGGCTTGTCAACTTAAAAGATATGAAAAACAGTTTTGCAGACAACTACTCACCCCGTTGCATATGCAAAGCAGACTTTATAATTTCTGACCGAGTACCCTTTCTTATTGCACATTTTTATTATCTCTCACCTTTACTTTCTTTATAACTTGATACGTGCGAAGTTTTTACGTTATGCATCAACGAGAACATGAAGAGACAAGTTTGTGAGCTTGGGTGGGTAAATCATGTAAGGTTTCGCTCTCAAATAAAGTGAACTGGTTTGCAGATAAGCATACAGGTTGCCCCTAAATCAGAACAAGTTACTCAAAGGGGTTTCAAATTACCAAAGTTAATGAATAACACAAGATGTTGAACTACAAGGGATAATTCGAAAATGTACTCAACATTTTATGCCATATTATGTCGGAACTTTTTGAAGTAAACGTCATAATGCGGTTATGGACTTAAAAATAGTTTAATGATAAATCAATAACATAAAAATGTTTTTCAGTATCTATACTATACCAAAATACAAACAATATTATAGGACACGTCAGATAAAAATACACATAAAAAACGCATCCAGCTAATTTATAATTGTAATAAAAAAATATTATGACGTTAATGTAACTTACAAACATCTGTTGACTTTCAAAAAAAATCCGGTAAGGGTTGATAATTTTAGTGAATTTTCATTAAGAATATTCACTAATAGAGAGGTAGCAATGGCAAGACTATCGGATTTTTTTAAAATAAGCCCCCAAAACCCACATCCAAGGGCCGTTTAAATTATTATATATATATATATATATATATATATATATATATATATATATATATATATATATATATATATTATATGTACATACATACATACATATTCATACAGGTTAGTTAATGGTTTTTTTTTTCAACAACACACCACGAGGGCTCACAGCCTAAATATTATCGTACCGTGGGTGTCGACAAGGAGGAAAGAGGAAACTTGTTAATTCTGGACTTGAAGGTTCGGAGGTTCGGAGGACAAGGAAAAACATGTGCCGGCAAGGAATTCCACAACTGGGAAGTCCTCGGGACAAAACAGCGGGCATAACAAGATGTTCTATGTCTGGTGACCTGGGCAGTAAAAGGGTGCATTCGCTCTGTTCCCCTGGTAGATCTGTTGGAGGCAGCAGGTGGAGGAACTATGGAAGAAAGCTCCTTTGAACAGTGCCCGTGGAGATATCTATAAAAGAGAGAGATAGCTTACCAACGGTACGTTGGTGGGCAAGGGATGGCAGCCTTTGAGTAAGGGTAGGGTCACCGTTGGGACGTATAGCTCTCTTCTGAATGGAGTCCAGGATAGCGAGTGTAGAAGCGGCAGCGGCACCCCAGATGTGGGAGCAGTATTCGAGGGTTGGCCTTATTTGTGAAGTATATAAGATGTATCTCTTATGAGATGGAAGGCAAGACTGATATTTGGTGGAGTTGAATTGTACAAGATTTCTACTTCCCCAGTCTAATATTTTTTGGAGATCCACAAAGACAGAACCCTCCATGAGTCTGCGATCCTCATCTAATTGGTCTAAAGCGACAGGCTTAGAATATTGTATATTTGAGTGGAGGGTGCTGTCATCCGTGTAACTGTGAACTGGGTTGGATGTGCTAGAGAGGAGGTCATTGATGTGGAGAAGAAATAAAGGAGGGGCTAAAGCTGAACCTTGAGGGACTCCTGCATTAATTGGATAAGTTTAGAGGAATGGCCATCCACGACAACAGAAATGCTCCGGTTGGAGAGGAAATTTGCTGTCCAGGTACAGAGTTTTGGTGGTAGGCCATAGGCCGGAAGTTTATTAAGCAGCGCTGCGTGTCAGACCTGGTCAAATGCTTTGGATATGTCTAGAGCGACAATCTGGGATTCACCGTGTAGTTCCATAGACTTGCTCCAAGAATGGGTGACATAGGAAAGGAGGTCGGTAGTTGATCTGCGCTGATTAAATTCATACTGCCTGTCGTAAAATTGTATACATTAATTATAGGGTGTTTCGAGCTGCATCTTATAAAAATATTTTAACAATCACAGGCTTGGCCATAAGTCGTTGATGATCCATACAATATTTTTTCGAACACCCTTATATTATTGCATTTTTGCATTTTTTATCGAAATATGATGCATGTTTGTAAGAAATAAAATCAAGACGCAGTAAGTGCGTTTCGGTAGCGAATTTGCATTAAATCCTTCAAATTTCAATTACTCAATTTGCTATTAACCTAAGGTTTGGTGGCTAGGTAACCAGTTTTCTAGGAAAGATTTAAAGTTTATTTTCGGAAAATTTTTGTACATTTTCGAACAGTAAGTTATTTTGATAAAATATGGTACATTGTTTCTACTATATAGGCTATACCGGTAACCAGATTGATGCATGCTTGCATTAGAGAGCCATATTTGGTATTAAAAACATTTTAATGAAAATTCAGTTCCATAACGCACTTTTTTTGCTCCCTCAGGGCTTGTCCGCGGCTTTGCCGCCCCAATAGCACTGCATAACGCACTTGCTGCGTCTAGACTTTTATTACACAAAGAAGAATATGGCATACTGATATATTTTTTGTAGCCCAAATTGATTTTCAGAATCGTTCTTCGGTGGAAAAAAATACATTCGCTAATATGTTATTAATAATCGAGCATCTTAACTTGCATGAACTGCTATAACAATGAACTTATGTTTGTTATCATGATAGGAAACATATTAATTATAGTTGGCGCCTGCAGATATTTTTTGTTGGACAAATGAGTCACCAGAAAACATTCTCACATCCAGTACGCAAATGTAAGGTGACGACTTTAGATAAACTGTCTGTAACACAGTGTTTAGATCTTTTGCCGCTATATTTAACAAAGTTTGCAGAATAGTGTTTTAAGAATGATAGATAATATAATTCAAAGAAAACAGTGTATTTTTAGCGGGTCGTAATATGAAATGCACAAGTTGCATATTAAGTAACGTAACGTTCTGCTGTTTTACTATCAGAAACTATCATATGTTCAGGATGTTGTTATATTCATGGCAAAACGTTTATATACCCGAAAATCTGGTACAAAGTGAATCAACGAACAAGTTCTACACTGATCCTCAATTTTAGACAGATCGGTCTAACTGGAAAATATATTTTTTAGCTTGTGATGTTTCTGTTTAACATCACCATCCCAACCTGCTATTTTAACCAAAGAAAATGATCCAAACGCATCACTAAATGTTTAACATCAAGAGAAATTTACTGAATTGTTAGCTGGTTGTATACAGTCTCTATTTTTTCACACTTTGTGTTATTTGGAGCTGGCGTTACAACATACTACTTGGTTCCGTAACGATGCAAAAAATATTTGAAAATACGAATTGCATAATTGATTTGAAAATACGAATTGCATAATTGATTTTTGAAACACCAGTTTTGCCGTCATGATCTGTGACGTCACTGGACGATAATATGTCAACAATGAGCTTGCTTCTCTCTATTTACATCGTGTGTCGCAAGTTCTTGATTGAATATTGCCTTCTGCACGTGATTTTATTTGGTACCATGAAAAATAAAGCTTATAATACTGTATAGAACCAATGTGTACAAATACGACTATAAGAACCCCAAAGACACTATTTTTCATTGTGCCAAAAGTAGCTCAAATTAGAAAGTAATTGTGCAAAGTTACAAAGCGGGATGAAAGGAAAAATCAGGAAAAATCCACAGTTAACTGCGAAAACCCCGTTATATAATCGGTCGCATTAGATGTCATTAGCTCAGGTCTTTCCAGGCACGTCAAAGTTGCGAGTTAAAACATCAAAATTGGTGATTTTCAAACAAACATTCTAAAACACAGGCGTGTTTTGGATAATAATCATTGAAAGAAGTGTGCTTTACAGGATTTTACATTTCTGTTTCAATAGCTGTTGTTCTTCATTTGACCAAAATATTTGCAAAAAATTAAACTGAAGTATGTATACGCTTTCTGAGATTTTATGGCAGCAATTTAGATTTATAGTTGGTGATTTAAATGTGTTGTAATTTTTCATTTCGCAAAATAAATTTGAAACAATTCCTCTCTTTAGTCAATAAATCAATAAACGCACAAACTATCAGGTAAGCGTTAACTATCTGAATGATATAAAAGTTCCCCCTCCACCTTCCTCCAAAACAATAATGGCCTAAAGCTTTGCAGCAGAGACCAATCTACATTCATCCTAAATAATTTCACAATTTACATTAAAGCCAGCTTCTCGACCTTATTAAAATTTGGTATCATAAGTCCTATAAATAAAACATTTGCATATTTCCTGCAAGTTCCCACAAAACGTCAAACGAGGGAACAGACGCGTCCAAAACCGGAAGCAGCAATTAAATGAATTAGATCTTGAGGTGCAAGTCATAGTTGATGTCACAGAGTGAGTTGACCAGATGTTACCACTTGTGTGTACATTCGCTAAACCGGAGGGTGTTTAGACTTATAG
The DNA here is from genome assembly GCA_964006375.1 of Tillus elongatus. Classification (NCBI taxonomy): domain Eukaryota; kingdom Metazoa; phylum Arthropoda; class Insecta; order Coleoptera; family Cleridae; genus Tillus; species Tillus elongatus. Next base: position 187,001,486 of record OZ023264.1, on the reverse strand, counting down.
ATGTGCTAGAATGCCAAATGACGGTAACGCACCGGCTACCAAATAATGAAATAATGACGTGACTCGTATAATTTCACGTTCCGCTGAATAGAAATTGTGAGAGCAAAGGATCACCCCTCCTGAAATTATAAATGTAAGATATATTACCAAGTTAAATATGATCACACACAAAGTGTATAAATTTTTATAATTTCACAATGTTTTTATATTGTTTATATTATTTATATTATTTGTTGAGTTCCGTTTATAATTGTGTTGTTTTGTGGAGTTTAGGTTTCTATTTGTTATTGCCGGGTTTCGTTATTAAACTGTTTCACATATTATTACCTAGCATTTAAGGCTAGATGCATGCTCGCAACAATTGTTGCGAAAATACATCTTGCCTTACATACTTTCTCCCTATATTGGGGAAGAAATGGGCCAGGGTTGACAATTAACTGAATTGTTAGTTGATTGTGTCTCTATTTTTTAACATTCTGTATTTGGAGCTGCCGTGACAACATACTACCAGGTTCCGCAACTAGGTGGCGACACGCCCACCACTCAATTACCTAGCATTATTACCTAATTAAGTATTGTAAATTAAATCACAATATTTTTTTATCGTGAATCATTACGAAAAATTATGTTAAAAGTAGAAGTCTATTGTTAGACTCCATGGCCTACTGCTTTTTGAACACTTTTTTTGTCATTTGTTTTCTGGTATTGGATTTAATAGCCTATTATCCTCAAAACAGTTTTTCTCAAAATTGTCAGCGCAATTACAACATTTCTCAAGCATGTTGTACATCATTGAAAAGCTCTTTTGACACGCTATCACATGAGCAAAAAAATCCAATATGGCTGCCATAATAAAAACAAACGTTGTTACATGTAGGTCAAAAACAAATGACCATCCAAAGTTGAGAATAGCACAAAAAGATTACTCTGTAAAAAGTGTCCTGATAATGTGCAAGTCTTCGACATGTCAGATCAACGCCTACTTAGATATTGAAGAAAAAAGAAATCGACAAATTTTGTTTTTTTTTCAAAATAACTCGAAAACGAAAAGAGGAAGGGCAAAATACAAGTCATCTATGGAACGAGCATGAAATTCTACAAAACATTGCTAATTTAACCGCCTCCCTATCTCTAAGAATAACGGAGATAGCAATACATTCCCATCCAGTTTGGGACACACTATATATATATATATATATATATATATATATATATATATATATATATATATATATATATATATATATATATATATATATATATATATATATATATATATATATATATATATATATATATATATATATATATATATATATATATATATAATCACACACCGATAACTTAAAAAATAATGGGCCGATTTTTATCAAGTTTGGCACATACCTTCCTTTTCTAGCTTGGATAAGTTCGTTAGCCAGGAAAATCGGACCAGGTTTTCCGGGAAAATTTTGAGTTTTCTTTCGACACATTTTTATCTCAAAAAATAAAAAATATATGGTAACCAAATTTGGTATGTAGATTTAGCATATAAAAAGGAAACTATACATCAAAATTTAGATTTATATGTTACAAGAAAAAAAGTTATAATAAAATATTTAGTCCGAGATAGTTTCTATGAAAATTCACTACCATAACGCACTTGCTTCGTCCAAACTTTTAAACTCTCTTTGCAGTTTCTTATGCTAGGCTGACACTTGTATGGTTAAGTAATATTAAAATAAAGATGATTTATTAAAAATGATAAAAAAACGCAATACTAGGAGGTAGGAGGGATTTCTTCAAAATACTATTATTTTTCGTTGTATATAGACTGTCTTTAAGGAATTTTTTTTCTTATAAATACGAACACATTCTTCTTTAATACAGTCTGTAAATTTGTATTATTTAAATTTCACTTTAATGATGATGAAGGTATAAATTATATTTCTGGTAATTTTATGCTGGAAGACAATTAAATTCATTAAATGACGCCTGTGAGGTGGCGAGAGCAGAGAGACATAATACATGGGTTGATAAAACAACTTTCATTGGGTTTTAATGATTTCTTCTTACGTGGCAACGTTAAGGAGAATGAAGTCGTCAAATTAAATTGAACTAAAATGAACTATACTTCCTTATAAATAATATTCGATGGCATTTTACCTACCGAACAAAAATTTTCGAAAATGTAAAAATAAAAATTTACGGGAGTAGAACCACAGATTTTTATAAGAGTCGAAAACACTTGGGATCCTAGATCGCTGTCTAATTGGGAATAGGTTTTGTATCTTGTTTAATACAAAATACAAACTAAATTCGAAATTTTTGAAATAGTAAGTGCGCTATGGTAGCGTATTTTCATAACAATTTTTCTTTGTTACAAAAAAAAAAAAACACTTCGACGCCTAATTTCAACATTTGCGTCAATTATTGACTTCTGATCACATACAATAATAACAATAATAATAATAATAATAACATTTATTGTATTTAATAACCAAAAGCTCTATTACAAGTATCAAGAGTGGCGCTATTAATAAATTCAAATATACAAAATAAAAAAATAAAAAACAGTCGTTATAAAAAAGTGTATAAACCAAATCGAACAACTAATAACTACAAAAATAACTAGTATTCTAAAATCAACCAAAATAACAAAAAACAAACAAATTATTCATTTATTGTAAATGCCCGTATTCTTAAACAGTTTATTAAACAAAACAATATATATATATATATATATATATATATATATATATATCTTACTAATAGTGTACAATTCTCATGAAAATTCACTACTATAACGCACTTGCTGCATCCCGAAAGTTTTCAGTCTCATTTCACTTTGCCGCTATCTGATTAGATTGTTGTTATTCCGATGAATTTTTCAGCAAGTTTTTGTATAAAAAATAATTTAATAAAGAGGAGATGAAAACTTTTAAGACTTAATTCAAATTGAATAGCATATCTGGTTGTTTGTTATTGCCCTAACTTAGTGAAACCGTTCCATATTTAATACAGTTGTAGTCTTTTCCCGTGACTTCAGTGCTTGTTTTATATTTGCTTGTTTATATATATATATATATATATATATATATATATATATATATATATATATATATATATATATATATATATATATATATATATATATATATATGACCTATAACTCAAAAAATAATGGACCGATCTTGGCTTGGATAATTTCGTTAGCCAGGAAAATCGGACCAGAGGTTTTCCCGGACAATGCTGTCTTTTCTTTCTAAAAAAAGTTAGATCTCCGGAAGTAACAAAGTAAGGTCAACCAAATTTGGTACGCGTGTTTGTATTATAAAGAGCGAACCCTGTACCAATTTAGGTCTCTAGCTTTAAAGACAAAGAAGTTATGGGCAGTTAAAGAAACAGTTTCGAGTTTTCCTCTAACGTCAAACTCGCAATTTGAAACGTCAAAATTGGTAATGTTTAGGCAACGAACGTGAAACAAATACGGATTGTGAAAAGAAAATGTTGCAAGAAGAGTGTTCCGCGAACCCTTAAGTTTCAGATTCAACAGTCACAGCCCTTCATTTTACTAAAATATTTACAGAAAATTCATTTCAAATAGACCCTTTCTCTGCTGCTTTGGCTGTCGGTTTAGTTAAGTTCATGCTTTCGCTGTAGGTTTAGTGAAGTTTATAGTTTAACGGACTATAATTTTTAGCTAATTTTCGTAGAACAATATCGTTAATGCATTTTTGCATTTTTTATCGAAATATGATGCATGTTTGTAAGAAAAAAATCTGGACGCAGTAAGTGCGTTTTGGTAGCGAATTTTCATTAAATCCTTCAAATTTTTATAACTTAATTTACTATTAACGTAAGCTTTGTTGGTTAGGAAACCAACATTTAACTTTATTTTCGGAAAATGTATGTATATTTTCAAACAATAAGTAATTTTGATAAAATATAGTACATTGTTTATACTACATAGGCTATACCGGTAATTAGATTGATTCCTGCTCGCATTTGCTGTTAAAAACATTTTTATGGAAATTCACTCCACAACACGCTTGCTGCATCCAGACTTTTGAGAAATGTTTATACATTTTCAAACAATAAAGTTATTTCGATTAAATATGGTACATTGTTTCTACTATATAGGCAGGCAAGTTTGATGCCTGCTTTCATCAAAGAGAGACTATGAATGTTAATTGCACTTGTTGATATTAAATCCATACGTAAACATTTAATATAACTTTATTACTTCACTAACTGGATAAACTATACGATACATTTAACTATAATACACTTTAATAACAGTACATGAGTACATAACAGATAACTGACCGAGCGTGGAGAGACGTATCTTCACTGAGTCGGTTGGTAGCGAGGAGAGAGAGAGAGATCCCTGGTGTCTCTTATATAGTAGTTCTTGACAGCTTGCTGTCGAATAACGTAACGTAACGTTTAGCTGTCAAGAGAAACATAGAGTAGTGTTGACGGAAACACTGCGGTCGGAACCACCGCCACATACTCCCCTCTCAGTGGCAACGCTATTAGTTCAAGTATCTTCGTGGAAATCGAACTGTACGTCCATGGCGTGTAGTTTGAACGGGAACGGGAACTTCACTGTCACTTTCAGTTTCACTGGGTGTTGGACTTTCACTGTCACTTTCAGTTTCACTAGGTGTTGGACTTTCACTGTCACTTTTAGTTTCACTAGGATGTCTCTGAGGCTGGAAAGTTGTCTGTTCGTTATCACAAAGAATGAATGCGGGTTTAAGACGGTCAACAGAAATTGTCTCTTCTCCGTGTGATTTCTTGATTTTGAAGACTTTGTCAGTTCGGGATAACACTTCAAAGGGGCCGTCATAAACTGGTTCGAGAGTTTTTCGCGGAATATCAATGCGAACAAAAACAAAAGGAGCTTCCATAAGCTTAGGATGGACAAATACCTTTTTTGCAGTATGATGTTTAAAAGGTACTGGTCGAAGTTTCCTTATGTCTTCTTTCAGCTGAGATATAAGTGGTGGAACATCATGAGCTTGTGTGCTGTTGAAAAAGTCGGTGGGAAGTTTGATTGATTCTCCATAGACTATTTCAGCGGGTGTTGAGCGATATTCTGGAATTATGTACGATCTGAGTCCTAGTAACACAATTGGCAATTTAGCGACCCAGTTTTCGTCCATATGAGCTTTCAAGGCCTGTTTCAGAACTCTATGCCATCTCTCGATTACACCATTTGCTGCTGGGTGGTAAGCTGTGGTCTTGATGTGGTCTGCACCTAGTGTTTTAGTGAGGTGTGTGAAAAGGTGGCAATCGAATTGTTTACCTCTGTCTGTGGTGATGTATTGCGGAACACCGAAACGAGAGATCCAGCATGATAAAATAGTGTTCGCTACTGTTTCTGCTGTAATATCTGACAATGGAATTGCTTCGGGCCATCGAGAAAATCTGTCTATTATTGTTAACAGATAGCGTTGACCTTGTGATAGTGGTAATGGTCCCACAATGTCAACATTTATATGCGAGAATCTTCTCGTGGCTGGGGTGTATTGTGCAATGGGACTGGAAGTGTGTCTCCATATCTTGACTTTCTGGCAGGGAATGCAAGTTTTAGACCAAAGAGATACATCGCGTTTCAATTTGGGCCAACAAAATCTATCCTGGACCAGATCGACTGAAGCTGATATGCCTGGGTGAGATAAATTGTGGATAGAATCGAAAATCTTTCGGCGAAATTTGAGCGGAATGAATGGGCGAAGTTTCTTTGAAGAAGATTCGCAAATAAGATTCAATCCGTTGTCAAGAGGCATGTTTTGAAATTTGTATGAGGAAGATTTAGACTGCAGAAGGTGTTTGAGTTCCTCACAAGATGACTGAGCTTGCGCAATTTCTTGGAGTGACACAGTGGAAGAAAGTGAAATTGTTTCAATGCGAGAACAATAGTCTGCGGGAATGTTTGTAGGACCTGGTATGTAGCGAATGTCTGTGGTAAATTGACCTAGGAAGTCTAAATGTCGTAGTTGCCTTGGAGATGCTTTATCGACGCGTTGTTCAAAAGCGTATGTCAAAGGTTTGTGGTCCGTATAAATGGTGAAATGGCGACCTTCTAGGGTATATCTAAAGTATTTAACTGCCTGATAAGCAGCTAGAAGTTCGCGATCGTAGGTGCTGTAAGATTTTTGGGCTGAAGTAAGCTTTTTGGAGTAGAAACCTAGGGGTTCTAGTGCTTGATCACGTAGTTGTTGGAGGGAAGCGCCTACGGCATAATCAGAAGCATCGACATGGAGAATCAGTGGTAGCGAAGAAGACGGATGAGCTATTAGTGTAGCGTTTTTTAGTGCCTCTTTCAAACGTTCGAATGCTTCTCGAGTCTGAGGAGTCCACTCGATTTTACGTTTGTCGCGTTTTTTGGGATTCTGGCAGAGGTCGAATAGTGGTTGCTGAATTTCCGCAGCACGTGGAAGAGAACGACGGTAGAAATTTATGAGACCTAGAAATCTTCTGAGTTTTTCAATGGTATCGGGAAGAGGTAGGTCGGTAATAGCTTTGATGCGTTCAGGAAGTGGAAATAATCCAGATTTATTTACACGAAAACCTAAAAATGAAATTTCGGCCACTCCGAATTCACATTTAGATGAATTGATACGGATGCCGTTGTCTTGAAGTGTCTGAAAAAGTTTTGCTAGATGCTCTTGATGTTCTTTTTCAGAGGCTGATGCAACGAGAATATCGTCAAGATAGGAGTAGGCAAAGTCAAGATGTCTTAAAATTGAATGTAAATATCTTTGAAATGTTTGTGCTGAATTACGAAGGCCAAATGGGGTTTTAACAAATTCGAATAACCCAAATGGAGTTATGACTGCTGTTTTGGAAATATCTTGAGGTGCTACTGGGATGTGATGGAAAGCGCGAATGATATCTAATTTTGAAAAAATACGTTTGCCTTCTAACTGGGCATTAAAATCCTGCAAATTTGGAATGGGATATTTGTCTGGGATTGTTTTAGCGTTTAGTGCTCGGTAATCCCCACATGGTCTCCATGAGCCATCCTTTTTTTGCACCATGTGGAGGGGGCTTGACCATGGACTTTTGGAGGGTCTACAAATTCCCAAGTCCATCATGTGCTGGAATTCTAACTTTGCTTGAGCTAGCTTTTCTGGGGGCAATCTTCTAGCTTTTGCAGTGACAGGTGGTCCTTCCGTACTTATAGTATGGAAGAACTCAACCTCTGGAAGGTTGCTAGAAGAAGTTTCCTTAAAAAGGTCAGGAAATTGTTGTAGCAATTTGAAGTACTGGTGTGTCGGGTCTACAAGATGAATTTTAGAATTAATTCCTGGTGGTGGGTTAGCACCGGTCTTAGAGAGGTTTGTCTTTGTATCGATTAAACGTCTATGTTTCATATCCACAAGTAAAGCAAACTCTGCTAGGAAATCAGCGCCTATAATTGGTTGCTTGATATCGGCAAGTGTGAAGGGCCAGCAGAACCTACGGCGTAAACCTAGATCCAAATCTAATAGTTGTTCGCCATAGGTATGAATAGGGGTCCCGTTTGCAGCATACAAGGTACGTTTCGATTGAAATTTCCGTTGGTCGTGAGTGGGTGGAATAACTGAAATATCTGCTCCAGAGTCGATTAGAAATTTCATATTAGAGCGTCTATCAAAAATAAAAAGGCGGCGTGTTAGGTGGCTCTCGTCTCCTGCCGCGTGGAGGGAGTGCCTTATTAGTTTTCCGACACATCTTTTGCTTTGAAATTGCAAGGTTGGATGCAACGTTTGGCCTTGTTGCCAAATCGTTCATGATACCAACACGTGGAGGTTGAGGAATTTGCGGTTATGGAATTTCGAGAAAGCTTGGGTCTTTCTCGGGAGGTAGAACGGGAACGCGTTCGCAATTCGTTGACTGATGCTGTTAGCTTCTCTAATTGCGCTTCTAATTTGGCTAGCTTGTCGGGCTCGCGTGACTGAATTTCAGCCACGTTGTATTTATCTCCGGAAAATTCCACGATTTTGTCTGCTGTAACCGACAAATTTTCTAGAGAATCGTTGCTCAAAGCCAAAATTGAACGAACGTTGACTGGTAAACGTTGTAGAAATAAAATTTTAAGGAAATTTTCTCCAATCTGACTACCAGCTATAAACTTCATTTCGCGTAAAAGTTGCGATGGTTTTCTGTCGCCTAATTCTAATTCTGTTAAAAGTTTATTTAGTTTGCGACTATCGGACTCTTCAAATTCTAATAAAAGACGTTTCATTAGATCTGAATAGGGGGTTGATGATAATGGTTGGGTTAAAAAATCTGAAATTGACTCTGCGACATCAGGATCGAGTATAGCGAGTACATGACTGAATTTTGTCTTTTCAGAACTGATCTGCGATATATCAAACTGGGCGTCAACCTGCATTTGCCAGATTTTCACGTTACGTCTCCATATAGGAGGTAATTTTATTGCAACCCTTGCCATGATATTGCTGCTTGAAGAATCTTCGGCCATTGTGAAAAAAATCAGATAATTTTTAAATTAGAAAAGACTGACCTGTTTAGATATTCGTTTTCTGTAGGCATGAGCACGTGCGTGGAAGTTAGGCGACGTCGGCTGGAACATCAGGCTGGGCATCTTCGGCTTGCGGCACGGGGTCACCAATATGAATGTTAATTGCACTTGTTGATATTAAATCCATACGTAAACATTTAATATAACTTTATTACTTCACTAACTGGATAAACTATACGATACATTTAACTATAATACACTTTAATAACAGTACATGAGTACATAACAGATAACTGACCGAGCGTGGAGAGACGTATCTTCACTGAGTCGGTTGGTAGCGAGGAGAGAGAGAGAGATCCCTGGTGTCTCTTATATAGTAGTTCTTGACAGCTTGCTGTCGAATAACGTAACGTAACGTTTAGCTGTCAAGAGAAACATAGAGTAGTGTTGACGGAAACACTGCGGTCGGAACCACCGCCACAAGACATATGCTATTAAAAACATTTTTAAGAAAATTCGCTATCATAACGCACTTGCTGCGTCCCGAACCTTTTTAGTATATGAAGAGAGCTTTTCTAACCATACCTGTGCGAGATTATTCATTCAATTAAGAGTTTTAAAGGTTGTACAAAGCAATATGGTTCTACCTACCCTCGCCGAAATTTCATAACTAACTTCCTAATCCGCAAAACATCATTCTCATTTTCTCCTGGATGGGCGTGTATGTGTAATTTTCTTGCAGATTATTTATATTGTGTACAATACATCACCGTTTGTCATAATGGAGAATAGTGTAGCAGTATAGCAATTAATACGAAGAAATCAAGTTGCAAACTAACAACTAACTTATTTGTCTGGACATATCACTTATTCTAACAAATATTTCTTATTTTAAATAATTACAAATTACAATCACCCACTCCCATTCATTCAAATTCAAATGTGTACTCAATATTTAACATCAACATCCCATTATCCGATATATTTACTCTTTATTCGCATCCCGACGAAATTAGCCAATCATAAACCCTCAAAGTCCAGGATATGCACTACTGAGTAGGATGTGCGAATATGCCGGAACCGAACGACGTTTTACTTTCACGCCTTTATTTACTTTATGTTCATCTTTCATCGAAAAAGAGTAAAAGAGAGGCTCAAAAATATTGCAGTAGCAGTGCAATCTTATGCTATTGCAAACTACGTGTTAATTAACACCTCAATTTAGTATCCAAATCGTCCATGTTCTAACCTAGAAGTAGAAAACAGATACGAATGTCAGGTAAGGTTAACGGCGGCATTCAATTTTCGCGCCGAACTGAGAACGTGAAATTAATTTCATGTTTCTATTTTAACGTGCAAATAATTTCATGTTTGTGCTGTAAGGTGAAATTAATTTCACCCAAAAACTTGCTTCACTTGACTAGTGATGGGAAAAACTGTTATATTGCTTTTACAGGTAGCAACAGTTACTGTTATTTAGAAAAAACAGTTAAATATAACAGGTTCAAAATAACAGTATGAACTATGAATGATTAAGAAGTCCACGTAGACGTAGTAACAGTAGCTGAACCCGTCCGGTGGTGTAGTTGGGTAGAGGAGATTCGCTGCTACACGGGTTCAATCCCCGGGCGATGTCACTATCAGTTGATCCGGCCTAAGGTGTGAAGGTGATTAATTTGAATAAAAAGACAAAAATAATTATGAAACAATCTGGATAGAGCAAAAACTTTAGATATCTCTAATTCTCTGATACATCATTTATATTGTTTACTATACTAGGCAACTATATAATATTTAAAATAAAAAAAAATATATTTGTTTTATGTTTAAAATAATTAATAATTTTTTTATAAAATAAAATGATGAAGGGGTTTTTTGGGTATTTATCACTAATAATTTGGTAAAAAAAATCAACAATGAAAAATTTCTTACCAATTTTCTTCACTAATTAAGTATTAGTTAAGCATTGAGCTTGAAAACGTGTATAGCCATTTTTTCCTTGAAAATTAGAGTTATATGAAATACATGAATTATTGTAAGCAAAGAAATAAAATAAATATATATTTTTTTAAATTAAAACTATTTTTTTCTCTCTACCTATAGGGTGAAGTGTGCCTGGTTTCAACTATACCGGGTACAGGGAATATTTTTATAATTTCATTAAAATTGGTACTGTTCCTGAGATTTTTGAAGTTTCAGTGATTAGTAGTAGTAGTGTCCGTGTCCGTATGCCGTATCCCCATCAACAACCTGATAAAATTTAACAGTTTCATTGTAGCGACGATCCTACGTTCCCAAAGCTGTGAGCACACTAGTATCAAGTGCTAAGTAATATGTTATGAAGTAAGGTCCGCTAGTCCGCTCTACACTCTATACCCATACATATTTAGCATTCCCAGTCTCATGGCCATTCATCCTGTTATAACAGTTGCGGATGAAAACCGATGTTGATTTATCGTAGCTAGTTGCAGTGAAACAGAAATAGATACGAGTCCGAGTTCTAGTGTAAAGCGCAAACGCAAATAGATTTCTGCTGTAGTGTTTCTGGTCCTCCTGTAACCTGTTATTTTCATATATCCATAACAGGTTGTTACTGTTGCGGCTCGGCAACATTTAAAAAATAACAGATTATTAAATAACAACCCATCACTACACTTGACCCTTCAGCGCTTCCGTAGGTTCGCTCTAATTAGAGTCAGTACGGTATACTAATTACGGCGAGAACACACCTAGCTATAGCCTTACATTAATATTATATGTTTATGTCATTCTATATAACTAAACACTAAATAAACCACGATAATGATACTATTTACTCGGTAAAGAATACTAAACTATTTGGTAAATTTGTTTTATTTTGTTACAGGAAGATGAAAAAGTGGTAGAGTTAGTGAATAAGTACGGTGCAAAAAAGTGGACGCTAATAGCGCGGCATTTGAAAGGACGCATTGGTAAACAGTGTCGTGAAAGGTGGCACAATCATCTGAATCCTAAAATCAAGAAGAGCGCCTGGACAGAACAAGAAGATGAGATCATTTACCAAGCCCATGCCGTGTTGGGCAACCAATGGGCAAGGATCGCCAAATTGTTACCTGGAAGGTTTGTTACTTTATTATTATTTTTAATGACCTCGACATCTTAGCTACATAAAAACGAAACTGACTCCCCATTTTCATAATTTTTAATAAGTTGGCCATCCACTAGAATAGATACCACAACTATAACTTGTAGCCATATAAAACACCAAATTTTGAGTATTTTAAATTCAATCTGCACTGTAATGTTTATTTGACCAGTAGTCAACAATAATCAGTTAACTTCTTGTTTTGTCATTGAGATTTTATAAGTTGTTTGTTATAGGACTGATAATGCCATCAAGAACCATTGGAATTCAACCATGCGAAGGAAATATGAACATGATCGAGATGGTGAACCAAAGAGAGGTAGGAACAGGAAAAATCAGACCAGGCAGGTGGAACATAGTAGATATCAACAATTACAAAACCACAATCAAATGACCTTAATTGAGAGTTCGGATAACCAATGTCTTAAGCAAGAAAACTTCCCTCCTGTGTACAATGAAGTGAGTGTTTGTTTTAAATGATACAACTGTATTGAATTTTGTTTTCTCATGTTTTTCGTCAAATCAATTATTGTGGTGTATATTGTTTGATAAGTGACACTTCGTTAATGAAATAATCAAAATGGTTTACACCGGGGAATAAAAAGTCAAAATATTTACTTGTTATATAAAAAATCACAAAAATCAACGTGCGGCAAAAAGACCATATAGGGTGTTGTATCCAAATCGTTCAACACCATCAGAAATTACGTTCAAAAATATTCAAAGAAAGGTGAATAATATCACCAGTTTTAGTAGAAAAAGCGTGTAGTTTTGTAAACTAGGAGGAACAGCTAGATATACTGCTTTATTTCGAAGGTAAGCGCTTCCATATTTATTCACGAATAGACTTTTTAGAAAATTCTGAGTGCATATAAATAATGCAGTTGATGAATCGGGTTATTTCAAAATCCAACGTACGTTACAAAAATAACAATTACAGACCCATATAAAATTTTACCTGTACAGTTTCAACGAAGCTGGGCTTTTACCGCCAGATAATTGAAAAGTTGAATAAAGATCCCGAATGTTTTCTTAAAATACTATGGACTGATGAATCATCCTTTTCGACAGCAGGAGTTTTTAATAGGAAAAATCGAAGCTCATGGGAAAACTAACACAACAGGAAAGATTGGTAACACAAATACAAAAATCAGTAAGAAAAACTCTTAGCGCTTGGTGTGGAATTTACAAAGAGACAATAATTTTTGGGCCTATATTTTATGATTATACTTTAACTGGAGTTACATATTTGGAAATACTTATCCCAGAAGTAGAAAATCTTCTTTTCCCTAATTATTAGGAAGCCGAACTTGATGATTATTTGGATGCAGGATGGGGCAACTCCGCATAGTATCCTACCCGTTCGTGATCATTTGAATAATGTATTCCCAATATGGAGAGGAAATAATGGAACTATTATATGACCACCTAACATTCCGGATTTGACCCCTATGGATTGATTTCGTTGTGGAGTTCTAAAAGACATTGTCAATAATAATAATGATATTGATGATGATGATGATGATGGTGATGATAGTGATGATGATGGTGATGGATGATGCATGATGGATGATGGATGATGATGATGATGATGATGATGAGTTTGGAGTTGTCAAATGGTCTAACACCAACTTGGATGAACTGGACAGACTTATGAGAAGGCTTTTTACTAAGTTTCGGTGCCTTCACACCAACTCATCTGTTAGAAGACCCTACACACCTCGGAAAGAAGGCGACAGAGGATTAATTCATATAAAGAAGCTCTATTTTAAGCAAGAAAGAAACGTGCAACAATGTTTTCTTACATTGCAGGATGAACTGATGAAGTTGGTTGTGTGCAAGGATAAGGATTATACTCCGCTTAGCGCAACTATGATTTGGACATCCCAACTGACCAGGGCAGCATAGTCCAATGGATTGACCAGGCTATATGCATGGAAGATACTCCAGACACCTGCAGGCAGATAATGTTGATAAAACCACTTCGCTTATGTGGTTGGGCGGGCGGGCAACTCGACCTGGAGACGGAGGGTTTTGTGATGGCTACTTAGGATAGGGTTGTAGCTGCTTGTTTTAAAAATGACAGCAAAAATATTTTTCCCCACGCTTGCTTTGAAATAACAGAAAAATATTTTCGTTTTGAAAATCTTGCTTGTAAAAAATTGTTGTCCTTTTATATTTAGCTAAAATAGTGTAGCATGTATAGCACAACTGTAGGATCTATGGGAAAACAATAAATGAATTTCTATATGCTTTAAAATTAAAATTATACATGCAAATCAACTTAACACATTTTTTTATTATCCCATTAATTATGGGAAACTCTGTATACATTTATTTATTTTACATCATTACTTTGATTTCTTTAGGACTGGCCAATGGAACTGTATGACCAGGGTAGCAGTCAGTCGAGTACTGGAGGCTTTTCTTTAGGTACACCTACTCCAAGTCCCAGTTCCCTAGCATCCAGTAGCAACCAGCTCAGGCCAGTTGTTTGTGGGGTCGAGACAGAAAGGCTATCTCCTCCACAGGCTACCTCACAGTTACCTGCATTCAGCTTTGTCAGCGTTAAAAGAGAACAAAGTCCTATCAAGCTTACACCTGTTGAAGAGGCCATTGCTGACCTTGGTCTCAACTCATTCTACGGTTCTCCTGGTGTTAGTCCACTCAAAGGAGCCTTCGAAAGCAAACAGTTCATCAAAAGACGTAAGACCTTGTATGATAAGTTTGTAGTTTTATGTTGATAGTTAAGTTCCTTTAAACGAGTATGTTGTTTCCTAAATTAAGTTAGTTAAATTAAGTATCTTTATTGTTTTCAGGATTAGTGCCATCAGAGTTTAGCCAAAGTTCTCTTGTACCTGTAACAAATACTATAACTCTACCACGAGCTTCAACTCCACCTATTTTAAGGCGAGGTACTAAAGCCAGGAAACGAAGGGAAAGTACTGAACCAGAACCAGAAGAATGTGATTATGCTGAAATTAAAAAGGTAACTATTGTAATATTTTCTTTAATTTACCAGATAGTAGTCCTATTTTGGGAGTCACCTTCAAACTTAAGATTGTTGTGGTTAATTTTTTTCTGTCGCAGGAGGATTATGAAGCTTTATTTGAAGCTGGCAAACCAACTATCAACACACCTTTGAAATGTGGGAATTCTCCAATTAAGCAGCTTCCGTTTAGTCCCTCTCAGTTTTTGAACAGTCCCAACCTTCCATTTGATGTGTCGCTGGCATCCACACCTGTCAAGAGAATTACCCTTCAAGTTTCTACTCCACAAAAGGACAGGGCTGTTAAACCTGTAAGTAGCTCATTTATTTATGCATCAATAACAGCACAGTAAAATATGTAGATTGTAGATTGTTTAATGAGTCGTATAGGCCTTTTGCCTCTCAGCGCCGGGACCCCAATGGGTCTTCTGTTCATGACTCTTTTGCTGATAGTTGCCCAAAAAATTCTGTGGTGTAAAGAGCCTTTTGCAAAACAAAGCCATGCAGTCGCCCAGAAAATGTTCTGTGGTTTCTGCTGCTTGAGTGCAGTATCTGCAGTTTGCACATCTTCATAAGGTAATATCTCTAAGAAGTACCATGTGAAAATTCCTGTGATTGTCCTCAAGTCGTTCCTGTTCAATTCAAGAAACAGTTCAGTTTTATTTTTTTATTTCAACACCACACCAAAAGGACTCACAGCCTAAATACTATCGCACCGTGGGTGTCAACAAGGAGGAAAGAGGCAACTTGTTAATTCTGGACTTAAAGATTTGGAGATTCGGAGAAGAAGGAAAAACATTTGCCGGCAAGGAGTTCCACAACTTGGAAGTCCTCGGGACAAAAGAGCGGGCATAACAAGATGTTCTACGTCTGGTGACCTGGAGAGTAAAAAGGTGCATTCGCTCTGTTCCCCTGGCAGATCTGTTGGGGCAGCAGGTGGAGGAACTATGGAAAAAAGCCCCTCTGAGCAGTGCCAGTGCAGATATCTATAAAAGAGAGAGAGGTAACCAACGGCACGTCGGTGGGCAAGGGATGGCAGCCTTTGGGTGAGGGTAGGGTCACCGATGAGACGTATAGCTCTCTTCTGAATGTAGTCCAGGATAGCGAGTGTAGAAGCTGCAGCGGCACCCCAGATGTGGGACCAGTATTCGAGGTTTGGCCTTATTTGTGAAGTGTATAAGATATAGAGATTAGCTGGTGAAAACTATTTGCGAGTCCGGAAGAGGAAACTTAATTTCTTAGCAGCCGCTTCTGCAATTGATGTGACATGTTGGTGCCAATTGAGATTTGGATCCACAGAAATACCAACAAGTGAAAAGGACTCATTACTTTGAATAACTTGGTTGTTCATTGTGATGGGTCTAGGGCTGGTGTATCTTTTATGAGATAGAAAGCAAGCCTGAGATTTGGTGGAGTTGAATTGTACAAGATTTCTACTTCCCCAGTCTAATATTTTTTTGGGATCCACCGAGACAGAACCCTCCATGAGTCTGCGATCCTCATCTAATTGGGCTAAAGAGGCTTAGTATATTGCATATTTGAGTGGAGGGTGCTGTCGTCCGCGTAAATGTGAACTGGGTTGGATGTTCTAGAGAGGAGTTTAACCACAGTTAAATATGTAACCTAATGTAATAAATTTACCGACACTACTAAATTTTTGATAGGTTTTACAAATTTCGTTCAAAATTCTTCAGTTAATGCATGTATTTTTTTCCAGGAACGAGATTACAGCCCTTTGAGTACCCCAAATGGTATTCCAATTAAAATGGAATGCACGGAGTCGACTTCTGGAACTGTAACTCCTAACAGAAGAGCGTTCCTGATAGGTGATACTCCAAGAACACCTACACCTTTCAAGAAAGCCCTTGCTGATCTGGAGAAGAAATCTGGACCAATTTCTAATTTTCCTGATACTCCCACAAGACTGGAGGATATCACAGAGATCATGAAAAAGGATCAAGATAGTTCCCATTATGAAACTGATTCCAGTGTGATGATTAGTGTAAGTATTTGGCTTTGTGACTATAAGTGTTCGGATATTTAGGGATCTTCTTAGACCAAAATTGAACTGGAACATGCACTTGGAAAAAGTCTTTAGAGAGCCACCATTGCAATCTGGACTTGCCATAGACAAGACATGGGAGCTGAATCATAGGAATGTATATTGGATATGGTTAAACCCATGGTCACATATGTATCTACGATATGGTGTCCAAAAACGGAACAAGCCTCAATACAAAGCAAATTGCAGTAGCTGATCTGCTTTGGATCAGTTTGTTCAAAAAACTAATTGTTAAATTGAAAGATATTTTGTTTTATACACAAGTTTGTTAAAGTTAAATATTCTTTGCAAACCTCTTCAATTTCAATTTGTTGTTCAATTTCAACAAATAAATAAGTTACCGTTTTTTCATGGGCACACTAGGAAACAATACGCTCATCAAATGATATCAGAACCTCGCCTTCGACCAATTTAACATCTTTAACTTTATTAATGAATTCAATTGAATTTCACACTAAAAACCTTTTTGTTTAACAGGCGAGCTTTTAAACTCATTTGATGACAGCCACTTCGCTAGATTATATGTCTATAGCCGAAATAACAGGTCTCAATGATTTTCCCGGTTTATGAATTTTTGGAAGACAATATTTTTTGGAAACTTTGGGATTTGTAATTTGTAACCTTCTTCCTAAATCTTTTATTATTAGGTTGTGACAGCTTTTAAAACTATTTTTCACCTCTGTAATAATTTTTCATAGCGGGTTTTTATTGCAAATTTGAATGCAAACCATAGAGCTGAGAAGTCAACATTTTACTGATTTGCCAACTGAGCTGGGTCAGCTCTAAAATAACTTTTTTATTAACACATCTAGCAAATTAATTATGTTTTTTCTTTTCTTTACAGAATGATAGTGGTTATATGACAGTGGCAGGAAAAAGAAAATGTAGCAGTGGTTCGGCAGCTGGAAAGGAAAATATTCTTCCAAACAAGAAGGTCAGGAAAGCTCTTGGTCCTACTTGGGCATCAACTAGTTCTTCTGACATATCAATTGCTGTTGAAACACCAGTAAGTTTATCTGCTTTGCTCAATGCCTCTATCAAGCAGTTTTGTAAAAGAAAAATGTTTCTTCGGAGTAGAAATAAGCCGAGTAATGTTTCACAAGCAAGTTTTATGAGGAAATTAAACTTTGATGAGAGCTACAAAATGTTCTCTGAAAAAGACTTTAGAAACCAACTCCTGTGGTAAAGTATTGATTGTTATTAAGAAAAAATCACACGCTGTTAAAGTCAAATATTTTTGCTGCAAATAAATCTGTTTTTCCAAGAAAATACCCCAGCTTGGTAATTTTAAAACTTAATGAAGGAAAGTACATTTTTGCTTGGCTTTTGGTGAAGCATCTTGTTTGAGTAAAAAATAAGAAAAACACTTAAAACTTCACAGGTGACTTACTAGGTGAAAAGTGGAACCTGTGATGAATACTGATAGGTAAACTTTGGAAAACTGCCACAACATATTGTGGTAAATTGAGTTCTCCAAACTGTACTAATTTATTAAGCTCAGATATAGTGTTTCAGTCTCACGACCATTTTCAATGAGTGTTATATATGAATATCATTGGCCTCCAGTTACACATTTTTTTGTAAGAGGCTGATGACATCACAACTCTTATGGTGAATTCCAAATTACCATGTTACCATTAAGTTTCTTATTTTTGCAGTTGTTTAAAATTAAATTTTTCAGGGATACTCGGAAGAAGCTGTCACACTATCAGCCATGATGGATAGATGTGTATAATGTACTAATTTTTTTTACTGATTGAACAGTATACTATATTAGATATTTTCAAACTTTCTTAGCTAAATATATTTTGATAGCCTATGCTGCATAAAATATAAATTTGTGAAATAACTCTAACCACTTTTTCACGTTTGTTTGTTTCAGAGTAAAACACTGGGAGATGAAACCTCAATTTTATTTTCTACACCTTCCTCGATAATGAAAGACTCCTTGGGGGTAACAAGCCTAATGGATTATACACAGTCAGGATCCTCCAAGGTACATGGATGGTTTCATATTGAAGATATGTTCCCTTCCTAGTTATCCCTTTAGACATTGTGAAAATCCCTTATTGTTTTTTATTCCCATCCCATACCAGTCCCGTAACCTTTTCCCTTTAGATTTATATATTTATAACACATTAACAGGTTGTTTGGGGTTAGCCTAGAAGTCTTTATTTGTTCTGTTATTGGTTGGTTAATTTTATGAATCTTTTGTTTGCTTTTTGATATTTTGATACCTTTTCTTTATTTAATCTTTTCTTAAACCAGTAGCTCTTTTTTGTTTTTGTACATATGAGTTTTATTTTTTAGTTGATAAGTACTTATTTATACAGTTCCAGATCGTTATTTTGGGAGAGAAACTAACAAATTAACACGTTTCTTAAAAAATCTCAAAAAATGTTTAAAAAAAATTAAAAAATATAGAAAAAATTTGTAGGTTAGTATTCGTAAACCATTCACATTTTGCATGTACCTCTTCTCGTACTTATTTCTGTACCTATTAATTTCACCTCTAGTCTTTGCTACGTGGTCTAGCATGTTTTACCAAAGCATCCGTTTACCATTTATCCTTGTTCTTCCTGTTTTTTTAAACAGCTTTTTGCCATCGCACAGTGAACGCAAGTATTATTCTTCTCAATTTAACTTAGTTTGTTTTATTGTGAAACAGTTACGTAATTATTAGATCTTTAAGTTTCTTCTAAAATGTTCCCACTGGAGTCTGCTTTAATTAGTTTGCCATAAGGTTTGTGCCATTCCAAAATGTTTTTTGTCGTTACAATATATATATATATATATATATATATATATATATATATATATATATATATATATATATATATATATATATATATATATTTATATATATATTTATATATATATATATATATATATATATATATATATATATATATATATATATATATATATATATATATATATATATAAAGACAGAAATCTGATTGAAAAGTAAAGCCAGTCAATATTTAATATTTAGAGATGTGCGAACCCATACTTTTTTAAACCGAACTTTGAACGAACCCAGTGACTATTGTGGCTTGAAAACCGAACTTAGGATATAGAACCTTTTAAAATTTAAAATCGATACCTACCTGTCAGGTTCGTAAATAAAAAAATAAAGTCTAGAAGCAGCAAGTGCATCATGAAAGTGAATTTTCATTAAAATGTTTTTAATGGCAAATATGTCACTCTGATGCAATCAATCAATCTCTAATTAATCTGGTTACCAGTATAACCTATATAGTAGAAATAATGTACCATATTTTATCAAAATTACTTATTGTTTGAAAATGTACAAAAATTTTCCGAAAATAAGCTTAAAATGTTTCCGAGAAAACTGGTTTCCTAGCCAACAAACCTTGGGTTATTGAAATTTGAAGGATACAATGAAAATTCGCTACCAAAACGCACTTACTGCACCTCGATTTTTTCCTTACAAACATACATCATATTTCGATAAAAAAAGCAATATAAGGGTGTTTAAAAAAAAACAATTGTAGGGATCACAAACGACTTATGGACCAGCCTGTGATTGTCAAAATATTTTTATAAAATGCAGCGTAAGACATCCTATAATTAACATATACAATTTTTTCTCATATCTTCTATAATAACAATTATATTGAGCTTTACCGTAGAAATAGAGATAAAAACTGAAAGTAAACCCGGATATGGATTGTAGGGGGCCTAGTTTGCGCTCATTGGAAGAAACCTTTTGAAAATTGAAAAGTTGCTGTCTCCTCATTAACGAATTTTTTCTGCGAAAAGTAGCTAAAAATTGTGGACTGTTAAACCATAAACTTGACTAAACCTACAGCCAAACAATCAACTTAACTAAGCCTACAGCCAAAGCATCAGAGAAAGGTTCTATTTGAAATGAATTTTCTGTAAATATTTTACTAAAATGAATGACAGTGGCGGATGACGCTGAAACTTAAAGGTTTGCAGAACACTCTTCTTTACTTAATCCGTATTTGTTTCAGGTACCTTGCCTGAATGTTGCGAATTTTGACGTTTTAAATCGCACTTTGACGTTTTCAGAAAAACCCCAAATTTTTTTCTTTGAATGCCTATAACTTTTTGTCTTTCAACTTACTGACCTAAATTTTGGTGTGTGGGTTCTACGGGGTTCTGGATTTGTTGACTAACAAAACACAGCTTTTCAACGCCCAACGTTTCTCCAATTTTTTATCCGTTCCGAAAAATAAGATTTGTCAAGGTCCTCAAAATAGGTATTTGTTAGTGAGATGATTTCATCATTGGAGTCAAGTCACTTGGGGCTAAATCCAGAAAATAGGCCGGATGAACCGGCAATTCGTAGCCTAATTTATGCAATTTCGCCATGGAGACTACACATGTGTGCACCCTTGCATTTTCTTGGTGGAAAATAACTTTTTTCGGCCAAATGCGGTCGTTTTTTCTTTAAATCGTCATTTAATCGGTCCAATAAGTTGTTATAATATTTGCCATTGATTGTTCTTCCCTTTTGAAGGTAATCAATATGGATTATACCGTGAGCATCCCAAAAAACGTTCGCAATGACTTTACTGGCTGACAAACCCACCTTGGCCTTCTTCGGCGCTGATTCGCATGGAGAAACCTACTGTTTTGACTGCTGATTATCTCTGGTGTGTTGTGGTGAATCCATCACGGTTACGAAACGGCGCAAAAACTCGTCCCTATTGCAGTTGAACAACGCCAAAGACTCCTTCGAAGTTATCACACGATTGCGTTTGTGATCGATTGTGAGCAAACGCTGCACCCATCTTTCGGATAGCTTTCTCATACCCAAGTGATCATGCAAAATCGAAACCACTGAGCCATGTGATATGCCTGTGGCTTCCACAATCTCCCGCACTTTCAGTCTCCAATCGGCCAACACCATATCGTGAATTTTTTCAATTGTTTCGGGTGTAGCGACCTCAACTGGACGTCCAGAAGGTTCGGCGTCATTTGTGCTTGTAACGCCGCAACAAAATTCAGTAACCCACTTTTTTATCATGGAAATTGATGGTCCAGAGTCGCCATAGTATTTATCAAGCTTAGCCTTGGTTTGAGTTATGGTTTTTTTCTGCAAAAAATAATGTTTGATGAGCACACGAAATTAACTTTTTTCCATTTTCGTTATAACCTAAGAGGTTGTCTGCTTTCAATGGCTATCTAACACAAACTAAATGACACAGCTTGTTCAAAATTTGACAAGAGTCAACTGACAGATGCTTGTTGAAAGGAGCAGTGTTGCACTTCCTGTAAAGAGGCGGAAAATTCAAAGTCACGGACTAATTGACCCACCCTCATATAATAGGTAGACCCGTACTTAGATAGTCGTTGGTTTTTTATTAGGGATATTTTTTGTATTTGTACGGGAGAAAACACAAAAAAAAATTAAAATTTGATTATTTCTGATTTGAAATTTTGATCAGTTTTTGTCAGCTTTTGACAGATCATAGTGATGACAAATGACAAGTGACATGACAGAATAGTCCGTGATTGCAGAACGCAGAACAGAATATAAGACAGTAACAAAATGCGATCCTAACAACTTGCTGTATAAAAGACAAGAAGATGATCCGTCGATAAAAATATATAAATCAAGAAGAATCAGAGCGACAAATGAACTGTGGCGTTATAGGACTATCCTAGACACACCGATGAGTAGGTGTAACCCCATGCAAGACATGAAGTGGCCGGACAGCCTGCGCAGCTTAGACCAATTGACATTAGAATAGAATAAAATTATCGACATAAAAGCCATTTTTGTTTTTTTCCAAGGCTAATAAGACTTGAACCAGGCCGGATAGCCTGCGCAGCTTAGACCAATTAACGTTAGAATAGAATAAAATTATCGACATAAAAGCCATTTTTTTTCCAAGGCTAATAAGACTTGAACCAGGCCGGATAGCCTGCGCAGCTTAGACCAATTAACGTTAGAATAGAATAAAATTATCTACATAAAATCCATTTGTGTTTTTTTCCAAGGCTAATAAGACTTGAACCAGGCCGGATAGCCTGCGCAGCTTAGACCAATTAAGGTTAGAATAGAATAAAATTATCGACATAAAATCCATTTGTGTTTTTTTCCAAGGCTAATAAGACTTGAACCAGGCCGGATAGCCTGCGCAGCTTAGACCAATTAAGGTTAGAATAGAATAAAATTATCGACATAAAAGCCATTTTTGTTTTTTTCCAAGGTTAATAAGACTTGAACCAGGCCGAATAGCATGCACAGCTTAGACCAATTAACGTTAGAATAGAATAAAATTATCGACATAAAATCCATTTTTGTTTTTTTCCAAGGCTAATAAGACTTGAACCAGTGTCTTACTGAGATGCTGCGATACCCTGGGTCTATGTCAGGCCGGAATATTTTGGCACTTACCGTATTTTGAACCAAATCAGCAATGATTTGCTGATTTTTGCCTAGCGTGATACTAAAGTGTGATAAAAAATTGGACAATGTTTTGTTTGAAGCTTAATTATCACTGGATCTATTTGACTGAAAGTTACTTCATTTTCTTGACACTTTCAAGTTAATAATTTAAGACTCAATAAAAATCCTAGTAGTAAAGTAACTGATTTTTGTTTTTTATTCTTTATCTGTCTAGTATATTTTTAAAGGGACTCCAGTGGAATATATAAGTTTTGATGTTAAATATTTAATTTTGCTCTTATTATTTAGTGAGAAAAATAATTTTTGTATTATGCACATTCCATGATGAATAAATGTTTAAAAATAAGCACTCAATTTCATTTTTATGTTGTGTAGTGTTAATCTTGCACTATAATGTATATTACGTAACTTGTACTAGTAACTTACACTATTAGATAATAAGTTAAGAAAAATGGTGCTCCTCGAAAAACACAACACAGCAAAAAACATTGTCAAGTCCATTTTACTTTGCAGGGTTTAATTCACCGAGTGAATATTAAAATCTGTGATGAGCACTGATAAGTACTAATTATATATATATATATATATATATATATATATATATATATATATATATATATATATATATATATATATATATATATATATATATATATATACAGGGTGAGTTTTTTTGCGATGTGTTTAGTACAGGGATCTCGTAAATTACTGCAGTTAGAGAGACGGTTAAATGGGGACAGTAGTGCAGTTTTATGAGTCTCAATTCAGAACTGTTTTCGTTTCCATAAAAGATGTCACAGATTACTAGATATTTCGAAAAAACTGATATTTGCCGATTTCTTTAAATACATTTAGCTGTGTTAGTATTGGGTTAACTGAAAAGGTGTAAAGGAAAAAGTTGTAGATAAATATGTTCTAAATAAAGCAAAAATATGCAAATTTTAAAAATATCTAACTTTTGAGTAATGACATAAACTTGCGTTTTTTAAAATGGAAACCATAGTTGGCTGTGACTTCATTAAAGAGGCCTTTTTTTCCTCTTTACATTGTAATGAAACACGAGATGATTATTCTGTTAAATACAAATTTTACAGTGGTTTTCTTTATTATTATTTTTTTAACTTTGGTTACCACAGAAACGGTTGTTTATTTCAAACAGCGAAAATCTTAATCTAGGTTTTCGCACATAGTTTACATAACATTTCTAATCAGAGATTTAACATAATAATTAAAAAAATAACATTTTTAAAGTAAAATAAAAACTATAACAAAAGTTCAGAGACAATATTCGAAAAGTTCTCCATTATTATTGAGACAGCAAATACTCCTGCGCAAAACTGATTTTGTCGCTCTTTTAATAGAACGTCTTATCGATATTGGTAAAATTGTCTAGGACGACTTCTCTAAGATTGTTCACTGTATCATAAGACCCTTGGTACAGCTTATTTTTTACAGTTCCCCTTAAAAATAAATCTAAAACGGACAGATCAGGAGACCGAGGTGGCCACGTAACTGGTGCATTTCTTCCGATTCAGGAGTTGAGAAAAGTTTGGTCTAAGAAGTTCCGAACTTGTAGCTGGTTATGGGGTGGTGCTCCATCATGCTGAAACCACTGTAGTGATGCACGAGTTGCCAAATTTACATTATCCAGCATATCTTGAAAGTCATTCTGGAGAAACTGAAGATAGTGGTCACCGGTTAATGTACTTTCAAAAATGTACGGAACCGAAATTTTTTTAACCAGTGACCACACCAGGCATTAAACCCAAATTTTATTTGTGGTCTCCGGTGTTCAACATAATGCGGATTTTCTTGCATCCAGAGATGCTTATTATGTCTGTTGAACATACTGCAGTTTGTGAATCGAGTCTCGTCCGTCCAAAGCATTTTAGATGGAAACTGTGGGCTGTCCTCACACATTTCGAAACCAGGTGCAAAATTTAATTCGCTTAGGAGGATCATCATTGTGCAATGTTTCCGATGTTGATATTTTATAAGGATGATATTTGTGCATTTTTAATACCCTAACGGCACTACGTTGGGATGTACTGGCTTCTGTTGCGATCTTCCTAGTTGAAGTTGCAGAATTTTGAGTCACACTGGCCAATAAGTTTATTTGTGTGACTTCACTGTTGGTATTTATCCAGTCTCTTGGCCTAGTGAAGGAACCACATGCCCCTAGGTTATCATAAAGCCTTTTAAATGTAGGCAAACTGGGCTGGCGACAATCAAAATATTGCTCTTTAGCACGCACTACATTTTTATTACTTAAAATGTAACACTTAAACATATCCCCTTTCTCTTGATTTGAAAAATTCATAATGAATTAACTGCAAACGTCTCTACCAAAATAAGACTTTTTACAAAGAAAACGTCACATTATTATTTGCAAGTGTCGAAAACAATCATTTCCATCATTTTTTTTTTTTTTTTTTTTTTTTTCCCTCAGGGCTCGTCCGCGGCCTTGCCGCCCCGATAGCACCGCAACCCTTGGTTGATTGTGCATACCCCTAGTCTTACTCCACCCATTCCAAAATCACTGTGCCTTGAACTAGTCTGCACAGCGATTGGTAGGGTGAAGTTTTATATTGCTCTGTCTCCGGTCTAGAGTGACCGTAGATCAGTTGTCTTTTCCGGTCCAGAGCTATACACTCGCACAAGATGTGCTGGGCTGATTCCTCCCCCTCGCCGCAGAGTCTGCATGCGAGGTCCCCTTCGAACCGCCCCATTTTATGTAGGTGTTTCTTGACGGCCATGTGTCCCGTCAAGAGACCTGTTGTGTTTCTGAGCTGTCCTCTGCTAAGGTTTAGCAGCTCCACAGCTCTCTTTGAACTGGGTCCGTCAATTATTGACTTCCCATGTCTGAGCCCTGGACAGTCCGCCCAGTACACCTTGTGTTGGTTTCTGACCCAGGACTTAATGGCTCCCCTGGCAGTGCTCTTTGACACGCCCAGAGCCGGTTCTGGTCCCATAAATGGTTCTGCTGACCCCCTCTTTGCGAGACTGTCAGCTTCTTCATTGCCTTTGACCCCCGAGTGACCCGGCACCCAGATGAGGGTCACCTCATTCTGCCCAGCCAGGTCGCTCGTCTCGTCTCGGCACTCACTCACCAGCCAGGAATTTACCCGTGGGCTACCTAGTGCCTTAAGGGCTGCCTGGCTGTCTGTGGCTATGAGGATCCGCTTGTTGGTGTAGCCCCTCCTCTTGTTCTCCCGCACACAGTGCAGGATGGCGTACATCTCGGCCTGAAACACCGTTGCATGGGCTCCGAGGGAAATACTGTGACTTACCCTCGGTCCTTCCGAGTAAACACCTGCCCCCGTCCCACGCTCCCCGCCAGATCCGTCCGTGAACCAGACGAGCGCGTCCCGTGGTATGCCCGGTGTCTCCTCCCGCCATGCCCCGCGATCAGGGATTTCCACTGTGAAGTTGTTTTCCCTGCACATTCGCGGGCTCGCGAAGTCTGACCTCATTTCAAGCATGGGTTCCTTCACGATCTCCTGAATTTTGCAGTGGCCCCTGAAGCCTGGGTTGATCTTCAGTCTACCATTGCAGGCTAGTCTGTATAGTCCTAGCCTGGCCTCTCCCATAATAACGAAGTGTAGGGGGGGTAGATCCAGCAACACCTCCATGGCGGCTGTTGGGGTTGAAGACATGGCCCCTGTGATGCCTAGGCAAGCCATCCTTTGGATCTTGCCTAGTTTTTGTTTGGCACTGGATTGTGTCACCTTAGGCCACCAGACCAGTGCCGCATATGTTAACGATGGTCTGACCACCCTTGTGTACAGCCAGTGGGCCATACTAGGTCTTAGTCCCCACGTTTTTCCATATAGCCGCCTAGTGACGGCTAAGGTCATGACTGCCTTACGCAGTATTTTTCCAATGTGACCATTCCAGGTTAGCTTAGAGTCCAATACGACCCCAAGATATTTTACCTCCCTGGCCATTGGAACGCTCCTACCGTATAGAGTGAGAGTTCTGTGGCTTTCACACTTCCTCCTCCTCGTAAACGGCACGACGGTTGCTTTCTCGGGGCTCACCCCGAGCCCTTGATCAACCGTCCACCCTTCCACCACTTTCAGTGCAGTCTGCATACGCTCCCACACTGCCTGTGTGACCTTTCCTCGGACTATGATGACAATGTCGTCCGCATAGCCCTGTACCTCATACCCCCCTCCCGAGAGCCTCCCCAGCAGGCCGTCCACGACTAGACACCAGAGCAAGGGAGACAGAACGCTCCCCTGCGGACACCCCGCCGCGACCCCCGCCAGCAGAGTCCCTCCCGCGAGTGAGGTGAACACCGCCCTGTCCCTGAGCATGGAACCGATCCACCTGCAGCAGGTCTCCTCTATTCCACGCTCCCGGGCAGCTGCCAGAACCGATCCGAACGAGGTGTTGCTAAAGGCCCCCTCTATGTCTAGGAAGGCCCCCAGCGCCACCTCCTTGTTCTCCAGCGTATTCTCCAGTTTCAGCACCAGTTGGTGCAGTGCTGTTTCTGTTGAGAATCCTGCTCTGTATGCATATTGTCCGCAGTGTAGAGGATATGCTTCCAGTACACCGCCCCTAATGTGCCGGTCGAGCAGTTTTTCCACTGTTTTCAGCAAGAAGGACATGAGACTTATTGGCCTCAGGGACTTTGCCTGGTCTGTTGGACGCCCAGGTTTAGGAATAAATACAACCCTGGCCAGTCTCCATGCCCTCGGAATGTACCCCAGAGCCAGGCTGGCCCTCATAATGAGGGTAAGCACCGGCGCCAGTATATCTATCCCCTGTTGGAGCATGATGGGCATTATTCCATCAAATCCCGGCGATTTGTATGGCTTAAAGCTGTTAATGGCCCATCTGATTTTGCTCCAGGTAACCACCTCTTTAGCGACTGTCCAGTCTACTCTAGATGCCCGCCTATAAGGCGCCTCTATTTCTGAGTGTTCCCAGTCCGGAGGTGATTGGTTTATTATGTTACAGCCGGGGAAGTGCGTCTGGAGTAAAATTTCCATAGTTTCCTCCCCCGAGCTTGTAAAGCCTCCCGTGGGTGTCCTAAGGGAGCCTATGTTAGTCTGAGGGCCCTTAGACAGGATCTTGTGTAGTCGAGCACTCTCGGACGTGTTTTCCACTTCTTCGCAGTGCCTCCTCCACGACTCCTTCTTGGCGTCCCTCAGTCTTTTGTTATAGGTCGATAGGGCCTGTCTATATTCATCCCATGCTCCCGACCTTTTGGCCGCGTTAAACAGCTTACGAACCTGCGTCCTCCTTTGCCTGAGGTCCTCGTTCCACCATGGGACGTTCCTGGTGGACACCCTCATTTTCAGGGGGCAGTTGGCGTTATAGGCCGAGGTAATTGCGTCTCGCAATTGGACTGCTGCAATCTCGAGGTCTATTGAATCCCTTATGGCCCTCTCAACCCCCCGCAGTTCCACAGCTAGGTCTGCCCTGTAGGCTTCCCAGTCCGCCTTGCGGGGGTCCCGGTACCATACCGTTTCTCTTTCGACTTTGGCGATTTCAAACCGGATGTATCTGTGGTCTGAGCTACTCACTTCCCCAGACACAGCCCAGCTTTTAACAAAGTCACCCAGAAACTGGGTGGAAACTGTTAGGTCTAAAACTTCCTCACGCCGTGTTGTGACGAATGTCGGTTTATTACCTCTATTCAATATGTCTAAATTAAATTTCATAAAGAATTGTAAAAGTGCCTCACCCCTAGAGTTTGTGTCCGAGCTACCCCACAACTCATGGTGCGCATTCGCATCCATGCCGATGATGGTCTGCCATCCACCTGCTCTGCTACCCACCATCAGCTGCTCCAATTCGTTGGGTGGAGGAGGGTCCGTGCTGTCCCCTGGCAGATAGGCTGACGCGACAGTAATGTCCCTCAGCCCATCCGCTCCTCCACATCGGATTTTGATCGTTGCCAGGTCCCTGGAACAGAAATTCATTAGAGGGAGAAACTCTATCCCTTCCCTGACAAAAATGCAGGCCCTCGGATTCTCGCTGGACCTGCTGTAGATGAGCTTTCCATTAGCTCCGCCGAGTCCCTTGATCTCTCCTTTGTAGGAGTACGGTTCCTGGATGAGGGCCACATCCGTGTTCCTCAGAGCCATTAGTAGTCCGGCCGTGGCTGCCCTACTGTGTTGGAGGTTGACCTGAAGGAACCTAAGTCCCATTAACCCTTAATTGCTTCCCCAGTGGGCGGAAGCTAACCCTTCCCATGCCCCAGAATGCCTTGAAGGAGGTTCCTTCAAGGGCTCTGTAAGATGTCGGGTCGATCGAGAAGGCGAGCGTCTGTCCTTTCTCCTCTGCCTTCCTGCTTAGAACCGACCAGTGTTGCGTCCCCAGTTCAGGGTTCTGGATCTTAAGTCTGCTGATCACCGTCTCCTGCGGGACGGTGTCAGGGATCCGTACGAGGACCTTGCGTCTCTTTGGGAGTTCCTTGGGCTCGACGGCTGTCAAGTCCGCCCCCTCCCAAATCTGACCGAGGCCCCCGATCGTTTTCCGCAGCCAGTCCCGCGACTGCGGGCCGGCACAGGTTATCCAGAGGATGCCCCCCGTCAGGCGCGTCCGGTGGAACTGAGGCGGGCTCTCCCCTTCCTGAAGAGAGTCCACTGCAGCTACCACCGCAGCCTGGATCAGGTCCGCCTTCCCCTGGTCTAGCGTGACCTCAGGATGGCGTCTGTCAATCACCGCCATCCCGAGGCCCTCCGCAGCCTCCCTGTAAGAGCCAGTCTGCGCCGGTGTTCCGGCCTTAGTTCCTTTGGGAGGTCTGTCTGTAGTAGGCGTGCTAGAGCCAGAGCGCGGCGTCTTCCGACTCGCACTCTCCTCTTGCGCCTTTACAGGCACCCTGGCCCTTTTGGAACGTCTGTCTGTAGTGGGCGTGCTAGAGTTCGAGCGCGTCCTCTTCTGACCCGCACTCCCCTCTTGCGCCTTTACAGGTTTCTCGACCGTCCAGGTCCCGGCCGCCATTTTTTGCGCCCTCCGGAGCTTCTTTCTTTGCGCCCCGGAAAGACGCTTGGACTGCCGGGGCAGTCCCTCTACTCTAACAGTAGAGTCCTCACTGGTGGAGGGGCCCCCGGAGTCCGCGGAGCTCGCCGCCCTCCGGTGGGACCCAGCCTCCAGGTTGGGTGTCGGGGACAGGTCTCTGGCCGAAGCTACCCCCTGATCCCCCGTATCTACGCCGGTCGTGGGACCTCCAGAGTCCGCTGCCGCACCCTGGCTCGTCTCCGTTTCCGGGATAGACTCAAGGCTCAAGTCTGTAGCCGGAGCCACTCCTCGAGCCTCATTGGTTTTGGTTTTATATGTATTTATAATCTTCATGTTGTTCCCACGAGAATGGGGGAAATACTGTCCACACCATCAGAACCCCCTGTGTGGTGCAAGGCGGGTTACTCTGGAGGGTTGCCTGGTACTCCAGAGGTTCCGTTCACGACACCATCGCCCTGGTGCCATCCATCCATAGGCACGGGTCACGTAACACCGTAGATTGGGGGAGTTTAGTTCGACCTCCTTGTCTAGATCCGTCATGTTTAGTTATTAGCAGGGTCACCTCGTGCAGGATGCGGATTTTTACCGCGCATGACGGTCTTGGGGAAAGCTTCATCGGGAGTTTATGTTGTTATTTCCACTTCCTCAGCTTGCCCCCTGGAGTCCTTTGGCCCGCGACTCCTTAACCCCATTTCCATCATTACATGTTAATGAAGATGCAAATCCGGGAAGCCTGTCAGTCATTGAGCGGCGTAGGAATCTTGCTAACTACCGACAGCGTTCGAACACGGATCACGGAATTTGGCATAAAAAGTGAACATCGACTGACTTAAAAAAAGCTTGCCTAGATTGTTTTGCTATTGGTGGTAGAAGTTTCAATAAATAGGCAATGGATTCGATTTTGCAAAAGAAAATTAGATGGCTTAGTAATAACTCAGAGCTTTTTAGAGATTTTCGTTAAATTTTTATCAAACTTTTTACAAATTTGAAAATTTTTATTTCGTTAATTAGGATGTTAAATCTCTAATTATAATGTTTGTAAACTGCGTGCGAAAACTTAGATTCAGGTTTTCGCTATTTGAAATAAACAACCATTTCCGTGTAAAATTTTTATTTCTTAGAATAATCATAGCAAGTTTCATATCAATGTAAAGACGAAAAAACACAAGTTTATGTCATAACTCAAAAGTTAGAGATCTTATTAAAATTTCCATATTTTTGTTTTCTTTAGAACATATTTGTTCATAGAACAGAAAACTATCCAAGAGGGCATTCCTAATCGTGAAAATATATTTAATATTAATTTTTATATTACAATAGTTAAAGGAAAATTCGCTAGCACAAATCCAAGTAATATCGTTTATAATTAAGTAGGTCGAATAGCAATTATAATTATTGACCTGGAATTGCTCAATTACATAAATAATAAACCAAGTTGGAATTGCAGAGTAAGACGCCCCCGCAGGTGGCTAGGTGCCAGCCTGCTAAGCGAGAGGTCCCGGGTTCGATTCCTGGGCGAGCCAACGAGAAGTTGACTTTGTCTGGAAAATTAGTAAAAATAGTGAATGATGGGAAATTAATGTGCTAATGGCCTGAGATGCCGCAGCCAATAATATTATTAAAAAAAAAATAATTGCAGAGTACAGTATAAGGAATGCTGACTGATGAGGTTTGCAATTTGTGAAGTATGTCACGTACAAGGTGATAAATAGCAGTATTTGTATACATTAAGAGACTTTTAACTTTTGCTTTGAAAATGTAGAGACTAATAACGCAGAGATTTTTGATTACATTCTAAAAATGTAAAAACGCGAGACTTTTTAATTTAATTATGTACAGATTTGGTTTTAAATTTTATTCGGTTAAGTTAGTTTAAAAAAGTTGTTAATTTTTTTATTATTTATTAAAATTTTTATTACAAATTACATCGTTACCATGTCCATATTATCCCAAGTATAAACAAGTTATTTATTATCCTCCGCTCCTTAGACAATATTTATCTACAACTTTTCCTTTGCACCTTTTCAGTAAACCCAATATTAACGCAGCTAAATGCATTTAAAGAAATCGGCAAATATCAGCTTTTTTTAAAAATATCTCGTAATCGGTGAGATTTTTTATGGAAACAAAAACAGTTCATAATTACATTCATAAAACTGCAACTTTTCCCATTTAACCATCTTTCTAAATGCACTAGTTTACGAGATTCCTGTACTAAGCATCGAAAATTAATTTTGTTCACTAGTAGTTGATTTAGAGCTATGAAGTGATTGCCTTTTCTGCTTATAAAAAGCTAGAATGAAATATTTTACTGTAACTAAAATAGTTGTAAGTTATAATACCAAAATGAAGCTTTTAGCATATTTTTTATTAATTTTTTTTTGTATAAGATAAATGGCATTTGTTTTTTGCTGTGCACATATAACTATATTAGGTCAAAACTATTGAGGCTTGTGCGAGTGTTTCAGTGGAATGATAGTTAGAAGTGTGTGAGTGAGAATGAGTGAAATATTTAGTAGCTATTATACACACATGTGTCTTGTCTCTCTTGCAACTACACTGTTCCGTATACACGTATCCTTTTTGGCTGGTGTTGTGTGTGGTGGTATTGTAGCTTTGTGTCCTTGTCCTGGCAGCAAAGGCCCTCGTCTGTCACCAGCAACGTCCCGTCACCCGTACCTGCACTGTCCCGTCCGTCGCAAGGTCCCGTTGTGAGAAGCACTACAGCCAAGCGGATTACCTTCGAGGATACAGTGGCTGAAGGGCCATGGCAAGCTCCCAAGGTGAGCATTCAAGCCTCGACGTAGCTTGCTCTTGCATCCTCATATGTAATCAGATATCTTGATTGCATGGTTATAATTCATGCTTTATGACTTGTTCAATCTCTTCAGGCTCATTTCATACAAATTTGGTTGTTCCGCACCTTAATAAGTCATAACATACAAAACAACTTTGGAAGTTACAGTGGAAAATTCAGAGTGATATAAGTAATAAAAGCTTTTAGTTAACAATTAATTTTATGTAATTTCCTATCATCTGCTGGTGATTGCTGGCATGAAACCAACGTCACAGTATTATTTTAAACTTGGCGATCGTTTCACCAACAAAATCTATCTAAAGTGTTAAAAATTATACAGTCCCCAAGGAAAATAGGGCTTGTGTGTGCTTCTTAGTACAATTTTAACACCTTTTTGAAATGTACACCTGGACAAAATTAACACACCAGCAAAAATTTTCATTGTTGTAATTTTTCGGTTTCATGTCTTTAAACATTTTATGTAGTTGGCCTAGGATATCCGCCTGTCACCACTGATGAACAATTGCAATTGTTTGACAGATGTAAAGTAGCATTTTGCATTTGCTTGTCAAGGAAACTTTTAGCACTTTATTATTTGTAAAAGGCCATAAATTCAGTTTTCCTAATGATTTCTTTTTAATTTAATGTCATTAATCGAATGACATTTTGTCTAGTGAATTTGTATAAGAAATGAAACGTCTACACAACTCAAAAGAAGATGAAGCAGCAAAATCGCAACTCAAGTTAATGAGGGCTAGATTTGTGTGGCTGAGTTGTTAGCAGTTAGACAATCAACAACTAGTCAAACAGTTAAACCACAGAGATGTCAGGGATCTATGAAGTAGGGTGCAAGGATTGTGAACTTAAATCATGTTGGGCAAACTAAATGGTCTATTAAAACTAAATTTAAAGAACATCTAAGATAACTGAGATTATGGTACTATTGCTAAATCATGTATTGCTCAGCATTTGGGATAATAATCACCAAATAGATAAATTCTCTATCTAGTTAAAAGTGTCAGGCAATCGCAGCAATCAGACACATATGTATATATATATATATATATATATATATATATATATATATATATATATATATATATATATATATATATATAGCACATAAAGTATAAATAAAAACAAATAAGATATAAAAACTATATACATAAAGTGGATTTCGCTTATAACGACCAGAAATACTCATATTGAGTATTTGTGCTTGAGGTATAAGAATACACAAACTCTAATCAAATAACACACACAAGCAATAAAAAAATCAATAGACAAAACAAAATGTCCAAATAATATAAAATAACACAGAATAATATAAAATAGGACAAATAAAATAAAACAAGTTAAAACAAAAAAGAATGGAATGAGGCAAGCAAGGGAATAAAATCAACAACTTGAAAAGAGTATTGATTCATAAAATTTTATCACCACTCGACACAAGATCTATTGCAGTGCTATCGGGGCGGCAAGGCCGCGGATGAGCCCTGAGGGGAAAAAAAATCAAGATCTTAAGTTTCTTAATCTTTAGGTTTACCATTTCGTGTATTTCCCTTCTCGGAATTTCAGCTATAAAAGCCTATATATATATATATATATATATATATATATATATATATATATATATATATATATATATATATATATATATATATATATATATATATATATATATATATATATATATATATATAAAGTACCCTTCGTGAGTCTGCGATCCTCATCTAATTGGGCTAAAGAGACAGGCTTAGAATATTGTATATTTGAGTGGAGGGTGCTGTCGTCCGCGTAACTGTAAACTGGGTTGGATGTGCTGGAGAGGAGATCATTGATGTGGAGAAGAAACAAAGTAGGGGCTAAAGCTGAACCTTGAGGGACTCCTGCATTAATTGGATACAGTTTAGAGGAATAGCCATCCACGACAACAGAAATGCTCCGGTTGGAGAGGAAATTTGCTGTCCAGGTATAAAGTTTTGGTGGTAGGCCATAGGCCGCAAGTTTATTAAGCAGCGCTGCGTGCCAGATCTGGTCGAATACTTTGGATATGTCTAGAGCGACAATCTGGCATTCACTGTGTAGTTCCATAGACCAAGAATGGGTGACAAAGGAAAGGAGGTCAGCAGTTGATCTGCGCTGACGGAATCGAGGCTGCCTATCGTGGATTAAACTGTGTTTTTCAAGAAATTTTAGTAATTCGGTGTTTATATACTTTTCCATCACTTAGAGACGACTTGAAAGGAGACAAATAGGCCTGGAGTTGCTGGGAAGCGCTAGCGCTTCGGATCCTTTCTTAGGGACGGGTTCTACTCTACCAGGTTTCCAGGTACTAGGGAATATGCGTCTATTGTAAGATGTCTGAGACAGACGAGTGAGGACAGGAGCAAGTTCTGGTGGGCATTGTTTGAAAACAATTGCTGGGATTTCGTCAAGGCCAGAGGCCTTCCTGGTATTAAGAGAAGAGAGCATCTTAATCTTCTCCTAAACACAGTAAGAACCTGTCTGGGAGACGATCAAATAATTTAGGACCAAGATAGAAATATGCCCTCTGACCAATCGTTTTATTGGCTTGCGGAACCACATATGACATATTACCAGATCCTGTATCATAAGGGTGAAAATTGACCACCAAAGAACGTCTATTTGTAAACTGCAGAAGATTAACCTTTAGAAAAAACAGCTGCCGTAAATCCACAACTCATGCTTCCTTGCATAAACTGTCTCAGGGATAAGTCATTTATATGCGCAACATACCACTCAAGAATCATTTCTGTGTGACCCCCAGCTGCTTCAAATAAGAGTTGAAGACACCACCCCAACTCACTATGCCATATTTGATGTGAAACTTTCATTTGCGTTGTGATAAGTACATCATGTAGGATTCTGAATTTATAAAGTATGGTTCGCAACTACTTTACATTCATACTGGATGCGCAAATCCCATCTAACATGTTTGTCGATTACAACACCAAGGCACTTTACCTTCATGGAGGACCTTAGTACATGCTGCTTTCCTTGTACAAAAAGGCTAATCTCTGAAAACGATGGATATGCAGTAGCGGAGATTGTAAATGAAAGGTATTGTGTTTTCTTGAAATTCATAGTTAGCAGTCTTTGAAGAAACTATTCAGTCAAATTACCCATGCCCTCCTCGACCACAGACTTTGATTCTGTCTAACTATCAGCCTTATAAAAAACTGCAGTCATTTGTAAAACGCAGCACACTCCTTACTTTGAAGGTCGAATAGGTATATAGAGGAAATGCAACTAAATGTTTTCTTGTGCAGTCAGTGATATTTAATTTTTTTTATATATACTTTTTTCTCAGTGTGCAGCAGTGTAATGTAAGCGCTTTGTGTATAATTAAATCAGTACATACTATAAAAATAACAGCTACTGAGGTGATTGCATTCTATCAGAGCATGCACTGATGTTTAAAGCATCGGGGCAGTTGAAGTTTGGTCATGTGTATCTGAGACAGTTCTAAACCTCACTTTACTTTCTGTTAATTGGAAAAATCAAAGATATAGTTAGTTAAATGGGCATAATACTCACTTGTGAGCACCGAGCTATTATTGTGCAATATTTAAATAAACAGATTGTTTATTATGAACACCTGTAAACCCTTATTGTCTTGAATTATACTTTCACAAATCTTGTTTACTAAAAATAAACAACTCATGTAAATCCATTCGTAAAACTTAACCTAATTCCAGCTTAGTAAACAATTCAATTTGAGGTTTTGTTTATATCAATACTGTTTCCTTCTCTCAGATAAAGAGCTCGAAATTTTGTTACAAAATTTTTCCAATTGCCTGTTCCTATCAGCCTTATCTTGGTAAACATATTTCTGATATCCTTACTGGCAAAAATTTGTTATCCTAAAAAGAAAAAAAAAGGCGTTAAAAATTAATTTTATTGGAAATACAGAGGATAATGTAAGCGGCTTGAACAAGATAGGTCGTAATTACCGGCAGCAGGTTGCTGGATATTATAAAGTTCCTTAAATAGATATTTGTACGGCGAGGTTCTATAGACCACATCAGTTGGATTAATTTATCACCAGAAAACATTTTCTTACTTTATTATTTATTAAAACCTCTGGATATATTTACGTAGTGGTTTTCTGGACTGGTATTTTATTATTTTATAGACTGGTATTTTTTCTCGGCTGATATTTTTCAGCCTGGCTTAATTTATATTTTGTCCACTGGTAGATATCACTTCCTTAAAAATAAATAAATGGACTGATCTGTGATCTCCTAGACCTTTCTAATGGGAGTTGTATGGGGATACTGTAGTGTTCCTGTCTTGCCAGTACGTCAACAATAAAAGGCATGGAAATAAACATAATTTGCATTGTATGGTGGACCTAACGTTAGTAAGCTTAAAGCCAACCAGCCTATAAATCAAACATTTTAAATTAATGTATTAACCTCACACTATATAATAGTCCTTTCTTTTTTTACTTAAGGATTTAAAATAAATACTTACATATTGTATAAAAAAGTAGGTGTACACTCTAAGCAGCGTTGTTAAAGAGGGAAATTTGCTTCTAACACCACATTGAAAGCTTAACCATTGTTCTCAGGCTGAAATTAAAACAAAAACACCACACGTATTGTTTTAAAAGTAATACTTTTCTTAACGTCATAATCAAGGTGATTTTGTATTAAATATTTCAAACAAATATTACCTTTTTATTTCATTTATTTAGTTAAGATCCTTGTGTCTCATCTAATTTTACAAATAATAGTTAGTATGGTGTCGCTGCATCTGCCGCCTGACATTTGTCGTAGATATTAGATACTAGTGAGCGAATCTCTGTTAGGTTAATACCAATCCCGAGTGCCTAAAGACCACAAGTATATTTTAATTCTTTTAACTTTTTTTGTTTTCTTCTCCTTTACCTCAATTGTGACAAGCAAGGTTTCAAACCCCAGGAAAATCTGTCGCTGCATCAGAATCCTGACATTTTTTTCCCTCGGGGCTCTTCGGCGACTTGCTGCCCTGAAAGCACTGCAGCCTTTTGGCTTATTGTGCATACTCCTGACATTTGGCGTAGATATTAGATACGAGTGAGCGAATCTCCCCTCCAGGGATGCCAAATTAATTGTGACCAGTGAAGAAAATATAAATTAAGGCAGGCTACAAAATATCAGCCGGGAAAACAAATACCAATCTATAAAATAAAATACCAGTGGTTTTCTATCCTGTGTGGTGATGCCCTAAAACGGCGAAATAGAGATAAAGGCTATTATGAAGCCACAGTCCAGAAAACCCCTATGTATATATCCAGGGGTTTTAATAAATAATAAAGTAAGAAAATGGTGTCTGGTGATGAATTAATCCCACTGACGTGGTATATAAAACCTTGCAGTACAAATATCTATTTAAGGGACTTGATAATATCCAGCAACTTGCTGCAGGTAATTACGACCTATCTTGTTCAAGCCCCTTACATTCATCCTCCACGATAAGGTTGATAAGAACAGGCAATTGTAAATATTTTAATACAAAATTTCAAGCTCTTTATCTGAGAGAGAAAGAAACAGTATTGATATAAACAAAACCTCAAATTGAATTGTTAACTAAGTTTTTTTTTCTTCTTAGGGCTCGTCAGCGTCTTTGGCGCCCCAATAGCACCGCCGCCTTTGGTTTATTGTGTATGCCCTTTGTCTTTTCTACTCCACCCATTCCAAAATCACTGTGCCTTGAACTAGTCTGCACAGCAATTGGTAGGGTGAAGTTTTATACTGCTCTGTCTCCGGTCTAGGCCTTCCGTAAATCAGTGGTCTTTTGCAGTCCAGAGCTTTGCACTCGCACAAGATGGCGGCTGTTGGGGTTGAAGTCATGGCCCCTGTGATGCCTAGGCAAGCCATCCCTTGGATCCTGTCTAGTTTTTGTTTGGCACTGGATTGTATCACGTTAGGCCACCAGACCAGTGCCGCGTATATTAACGATGGTCTCACCATTCTTGTGTGTGTTTACTAAGTTGGAATTAGGTTAAGTTTTACCAATGGATTTACATGAGTTGTTTATTTTTAGTAGACATACAAGAATTGTGAAAGTATGATTCAAGACAATAAGGTTTCACAGGTGTTCATAATAAACAATCTGTTTATTTAAATAATGCACAATAATGGTGACAGTGCCCACAAGTGAGTATTACGCCCATTTAATTAACTATGTCTTGGATCTTTCAAATTTAGAGAAAAAAAGCAAAGTGAGGTCTAGAACCGTCTCATATCATGCTGTGCTAAGCACACAACAGATCACTTTCTGTAAGGCTAGATGTATTCTCGCAACAATTAGAACCATGGACCGGTTTTGCTCCTCAGTGCGGCATACTAATTGTAGCAAAAATGCACCTATAAAGTAATACGGCTATACTAGCCAACATTTCAACACTAAGTGAGTGGTGGACTTGCCGTCACCTAGTTGCGGAACCAAGTTGTATATTGTCACGCCAGCTCCAAATAACACAAAGTGTAAAAAAAAGAGACTGTATACAACTAACTAACAATTTAGGAAATTGTCAGCCCTGGCCCATTTCTACCCTAATATAGGGACAAAGTATATAAGGCTAGATGCATTCTCGCAACAATTAGAACCGTTGACCGGTTTTGCTCTCATTAGAGCTCTTCAGTATCACTTTGGATCACTTTTTGTTTGCAAGAGACGAGGTCAGATGAATTTCCAGGTTGATGGAGGCTGCTCTCTGTAATCAGTGATTGCCCGTAGTCTATAGAATGGACTAATGTTAAAAAAACAAAATATGTACATACTTGTTAACATATTCGCAATTTTTTTATTGATACTATTATCATGTTTCTTTACCTGAAGATCTTTACTTGAACTCTGAATTCCACAAGTTTTAAATTTGATAAGCCTTTAGTTCAAAATATCTAAATCTGTTTTGTGGGACTTGTCTACTACTTTTGCCCATCCAAGGGTGGTTTATCTTGTTTTTGCAAAAGCACATAATTATCTATAACAAAACATGACTGAACACTGGGGTGCAGTAATTGTCTTAAACTAGGGCTGGACAACACAAGTTTGAAAAGAGCATACAAATTAAACTGGCTGTTGTATATACAATATAATTTTATTGCAATTGACTTGTTGGGTACTTTCAAAAGTAGCTATCTGCAGTTCACTTTAGCTTACTAAATCACTAATTATTAACATTTATTCTGATAACCACTTGCCAATGGCTTCAGAGTTGTTCTGCTCTACTCAAATTTTTAATTACAAAAAAGTCTGATTTGCGCAATATGTTAGCTGTCTTCTATCTGCTATGCATTTGAACAGCTTAGGAGCTATTCCGCAATATTATCAACACAGGCTATTATTGGAAAACACTGTACCATTACCACGATTAAATTTTAGTCTCTGGCTTTACAGATCATTGTAGTGTTCATAATCCATTTCATAAATTATATGCTGTATATTTTTCTTCATTCCCTTAATTATCGTTACTGTACAAAACAGGCAGTTCCTTTAATACTAGTTTTCCCTTAAATGTATCATTTGATTATTAACATTTTTGGCATACTAATCATATCTTGTCATGGAAATATAGCATCCTGTGAAAATAGCAATAATAATCTTGTGATACTTAAGAATGTTTAACAGCACCATACTTTTTTAGGTTGACAGACAGTGGGCAATGGTAGCTTTTGGTCAGAGTCAAGACCAAATAGAGTTAACTGAAAAGGCCCATCGCTTTCTCAAAACATCTGGCTTGAAACCTCGTTCGTTGAATTTTTAATCTCCTAAGAGCGCCTATGTAAATATTATATATATGTTTGGTAAAGAAATAGTGTACAAAACTTCAATTTCATCACCAATTCACAAATTTAATAGTGCAAAACTTACTATAAACTGTTTACATCACTGTGTTTTTTTTTAACTTTACATTGTAAGTCAGGGGTGTTATTTTGTAAGCATTTTAAAAAATCCTTTTATGGGATCTTTAACCTATTTTTACATATTTGACATTACAAAACAAATCCCTGATACAAACACTTAGAACCCATGTATATACTAGTCTATAATTGTATTTGTTTGTATAGCAAAATATCTTTAAATTTTTTATATAATTAGATGTCTTAATATATTAAATCCTGCTGGAATATAGAGGAGTTACATCGAAGATTCATACATGTCTGGTGTCTTTAAATTTTTTTAAACGATAGAAAAAAAAAGTTAAGATTAACTGTAAATTATCATTGTTTTTGTTTTAATTTTTTGTTTTTTAAGTATTATATTGGCTTATGTATTTAAGAATAAAATATTGGATGTTCGACGTTTGATTTCTTCAAAAAAATAGTGTATGTGTGAGTGTTAAATACATAGATAAATTTTGTTTATATTTATTTGATTCTAAAACGTAAGTAGTATATTGCAAAATAAATGACTCTTTCATATGTCACATTACTTTATTCCCAATATTTCCCTTTGTGCTTGACCAGATTGTGCTGATGCTAGCTCTTTTTTCAAACGCTACATCTATTTACTGAAGAGGTAAAATCCAACTAGAGAGATATGATAATACGGCTACCTATTTTTTGCACTGTCACTCACATGATATAATGTGGAGAGTCCAGTGCAACATAATAATATGCTCATAGTGAGATGTAAGACAGGAGTCTTGAAATTTCCCTAAAGAGTCAAAATCACCATGTGTATTGAACACGAGTGACCAAAGGACATTTTTATGTGTACTTCCAGAATCAGCTCATCATCATTCATAAGAATAATCATTGCAGAACCAAGTAGTATGTTGTCACGACAGCTCCAAATAACACAAAATGTTATAAAATAGACTGTGCACAACAAACTAACAATTTTGTAAATTGTCAGCCCTGACCCATTTCTACCCTAATATAGGGACAATGTATGTAAGGCTAGATATACAGACCAACATGGACTCCCTGAGAACATCCACGGGAGGCTTTACAAGTGCGGGGGGGTGCCCTATGGAAATCTTACTCCAGACGCACTTCCCGGCTGTAACATAATAAACCAATCGCCTCCGGACTGGGAACACTCAGAAATAGAGGCGCCTTATAGGCGGTCATCTAGGGTAGACTGGACAGTCGCTAAAAAGGTGGTTACCTGGAGCAAAATCAGATGGGCCATTAACAGCTTCAAGCCATTCAAATCCCCGGGATTTGGTGGAATAATGCCCATAATGCTCCAACAGGATATATATATATATATATATATATATATATATATATATATATATATATATATATATATATATATATATATATATATATATATATATATATATATATATATATATATATATACTGGCGCCGGTGCTTACCCTCATTATGAGGGCCAGCCTGGCTCTGGGGTACATTCCGAGGGTATGGAGACTGGCTAGAGTTGTATTCATTCCTAAACCTGAGCGTCCAACAGACCAGGCAAAGTCCCTGAGGCCAATAAGTCTCATGTCCTTTTTGCTGAAAACAGTGGAAAAACTGCTCTACCGGCACATTAGGGGCGGTGTACTGGATGCATATCCCCTACACTGCGGACAATATGCATACAGATCAGGAGTCTCGGCAGAAACAGCACTGCACCAACTGGTGCTGAAATTGGAGAACAAGGTAGCACTGCACCAACTGGTGCTGAAACTGGAGAACAGGGAGGTGGCGCTGTGGGTCTTCCTAGACATAGAGGGGGGCCTTCAGCAACACCTCGTTCGGGTCGGTTCTGGCAGCTGTCCGGGAGCGTGGAATAGAGGACACCTGCTGCAGGTGGATCGGTTCCAAACTCAGGGACAGTGCGGTGTTCACCTCACTCACGGGCGGGATGTCTGTAGGGGAGCGTTCTCTCTCCCTTGCTCTGGTGCCTAGTCGTGGACGACCTGCTGGGGATGCTCTCTGGTGGGGGTATGAGGTACAGGGCTATGCAGACGACCTTGTCATGCAGACAGCACTGAAAATGGTGGGAGGGTGGACGGTTGGTCAAGGGCTCGGGGTGAGCCCCGAGAAGGCAACTGTTTACAAGGAGCAGGAAGTGGGAGAGCCACAGAACTCTCATTCTATACGGTAGGAACATTGCAATGGCCAGGGAGGTAAAATATCTTGTGGTCGTATTGGACTCTAAGCTAACCTAGAATGGTCACATTGGAAAAATACTGTGTAAGGCAGTCATGACCTTAGCCGTCACTAGGCGGTTATATGGAAAAACGTGGGGACTAAGACCTAGTAAGGCCCACTGCAAAATTCAGGAGATCGTGAAGGAGTCCATGCTTGAAATGAGGTCAGACTTTGCGAGCCCGCGAATCTGCAGGAAATACAATATTACAGTGGAAAATCCGACCGCAAGGCATGGCGGGAGGAGACGCCGGGCATTCCACGGGACGCGCTCGTCTGGTTCACGGACGGATCCGGCGGGGAGCGTGGGATGGGGGCAGGTGTTTACTAGGAAGGACCGAGGGTAAGTCATAGTATTGCCCTCGGAACCCATACAACGGTCTTTCAGGTGAAAATGTACACCATCCTGCACTGTGTGCGGGAGAACACAGGTAAATTCCTGGCTGGTGAGTGAGAGCTGGGACGAGACGAGCGACCTGGCTGGGCAGAATGAGGTCACCCTCATCTGGGTGCGGGGTCAGTCGGGTGTCAAAGGCAATAA
This sequence comes from Tillus elongatus, assembly GCA_964006375.1. Lineage (NCBI taxonomy): Eukaryota > Metazoa > Arthropoda > Insecta > Coleoptera > Cleridae > Tillus > Tillus elongatus. The sequence continues at coordinate 186,958,004 of OZ023264.1, read as the reverse complement.
AGAAGCTGACAACCTCACGAAGAGAGGGCTAGCAGAACCATTTATGGAACCAGACCCGGCTGTGGGTGTGACAAGGAGCACAGCCAGGGAAGCCATTAAGTTCTGGGTCAGAAACCAACACAAGGTGTACTGGGCAGACTATCCAGGGCTCAGACATGGGAGGTCAATAATTGACGAACCCAGTTCAAAGAGAGCTGTGGAGCTGCTAAATCTTAGCAGAGGACAGATCAGAAATATAACAGGTCTCTTAATGGGACACATGGAGGTCAAGAAACACCTGCATAAAATGGGACCTGGCATGCAGACTGCGGCGAGGGGGAGGAATCAGCCCAGCACATCTTGTGCGAGTGTAAAGCTTTGGACCACAGAAGACAACTGATCTACGGTCAGTCTAGACCGGAGACAGAGCATTATAAAACTTCACCCTACCAATCACTGTGCAGACTCGTTCAAGGCACAGTGATTTTGGAGTGGGTGGAGTAAAAAGACTAAGGGTATGCACAATAAGCCAAAGGTTGCAGTGCTATCAGAGCGGCAAGGCCGCGGACGAGCCCTGAGGGAGAACCATTTTTGAACCTGATTAAATTGTTATACCGTATGTACACGGTTAGTGAGCTCACGAACCAGTAATTTAACAGCCGATGTTAATTAATAGTTGGTGTTATTAACTGCCATTGATTACCCATATATTAACTGTGTTTATGTAGGTTCCTACTACTATACAGCACCTTGTTTTTGTTGTAGTATAATACTTATGCTACTGCTGTTAATGGATTTGGGAATATATGGGTCAATATTATATCTGGCATTATTATTTGCTGACCATATCATTGATTCTTACGCTATAAAACTACTAAACAAGTAAAGTGTTGCTTGAGCTCCCGTCCGAGGTCGTCGATTAGCGCGACAGTGGTTCTGGGCGACACTCTTTACCGCGACACAACAATAGATTGCCTCCATACAGGCAGAAAGATCATTTTTTCAGTACTTGTCTGGCTGACTGTGTGAAGTGTCATAGACAGACCAATGGGAGTGTTCTTATTTCTTATGCTCCTCCCATATAGAGAAAATAAATATGTAATTAATGTAGACATTCAAATTTATGTTTTATAGGAGACTTATTTAATTGCATTTTGAATTGTTTGAGTTATTTAGATACAAATAAATATACATAAGGGTAAATAATCGTTTTTGTAGAAGGTATTAATAGTTTAAATTGCAATGACATTTTCCTATAAAAATATTTGTAAGAAAAAATTCATTGACAAGATTAGTTTCATTTTTTAATTAACAGCAAAACCGCATTATAATTAACTTTAATGTTTTTTTTATTATTGCCAAATATTTTTAAAAAAGCTGTCTTTGATGGCATTTATTTTTAATGCTTATTTGCTGCAAAATTGTATTTCAAAATTTATGCTTAATGAGAAAATGTTTAATAAATTCAAAAAAAGCTGGCTGCCATGATAGTCTTTTTAACATTGGTTTTTAATGCTCATTTCCTGCAACATTGTCTTTCAATGTTTATAGTTAAGAAATTGTTTATATATATTTCTTAAAAGCTTTACTCTTTGGCACCTACTTTTCTATATTTTTTAATGCTCATTTGCTGCAAACTTGTTTTTCCAAGTTTATGGTTGAGGGGAAAACGTATAAATATTTTCAAACAACCTCTCCTTGATGACACCTACCTTTTAACATTATTTTTAACGCTAATTTGCTGCAAAACTGTGTTTTTTTAATGTATGATTGGGGAGAAATAATGTTAAAAATAGTTTATTTTGAAATAATATACATACTTAATTACATAATGAAGGAAATAAAAAAAAATCATTGGAAATTAACAACAATATATATATATATATATATATATATATATATATATATATATATATATATATATATATATATATATATATATATATATATATATATATATATATATATATATATATATATATATATATATATATATATATGAAGTACAGAGAAATGGGTTTTTGGTAAAAAAAATACATTATCACGTAAGATATATTTCAGTTTTTATAAAAGAAAATAAAACTCAACATTTAAACGAATAAAGTTTCAAACACATATATTTATTATACAATTTTTTCTTATTTATTATCATATATATTGTTTTTAGAGGTGTGCAGTTTCGAAATTTCGAACCGAACCCTAACTTGAACCAAACCTTTGGTTCGAAAAATTGTTTGCGCTAGGCGATGTTAAACTAGTTCGAAATACGTAATCCTTCAAAATAGCTTGGAGTTCGTTGCTAAAGAATACTTTGAAGTTGAACTTTACAGGCATCCAATGCTGGCAAAGGTAGCGAAGTTGTAAAGTCCCTATCAGTCCCATTGAGTCGATAGTGTAATTTCAGGAAATATCATTCATATCTTTGACAGTTTGTGAGACACTGAGACAGCTAATTAACATCACTGAATTATTATATTTTTATATATCCTAGCATCCCAATGCCTTTTTTTGGTTACAACATTATAATGGCAGTGTTCGCAACTTGTTGGTAAAGTAAATTTTCACAATTTATGACTATAATTGCAGATTGCCTTCCGAAAACATTAGATTAAACATACTTTATTTTACAATGATCCAAAACAGTTAAAACAATCAAGAAACAGTTACAATTGTTAGTATATATATATATATATATATATATATATATATATATATATATATATATATATATATATATATATATATATATATATATATATATATATATATATATGCTCACTTTTAACCCACTCATTCAAATTTGCTAAAACTGCCCAGCTAATACCAAACAACAAAATATTTATAATTGAGCTTAGCTATTATAGATGTAGAAGTATAAAAAAAGTGTTCAATGTGCCTTTTTGTATTTTTGATTCAACACCGACTCATCTTAAAAACAAACATCAGCATCAGAGGGCATTTTCATCCAATCGACCTGCAAATTTTGTCAAACCTTTCTTTTTTTTCTATGTACCAAATATTGTATGCTACAATGTACCTAATTTTTGTATTTAAGGAAAATATATGTGAACATTGAAGAACTGTAGTTAGTTCGGTGTTCAATGTTAAATGTTTAAAAAGTTCGATGTTCGACTGTGAACCTTAGACATACTATCTGAGAGGTTCGAAGTTCGATGCAACATTTTTGCTTGGGTTCGTTTATAGTTCGGTTTGCACACCTCTAATTGTTATGATTTATAATAGAACATATTTATATCTTTATGTAAATATAAAGGTAACAACATATAGCATAGTGGTGAAGATTACTGACTGGCAACATATTGTTAATTATTAATTATTTCCAAGTCAAATCATATTTGATAAATATAATAAATCCAAATTAAAAGTCCATTACAATTAACAAAGTGCATAAACTTGGTTAGTTATAAAAAATACATGGTTGCCTAAGATTTATTAAATTTTTAACCTAATATATTATGTACACTAAAAACATAATCATATTTGAATTAAATAAACTAAGACACAACGTAAAAACAGAAAATTATATAAAAATGAAACAAACTATTTTCTTATTTCTATATGTTACATTTTAGAACAAACGATATTTATAATTTAATGTGGGTATAAGGTCATTGCCTGTGGTGTAGTGGTTAAAATCTCTGATACTCTAAAGGTAGCAGGTTCGACTCCAGCACTGAAATGAACCCTAGAACCTCTGAAAACATGGCAAATTTTGTTCGGAAGTCAACGGTAAACCACAAGTTGTAATTGCTAGTCAAATTTATCCTCTCATGAATCTGACTCACTATAAAGTGAAGTTTTCCTGCATCTGCATAGCACCCGTGAGACATGAATACAAGGTCCACACAAGACTCAGAATTAAGGTAGATATTATAATATAAATATAAAATACAACTATCATTGAATGTTTGTAATACTATTTTTAAGGTTTACCTACATTAAAAGCAATAAACATGCATTACATGTGAACAAGCTCATTTATTGGCACAAATCGAGAGCGTAATCATGTGCTGCAATATACTCTAAATTATCCGATATGTCAGAGAGTTTTATAAATATCCTGATTTATTAATAATGAATATTGCTAAAGATACATTATTAGGCTAATATAAAATTATATAAATCTGACTGTTTTAGTGATGTAAAATTATGTCAAAATATGCCAACACAGACACCACACACAACATAGTATAAAAACAAATGTGTTTGTAACTTACGCAAAAAATACACACAAAAATTTATAAAACTAAAAAGTTTATAGATGATCATGGTTATCAGTATATGTATTACTAACAATTATTTTCAACAGTCGCAAATACCACTGCTTTAATTTGATACCACTGATGCTGCACCTGTTTCTGGTAACACTTTACTTCTGGTTGCAAGACAACATAAATACGTACAGGACCCTTCTGTAAGAGCATACAAAAAGTAAACTTTTTTATTGCCTTTTATTATAAAGAGTAAATTATATACATCTATATAAAACATTTATGATATAACTTCAAAGTCTTCTTCTTCAGCATCAGGCTAGGCAAGTGCGTGTATATTGCAAACAAAACATTACAAAATTACAACAAATTCAAAATTATATTCAACATAATAATATAAATCTTTGAAAGTTAACACTAACCATACAGAGGGACCAGGTGTTCCCTCAAGCCATCAACTGCTTGGCTCACCTTGGATAAGATCCGAACAACCTTGTCACTTTGCTCGGTTTCTGTTTGTGCTTGCTCTGAAATTGAAAAAAATGTTGCATGAGAATATTGAATTTACCACATATTTCTAAATTTTGTAATAAATTGTGCAATATCAGCGAATTTTCATAAAGAAAATTGCGCTATTCAAGAGGTAACAACGTATAATATTTCTTTTATATGTAGATCATGGTTTGTGAAGCTTCTAGGCCAACTAGAGACTTCCGGTATTTTTTCACCACACTGGTCAGTTCTGCGAGTCAAGTTTTTCCATCGAAAATTACAAATTTCCTTCTCAAAAATGCTGTATCAAACTTTCTAGAATTGTCACTATCAATTTTGCTAAAATGTCAGCTTCTTCAGGATGCTCCTACTTTACAAATATATCTACCTACTGGCTCTTGTTCCTACAACTTCAATTTTTGCATACTTCTCTTCACTTATAGTACACTATAACAAAACTGATGAAAATTCGCTACTATAGTGCACTTGCTCCTTTCAGAGTTTTTTTTTATACAAGCAGAAGTGAAATTGAATAGATAAACCTAACATTTTGAAGAACATCCATGTTAAGAAAATTAAGTCATTTCTTGTAACACATTATTTTTTGATAAAGAAATCACAACTGCAAGAGTAAAACTCGATAGGCTACCTAATATATATATATATATATATATATATATATATATATATATATATATATATATATATATATATATATATATATATATATATATAAAGACTTGAAAAACAAGACATTTTTATTACAAATGAAAATAATGGGGTTATAGTTTCCCACATATATTAAAAACTACTTATATTTTGATTCTAATTAACAAATTTTACAACTGACTTACCCATTTCAAAATCTGAAGTAAAGAGCCAGTTCACAGTTCAAATAATACAACTTGTCTTTCTGTTGCTTCGCTGTTCCCTTGTTTTTTGAAAAACGAAGTGTACCTACTTGGTATAGCAGCATTGTTTTCTCGTATTATAGTAGGTATCTTCGCAATTTGACTTTCAGTCGTTCTAGACATCTGAAGCAATTAGGAATTTTCTATTTCTGTTGAAAATACAAACACAAAATATATTTCAGGCACAATAAAGTCCTACACGTGGTTCATTTTGAATTGAGGGTGTCACAGTCACACGGCGCATCTTAAACTGCGCAGCCAAGATATGAAACAGAAACGTTAATACCGTATACAGTGTTGTCGGGTTGTAGTTCTTTCATTTAATAAGATCTAATAAATATTTTATACTTTTTAATATATTTTTGCCTGTATCAAATAAATCTAAAAATAGGTCCAACAGCATCTACAAAAAATGTAAAAAAACACAATATTGTTACATTTAAGTGTTTACTGGTTAAATTTGCAGAGAACCAGCCGAACGCTTTTTAGTGAATTTTCTTCGAAAAAATCCACTATTGGGGCGATCCCGACTTTTGAGTTTTATAAAAAAATATTAAATGAGCGCGAACTAGGACCCCTAGAACCCACATCCGGGGTCAGTTTCAATTTTTATAAGTATATATATATATATATATATATATATATATATATATATATATATATATATATATATATATATATATATATATATATATATATATATATATATATATCACAGCGATAAGATAAAAAATAAAACAGCTGTGGCAACCAAATTTGGTAGGTAGGTTTGTGAGATAAGTAGTAGACTATAAACTAACATTTTTATTTCTATGTTACAAGCTAAAAGTTCAAAAAAAATATTTTGTGCCAGATTATTTCTATCAAAATTCACGAACCTTGGTGGTTTAGGGGTAAGAACGTGTGCCTCTGAACCGAAAGGTACTGGGTTCGATCCCAGGGTACTCCTTTCACTTTTTCAGTACAAACTGTAAAACTAACATCAACCGAGGTTCTGGCATTGTATTTGAGCAAGTTGAATGTCTGCACGTTCCGCCCTTCGGAGGGGGCGTAAAGCCGTCGGTCCCGTGTCCACTATTCTTACCGTTTGTTCTCTGGTCTTTGCCGAGTTATTTACATTTGAAGTTTTCACACAGTACATACCTTTTTAAACAATTTCTCAGGACGGTCCTGTTCCGTGGCACCTCCTTCCCCCCCTAAACATTACATTCGACATAAGGTTCACATTGACTTTGGGAATCCCGAGAATATCCTAGACACATGAAATATTGGCTTCTACTGCCAATTTATCACTTCGCTTTCAGTTTACTACACCGCTAGTAAGTGTACTCGTTTAGACGGTTTCCTGTATATTCAAGTGTTCACAGACATTATTTCTGAAATTAAGCATTGTTTACCTTGTTCTGTTAATGACCATTTGTGTTGTAGTGGTTTAGGCATGCATGTGTCGCTAGTTTCTTCTGAACGTTTTTTTGTAACATCTTTTCGGAAACATGCTTAGACCTCCTTCCCTGGATGCACAAACGACAAGAAAATTTTCTTGTTCATACCCCACATGGAAGAGACGGGACCAGGAGTAAATAGGGTTGCCGGGCGGGGTAGGTAGTAAAAACGTAATATGAGCAGAAAATGCTAAGAAAACGTCTTAAAGCGGCCTTTTTCACATATAAAATCCATATCCCCTTTAACCCTGCCTCCCCGCACAGCACCCCTATTCGCCCCAGCACCTGTTACTTTTTTGAGGGCTGCTCTCAGGGAATTTGACTTGTGGTTTACGCAACGAGGGTAGGTTGTATGCATGCGAGAGGGAAAGAAGAATCCCCCAGCGAAGCAGACCCTTCATTGCAAAAACAATGTAGAAAACAAATAACATTGGCACGGACCAGGAACCAGCGACACATTTACGCTTAAACCACTACAAAACTGATGTTCATTAAGAGAACAAGGTAAGCTAGGCACAATTTAAGAAATAACGTGGGTGAACACAGATATATATATATATATATATATATATATATATATATATATATATATATATATATATATATATATATATATATATATATATATATAAGAAACCATCTAAACGGGTACCCGTACTAGCGGTCTACTAAAAGCGAAGTGATAACTTGGCAGTAGAAGGCAATTGTCCATGTGTCCAGAATATTCCAGGGATTCCCAAGGTCAAAGAGAATTGTATGTCAAATGTAATGTTTAGGAGGGGAAGGGGTGTCACCGAACAGAACCGTACTGAGAAATTGTTTAAAAAGTATGTAAGCTGTTAAAAACTTTACATGTAAATAACTCAGCAAAGGCAAGAGAACAATAGGTGAGAATAGTGTCAGCGTACGTGCGAGATACCAAACATTATCTACCAGCAGCTGATAAATTGTTTAAAGTGTGTAATGTGTAAAAAACTTTACATGTAAATAACTCGGCAAACGCAAGAGAACAAAAGATAAGAATAGTGTCAGCGTACGTGCGAGATACAAAACTTTATCTATCAGCTGCTGAGAAATTGTTTAAAATATGTAATGTGTTAAAAACCTGACATGTCAATAACTCGGTAAAGGCAAGCGAACAAAAGCTAACATTACTGTCAGCGTACATGCAAGATACCAAACTGTATGTATCAGCAGTCGTTTCATCTCAAACTGTCCAGGAGGTCATCAGCATGCAAATTAACGAGTTTTTCTTGTGATTTGTGCATGGGGGGGGGGGGGGGTATTTCTAAGCCTGTTACTGAAAAGTTTTTCCTAAAAGTCTTGACGCAGCAAGTGCGTTATGGTAGTGAATTTTGATAGAAATAAACTTTTTGCTTGTAACATAGAAATAAAAATGTTAGTTTATAGTCTACTCTTTATCTCACAAACCTACCTATCAAATTTGGTTACCGGTATAACCTATATAGTAGAAACAATGTACCATATTTTATCAAAATAACTTACTGCGCCTGGAAATGTACAAAAAAATTTTGAAAATAAACTTAAATGTGTTCAAGAAAACTTGTTTCCTAGCCAACGAACCTTAGGTTAATAGCAAATTGAGTTGTTGAAATTTGAAGCATTTAATGAAAATTCGCTACCAAAACGCACTTACTGCGTTCCCATTTTTTTGTGCATGGAACAGTGTATGAGTCACTAAAACTAGTACGGTATGCTATGCTCTACGTTTGACTTGAACCATTTCCTTAGACACAAATTTGAATGTTTATCTGCCAGAAAAGTAGGTATGTTGTCTACCTATTGAATGTTGGGATTCTCCTCAGATTTGCTAAATTTATCATCATCCGTAATAATACTTTCAAAGTACATGAACATTTTACTTGTTCAAGCTGTTGCATATTTAAGCTTTGTATTCATTTTCGCTGTCCTCTACTTATCTTGTGTACCCTTATTTTCGTCGTATTGATGTTTAGTTTGATATTTTTAAAACAACATCTAGCACACTCAACGTCCTTTGTAATTGTTTTTCCGTTTCTAATAATATCGCTATCATGTCATCTGTGTAACATTCAATGTAACCCTTGTCTATTTATTTTGTTATTTATATATAGTTATTTTATCTTTTGAAAAAAACAAAGTTGAAGCCCTGAGCAAATACGAGTTTATATTATAATAAAGCCTGCGTTTTTAAGTTAACCTACCTGCTTATTTATTTCTAAGGGCAAGGGCTGATTTAGAAGAATGTTCGAAATAAAAGCCAACACATGTATAGAAGGCCATCAAACGATCGTAAATGGCTACCTGCTACCTGCTGTCTTCGACCCTAAATAACTGTTCTGTATAACAGTGTAGTCAGAACATAATTAAAATAACTTTGTAATTTTCGGAGGAAAAATTTCTTTCGAATGAAAATTCAAAATTTGAATAACTCAATTTTCTATAAACGTAGAAAGTTGAATTTTAGTACGTACTACGGTCCCTCCCAAGGCAAAATATCCATTAAATTTCATTAAAACAGTTTTGTAATTTTCGGAGAATTTTTTTTCTAAACAAAACTCAACATTTTCCCGGAAAACCCTGCCCGATTTTCCTGGATAACGATCTCATCCAAGCCATTAATAAAAAAGGCACTTGCTGTGTTTCATCGAAATTGGTTAATTATTTTTTGAGTTATCAGATGGATATATATATATATATATATATATATATATATATATATATATATATATATATATATATATATATATATATATATATATATATATATATATATATATGAACATATAAAAATCGAAACAGACCCCGGATATGGATTCTAAGGGTCCTAGTTCGCACTCATTTGAAAAAATGTTTGTCAAGTCTCACCATCGATACCTCTCTATTAGTGAATTTAAATTAATAACAGTTTATTTTAAAACTTAAAAAAAAAATAAAGAATATAGTTTATAACTTGAATGCCAACTTTTTATCATGGAAATGTAAAATTCTAAAATATTGTTTTAAAAAGCATATTATTGTTGGAAACTGGGATGCGGTTAAACAAACAGAAAACCGAAGATTTTTCTTACAGTTAACTTTGAACACGCACTTCATGACTTTTCTTTATAGGTTAATGAATAGAGATAGGTACTGTAAATAATTCGTCGTAGAATACTAAAAATTATGGAAAAGCCATTAGAAAAAAAAAAACTAATTGTTTTCATCAACTGTTAATGCCCTTACTTGGTGAAACCGTTCCATACTAAATAAATACGTGGAAACTATTTCTTTGGCTTCACAAATGTTGGTTTTATTTTCTGTAACCGGTTTTGCTGCTTGACATCTTTTGTCTGAGAAAGCTATCAAGCAGCGAAACCGGTTACAGAAAATAAAACTAACATTTGCAAGGCAGCAGAGAAATAATCTCCACGTCTGTACCTACCTTGTTTATTTGCAATTTTAGCTGATTTTTGATTTATTTTACACACACACACACACACACACAGATATATATATATATATATATATATATATATATATATATATATATATATATATATATATATATATATATATATATATATATATATAAATAAACAAAGGCTTTTAATATAGTCGGTAAGTCTTTAGAAGGTGGTTTGGCTCATTATTTCAAAGCCCCTGCATTACAATTTTGAAAAAAATTCCTAAAATGAATGAGAACTACCCCCTTCCCATAAAACCTGTATGCGGGTTCACTTTCAAACTTTATACGTAAAGGTTTCGGCGGTCATTAGTGTGAGATATACTTGGTTCTTGGGTTGAAGTACGTCTAGAATTTACGAAAACTCGACGTTCTGGCTCCTGTTTTGGAGCCATTTTCAAGAAGTTAAGAAAATATGAAATCTAAGGTCTCCCTTATACTGTGCTGATACCTAAGAGACGATCACTGGCGGGATTTGGGGGTAGGCAGATTGAGGCCTCGTAATCGAGCTACAACTAAACCTACCCTTAGCCACCGCTTTAAGGAGTAGGCAGATTGCCTTTCATAATATATATATATATATATATATATATATATATATATATATATATATATATATATATATATATATATATATATAAAGTTATCCAAATCTGTCGGACGATATTGAACACTATATAGAAGCTTTATTATCCCAGTAGTTATCCGAGTGGTGTGGTAATAATAACGTTTACTATTTATTTCTAAAATCTTCAAAACAATGACCTGACCTGATATTAGTTTTAAAACGTATAACGATTTTGAGAGAAAATAATTGAGAAAGTTACATATTTCGGAATCGGTCCATATATAACATAAACGATATTATTGGTCAATAAATAGAGGAAACTTTACAGAGAATGGTAGCAATGAATTAAAAAATGCCGTGTCCTATTTAAAAACTTATGTTAAGCTCGCGACGGACCGCTCGGGGCAGGTTGTATATTGATAAATGTTTTCTAAATATGTGCTTTAGGCAGGCGGAAGCATAATCTAATTATATCTATACCATTAGTATAGGGCGCAACGCCGTACTTTATCATTTCGTTGACTTACCGATTATATATATATATATATATATATATATATATATATATATATATATATATATATATATATATATATATATATATATATATATATATATATAGCGCGTGTGTGTGTGTATGTATGTATGATATTTATGTCTCTGCAGGTATATTATTTGTACAAATTGCTTGAATAAGTTCATTCGCCAGGTAAATGGGACCTCGTTTTTTCGAAAAAATGTAAAGCTATTTGAATGAAATTTGGTACATAGGTTTCTAGTATAAAGATTATAATACTATCACCGCAAATTTGATGTTTTTGAGTTAAAGAACAATTAGCTTATTCAAACTTAATTTTTTTACTATAAATTAGCTGCCAGAAGAATACCAAATTTAGTATTTTAAAAACAGCAAAAACTGAAAGACGCTAGGTCATAGACTAGTCACAAAAATCGTTGATAACTTTTACATTTGGCAACATGGCACAAAGTCAGGCTCGTAGACCTATCTATTGTGTCATTGGTCAGACTAGTGTTTTGGAAGGCGATTTGGCCAATATTAGAAAGTCAAGTAGAATAAGTACAAAGACGCACGAAATTTAAAATTATATTATTCAAGGGCAATGATTTCTTTTTGTTTTGAAAATAGAAAATAAATCAAATAAATGTAGGAGCAAGTCTAAAGGAAGAACAAGGTTTCGCCTGGAGTTATCCTGACATCACACTGAAGTTTTTTCTTATACCTAACTGAATCATTAAGTAGTTACTTAATGTTACATTTCATTCTCATTAAACGGTTATTTTCGATTTTGAGCGCTAACCCGTGAAAATAGATAGTGTTCACAAATAATTCTAGTAAGCCATCATAGTCTGAAAATAAATGGCGAACTTTTTATAGGCCTACTCTAACGATCTAAAGGTAGTTTGAAATTTGGTAAAGATAATAATTTGATACCTAGTTTTTCATTACAGATGTCTGACATTAAACATAATTTACCTACACTTTCACAACAAACTTTGACATTGGTTAATAGTTGTTTCCATGATATAAGTACCTACCTACCTACTCTTTTCTCCACAGTCATCATATTCTTATGCTGCTTTACTTGGCAAATATAGTAAATAATAACGCATTATACGCTGATATGTGTTTCTATTACACTAACAAACAAATAAACTCTAAAAAAATCTACAAATTAAAGGCACACACATAAAACAGTTGTTTAATGAATTTGCCTCGTCAATTACAAAACGTATGAGATAGCGGGACTTATACTTCATTTTGAAATTGGCGCGAAGCGATCCGGACGGTTTTATTGGCTGATATATTCTCCACAACAGACATCCCGGCTGTTTCAATCCTCGCGTTATATTTCGGTTAAGCCATGCTCACTGAGCATTGCTCAGTACCTTTTTTTATTACAACATTTATTGTAAGATGTTCGTGGTGCAGTATACACTAAGATATGCCTTTTTTGACTTTTAATAATTATTAACAAAAAAAATCTGCTTAATAATGGGACAGATAAAGGTATGAATTGGAATGCTCTTAAAAACTCTACAAACATTATAATTTTTTGTACTTACTTTTGCTAAACCTGCTACTTATTCAAAAGGCAGTCAGACTTAAATATTTACGTTTTATTTTTATAAAATATTGTAGGTACCCAATGCTGCTTAATTATAGACACTTAATTGTACTGTTAAATATTAAAAGTTAAGATTTTAGGTTAATAATGGGAAATTGACTTATTATAACATTTCAAATATATTTATGAACATTCGCTGCAAAAACGCGTGGCCTGTTTACTTTTTTTCAATACTTACTTACTATTTTAACTTGCAGATTTAAGAAAACAAGTTTCTTATGAAAATTCGCTACTATTGCGCATTTGCTAAAGATAATAATTGAAATTCAGCGCGTTCGGACAACTCTCATAGGAGCCTTGTTTTTTCTTCACATATCGTAAAAAACTTTGTTTGGCTTTTAGGTCTCCCTAAAAATGGACTTAGAAATCCTAAAAAATATATTGTATTTTTTTAAAGTTTAATTTACTTCTCTTTTTACTTGGAATAGGTAGCGGTAATTTGAGTTTTCTCATTTATATACGTAATTAGTGAATCTAAATGACCCCACGAGACTAAACAATATAATATATTCATGCATTGGTATATACTATATCAAAACACAATGCCGCAAAACTGTTTGCCTATTTCAGTTCTGACTAGAGCTACTCGAGCTAAACCACGCCTATCAAGGGAATACATTACACATTACAGTCGACCAATCTACTATTGAAGATTTTTATTAGTTAAGTAGGTGTATGGAGGGTTGCAAACGTATAGGCAGTGTCGCTCAAAACTGCTGGACTCGCTCCCGTCTTGTTGATTATATAAGCAGTATAGCGCCGATAAACCCTCTGGTTATGCGGTACTGTGTTTGATATATTGCTTTTTGACCTGGCACCTTGTGATAGTGATCCTAAGTCAGCGAGCCATGATAGTTCCCCTCTTAAGTACTAATGACAACCTGAACCTTGCCACTAGTTGCGGAATAGTTGTTGGCGCCTATTAAATTAAGTCTCTAAGACTTGAATAATACTCAGCGTGTTAATCTGACACCCGAACCCCTCTGAGATGTCTGTATGCTCAAGCTTTGGCTAGGCCTCCGCTACTTATTCAGGGAATTGTGGTGATTTCCACCCTTCTGGTACTTATAGTAGCGAGCAGTCATAGCAACATATCCTGATGTTTGGAATGTTTCAAAATCTTGCCCAGTTCACAAAGGTGGTGATAAGTCACTTATTTTAAACTATAAGCAGCTTGTAATCATGGTCAACTTTGCTAAAGTTTTTGAATATGCTATATTTGCTCAAATGTCTCCCCACACTTCACGATATTTAACCAGCCATCAACATGGGTTTGTGAAGAATTGCTCAACGTCTACTAACCTTTGTTGCAGGGTTGACAAAAACCCGTTAAATCTGTTAAAAAAGCCCAGCTCAGTGGGTTTTCTGTTTTTTTTTGTGGGGTTTTTTAAATAAAGTATTTTGGGAAGCTTAAATAAGCTCTCATTATTAGTATTTTAATGAAGGTTTATCAAAAGTGAAACTTGTGCATAAAACTTCTTTGGATTTGAGACAGATTATCCCTTTTTCTTTACCAATTTAATTGACCTGTGCCTGTGATTCGGAAATCATAACCCAAAATTGAACATATTTTTGTTTTATTTTGAATGCTGATTAATTATAAATGCCAATATGTATTTTACAAATACAAGCCACAGGTCTCCTAACTTTCGTGAAGTCATTCGCAATCAATAAGTTTCTATACGTCAGTTTAATGCGGTTGAAGTTACGCCTGTATTGTCTTTTTCAGATAATATAGATCGCAGCACTAAATTTAATCATTTTAATTTTTATTACTTCCAACTGTGTGCACTTAAATATTAGTAAAATACGCCATTTGTTAAGAGGTTGTGATGAACCGTCAAACCTCACTGCACGACAGCATGTTATTACAAATAACGAGAGATATCATATCTCTCTCTTCAGACTATCTATTTTTAGACCTGTCACGCGCATGGTGTCAAGTGATGAGTCCAATGCAAAGAGGTTGTATATGACCTCTTTGGTCCAATGCAACAATAACATGCTCTCGTGCAGTGAGGTTTGACGTTTCATCACAACCTCTTAACAAGTTACGTATTTTACTAATATTTAAGTGCATACAGTTAAAAGTACATTTTTAAGATTAGAATACTATACTGTGATTATGTGACATGATGATCAAATCAAGTTCAGGAACGTTAACGACGTCTAAATGTCTGCGAACGTCTTCCCTGCGTATTAAGTTTGTGTATCGCCAATGCTAATTCAGGGCTCTCCTTAATTATTATAATTGTCTTGTGTGATATATATATATATATATATATATATATATATATATATATATATATATATATATATATATATATATATATATATATATATATATATATATATATATATATGAAAATGAAAAAGATTAAATTTAGTGCAGCGTTCTGTATTATCTGAAAAAGACAATATAGGCGACGAAGTGGAACGTAACTTCAACCGCATTAAACGGACGTATAGAAACTTTTTGATTGCGAATGACCTTGTTTTAAGTGTGTAGTTGGACTTCTATAACGTTACTCACCAGGTGACGTCATAGGAGTGGGCGGGGCATATGCGCAATATCATAACTCTTGTACTTGTAAGTCATTATCTCATTATATCATGCAGCCGCCTTGCACAGTCCAGCTGATGCTTATACCTTCGAGGCATGTTCCAAATTAACCTACAAAATGTATTTTTTTGTTTAAAGCGGGTGTTCTACGTAAACAGTGTTCAAAAAGGATCGGGTAAAAAAACTTAGCAAGTTGATTAGGCTATATTGAGCATACCTGTGCAGAAAAACGGTTTAAAATATCAGTAAAGTTATGTTTTTCAGAGGAGACTTTTCCGCCAATAGGAGACTTATTTAAAATCACAATAATGTTAATAGACTGACTGTATACTGTTAATAGACTGCAATAGATATGTGGCCATGGAAATGAGTTCGGGTGTTGGTTTTACTTGTCTATATTTGACGGAGACATGACTTTAGAATTATCTCATAGAGTATAAAGAAATGACAGCAGCGGGAAATCAAAAAGGAGGCAGTTTGTTCCAAAAAGGCAGACATGTCCCAAATAGCCCCACTTTACAGTACGTTGATCATCTAATCCATGTACGTTCGTCTGTGGGCCTCTTGACGTATAATTACATAAAAGAGCTGTCAGGTCACTTGGTAAATTTTCGCTCTCTTGGACGTTAGGATGATGATCGAGTCCACCAGGCGCTAACATTAGTTGTGTCTACGTTTGCGTTTATTAGTCCCGCTGAGTCTCTGCTGGAACTCAACTGTTGCCGATTTGTCAAAGTCAATGACAGACAAATGTCACAAAATAGTACTCCAACCGCTGAAATGTATCAGTAGTCAGCAGATGAGCGCTTAAATTCAGCTGTTGGCGCCTGGTACACCCACTATTAAGTACGAAGAATAGTAAAGAACGTTCCTTTACGTCCATATATAAATGATATCTATGACACTATGTATCACCAAATACATCACAGAACAGGGGTGTTCTGTGAAATACATATAACTCTATAGCCAACACTACTGCTAAAGTATCAGAGAAAGGGTCTATTTGAAATGAATTTGCTGAAAATATTTTAGTAAAATGAAGGACAATGACGATTGAAACTAAGAGTTCAGGCTTTCTAAAACATTATTCTTGATACATTTTCCTTCCATAGATCATATTAGCAAATACTATATAATGACAATACGGGACAATCCTATGCTTTAGCATTGGTGATATTTGTGACAAGTACACTAGCGCCACCTCGCGTGAAGTACTGACAACTGAGCAGGTAATTTGAATTGTATATTTACCTGCATATTCTTAATTTAGACAATTGGTTTATTATAGATAAATATAAAAACTTGTACATGACAAAACAGTGAAAATTTTCTGATTATATAGTTATAAATAGATTTGTATCAACAATCAGCTTGAAACCTAAATTAATTCAGCATGAATAATTTTGCAAATTTCTCTTACACATAATCATAATTTAAGGTACTACATTAAAACCGTCGTTAAACTACTATTTCAAGGGTAGATATAGGGATATACTGAAAGCTGTTTCTGAGGATATTAAGTTACAATCTGTACTTACCTATAAATAATTGTTCTCGGTATAAATGGTAGCACAGTACTCAATTTGGTATATCTCTACATGAAAACTGTCTTATTAATCTAATATTTTAAAATAATATGTAACTGATATACTTAGTACATAATTAAGAAATTGTGCAGATGAAAGGTGAGACTGACTTTTACTTCCGTGAATAAATCTATTATAGGGCTGAATCTGCTATTTCCACTTCTCTTTGAAAACTTGTCTTGGGAAGATAATTAAAAGCCTTTACCAAGTAAAATAATTGTAAATGTGAAAAAATGTGATAATTTATGCCATACTGAAATAAAAAAGGTCACAGAAGAAAATAGAAAAGCAGTTTTCTTATACCATTTATTATTAATGCAAAACTTTTTATGCCTTCATTTTTTTTATGCACTGGAAGACAAGTTATGGTTGAAGCATTTCAACCACCCGTTTACGAAGTTTATCTATAAATAGGTACATGATGGTAAATATTACACAATAAATTATCTTCTGCGAACTGTACATATTTGCATAAAAGTGATTCTGAATTTGTCTTCTGCTTCAAATCATATTCACGTTTCGCCATCCTTTGGAAACCTATGAAATGTCTTTGATAGATTTAGCACGTTATAATTCGAACAATTATAGATTGCAAACACCCAACCACTAATATTCATTGTAAAAAACACAGATCAAACTTAATAATACAGATTTAAGCACCAGCAATTGCTAGTGTTAAACGTTCTCGAACGACGTAACATCAGTACTATCCGCTAGGGGCGCTGATATTTTTGTAACATGAAATCAGCCGGAGTGTCCTGTATTGTCATTATATAGTATTTGGTTAAACGTTCTCGAACGACGTAACATCAGTACTATCCGCTAGTGGCGCTGATATTTTTGTAACACGAAATCAGTCGGAGTGTCCTGTATCGTCATTATATAGTATTTGGTATCACTTTCTTAAAAAATAGTTTCTGGTAGCATCTAGTAGCATTATAGATGGCAGCACATAAAAGCACCGTACCACGCCAAAGAATTCTTATGCTGTTGGCGTACTGGCGTACGTCAAAACAGTGTCAGAATAAAACGAACAAATCGCTCTATCCATCGTTAACGTAAAGCGTAATCGTATAAGCACAGCATAGAAACTAGACACATTTTTTCCTTATGCCGTGGTATAAGGATAATTCATGGTCCTTCAATATTATTATTATTCTTCATTCCATGTTCGCCATTGCTTTGTCAGCTGTAAAATTGTTAGATGTTTCGTATAATAGTGTCATTTGTGCCGTTAAACTGTAACATTTAAGTATTTGAGAGACATTATTACATATTGTTACGTTAAATGAACAGTGTCTTCCCGATATTCCACGCGTATAGTCGCTGGAATACCCGTAAAAGGTGAAACTTCTGAAATGTCCTCTGCCTCATCCTCAAAGTGACTAGTATCAGGAGCAACTTGTAAAATGGCCGAGGCAGATATTCCTCTGGAATTAACAGTAAGCAGACCTAGTTCCGCAGGATCACCACCAAATTGCGCAATATGTTTAGGATCCTTAACTAACAAATGTTTATCTGATTCCTGTATGCATCAGTTTTGTTTCACCTGCCTTGTCCAGTGGTCTAGGGTAAGTGGCACAAATTTTAAATTTACAATCAGTGAATAATTTTAATGGGTTTCTTTTTCATTATTTGCAGATTAAACCTGAGTGCCCTTTGTGCAAGCAACGTTTTACCTCAATTTTACACAATCGCAAATCCAATGGAGATCATGACATATTTGTTGTGAAGCCAGTGGATGAAGTGCAACTTATAGATGAAATTGTAGATGATATTCACCTCATTGATAATGAACAATTTTTATATTTACCCACCCCACCTCCAGCACACCATGAATTTCTTTTCAGGTAAGTTAATTTTACTTGAAATTATTCCTTCGGAAAGAACATTAGTCAGTACAATTAGGTATTTATAAGCTTAGTAATTTAAAATAGAACATGCAAGGAAAAGTGATATGAAATGTTTAGCATACTTTAATTATTTAACATGACATGTCATGTCAAATCTCATATTCTATGTTCTTTAGGAAATATGGCTCATACATGGCGCATATATGACAAATATTATTTTCACTCTGTATAGTGAGCTGAGTAGCAGCAGCAAATATAAAAGTAACTATGTTATGTTTTTTTAAGCAACTATTACAGTATGTAAATGGTGTCATGTGTCACAGTGTTCATAGATTGCATCGAGGTAATAAGCAAATCTATTAACCTGACAGGAACTTAATGTGGTTGATAGTGAGTCATACTTCTAAACAAATAAACAAACTCAATAAACATTGAGTGATAAGTGTGTTTATCTGTGGTAGTAGATAAAAGCGGATGGTGAATAAATTAAATGGATGATGAATAAAGGAATTAAAATTGCAGAGATATGCTTTTTAACTTAAATTATGGTAAACGTTGAATATAGGGTACAGACAAATTGCGCATGTCCCAAATTACATCACATCACAGAAAATGTTACACAGTGTTGCAGGATATAAAAATTTAGGTAATCCTGTGTTTACAGTGCCTCTTTAGTAACCATACAATTCGGGCGAAATCGGAACGTGAACTGGACGCAGGACGATGTGCACTGTTGCCAGTTGAGTATAAGCAAGGGTCATTTTAAATATAGAAGGCAATCAAGGGGTGAACAA
Organism: Tillus elongatus; assembly: GCA_964006375.1. NCBI lineage: Eukaryota > Metazoa > Arthropoda > Insecta > Coleoptera > Cleridae > Tillus > Tillus elongatus. Next base: position 186,937,992 of record OZ023264.1, on the reverse strand, counting down.
ATGTTTTCATAATGTAAATAAATGATAGTATTGCGTCATGTACATAGATCGATATTTGACATATTTTGCGGAAAGCAATAGGAAAACGGAAATGTAAACAGTTGATTTTCAGCAATTGTGGTCTAGGGGGAAAAACGTGATATAGAAGGAAATCAAGGGGTGAACAAATGTTTTTATAATTTTAATAAATTAAAATATGGCGTCATCTACATAAATCGATATTTGACATATTTTGCGGAAAGCAGTAGGAAAACTGAAATGTAAACAGTTAGTTTTCAGCCTCAGGGGGAAAAACGTGTGCCTCTCCTCCCTTTTTTGGTACATCAGCAACATCAACAGAGGTTGTGCCATTGTGATTGAGCAAGGTAATCTGCACGTTCCACCATTCCCAGGGGGCGTAAAGCCGTCGGTCCCGTGCCTATGCGATGTTGGGCATGTTAAAGACCCAAATTCCCCGGACAGTGAGGTAAATGAATGACATTTTAGTAAAGTCAATGAAGCAATTTCCGTTGCGAATTGCCGATGATAAATACAACTGTATATGCTAATAGCAAACGGTAACCAGTATATTATTTTGAAAAATCGCAATGTAAGCGCATGGTAATGAAGCAATTTCTAGCGACAACTGTCGATGATAAACAAAACGGAGAAAATTGCTCAAAATGGGCTTACCTTCGAAGTGTCTGTTTATATTTTACTTTCTAACCTTAAATTTACTAATGGGGAGACACCCACTTTTGATTTATGAAAAAGTTTTTGCAAATAAGCGCGAACTATGGCCCCAAGAACCCATATCCGGGGTCAGTTTCCATTTTATATATATATATATATATATATATATATATATATATATATATATATATATATATATATATATATATATATATATATATATATGTATGTATATATGTATGTATGTATGTATGTATGTATGTATGTATGAATCACACCGAGAACAAAAAAATTATTGTGCCGATTTTTAAAGTTTGGCATGTACTATCCTTTTCTATATGGCTTGGATAAGGTCGTTAGTCAGGATAATCGGACGAGGTTTTCCAAAAGAATTGTAACTTTTCATTAGGAAAACATTTTTATGTCAAAAATTAAAAAAGCTATGACAACCAAATGTGGTAGATAGGTTTGCGATTGAAAAGGTACACTACACACCAAAATTACTGGTTACCGTTTGATATTAGCATATACAGTTGTATTTATCATCGGCAATTCGCAACGGAAATTGCTTCATTGACTTTTCTTATTTATTTAAGGTTGGAAAGTAAAATATAAACAGACACTTCGAAGGTAAGCCCATTTTGAGCAATTTTCTCCGTTTTGTTTATCATCGACAGTTATCGGTAGAAATTGCTTCATTACCATGCGATTACATTGCGATTTTTCAAAATAATATACTGGTTACCGTTTCATATTAGCATATACAGTTGTATTTATCATCGGCAATTCGCAACGGAAATTGCTTCATTAACTTTTCTTACTCATTTAAGGTTGGAAAGTAAAATATAAACAGACACTTCAAAGGTAAGCCCATTTTGAGCAATTTTCTCCGTTTTGTTTATCATCGACAGTTGTCGGTAGAAATTGCTTCATTACCATGCGATTACATTGCGATTTTTCGAAATAATATACTGGTTACCGTTTGATATTAGCATATACAGTTGTATTTATCATCGGCAATTCGCAACGGAAATTGCTTCATTGACTTTTCTTACTCATTTAAGGTTGGAAAGTAAAATATAAACAGACACTTCGAAGGTAAGCCCATTTTGAGCAATTTTCTCCGTTTTGTTTATCATCGACAGTTGTCGGTAGAAATTGCTTCATTACCATGCGATTACATTGCGATTTTTCAAAATAATATACTGGTTACCGTTTGCTATTAGCATATACAGTTTTATTTATCATCGGCAATTCGCAACGGAAATTGCTTCATTGACTTTACTAGAGTGTTATTCATTCACCTCACTGTCCGGGGAATTTGGGTCTTTAACGTGCCCAACATCGCATGGGCACGGGACCGACGGCTTTACGCCCCCTGGGAATGGTGGAATGTGCAGATTACCTTGCTCAATCACAATGGCACAACCTCTGTTGATGTTTTTTTTTTTTTTTGTTCCCTCAGGGCTCGTCCGCGGCCTTGCCGCCCCGATAGCACCGCAATCTGTTGATGTTACTGATGTACCAAAAAAGGGAGGAGAGGCACACGTTTTTTCCCCTGAGGCTGAAAATTAACTGTTTACATTTCCGTTTTCCTACTGCTTTCCGCAAAATATGTCAAATATCGATTTATGTAGATGACGCCATATTTTAATTTATTAAAATTATAAAAACATTTGTTCACCCCTTGATTTCCTTCTATATCACGTTTTTCCCCCTAGACCACAATTGCTGAAAATTAACTGTTTACATTTCCGTTTTCCTACTGCTTTCCGCAAAATATGTCAAATATCCATCTATGTACATGACGCAATACTATCATTTATTTACATTATGAAAACATTTGTTCACCCCTTGATTGTCTTCTATATTTCAAATGACCCTTGCTTCTTGCTTATACTCATCTGGCAACAGTGCACATCGTCCCGCGTCCAGTGTACGTTCCGATTTCGCTCGAATTGTATGTTTACTAAAGAGGCACTTTAAACACAGGATTACCAAAATTTAACTCTAAATTACAATAAAAAAACGTAATGTTATTGTTTCGATTTACACTCAGTGAAAATTAACACTTGCGTCCAGGCTTTTTATTTTTGGTGACAATTGTTTAATTTTTTATACAAGAATGCCCACATATGTCTATGTTCCGAAATAGTATTCAGCTGTTTGTGCTTCACAGTGTTGCCAGTGCCTACTCCAGAATTAATAATAAAATAAGTGAAAAATAAGTAACTCCAATAAGTATGCTAATAACTTTATGTATCTTTTATTTAATACCTGAAGTAAAAAACTTGGTACCCTTCAGATAAAGGTTTACTTTCCACAAACGTGTTCGATTCTTATGAAATTTTGCATACAGGCGTGTTTTAGAGTGTAGATCACGAAAATCACAATAAAAAAATGAGGGGAGAAGCAAACTTTTGGAGTTATTTTGAAAGTCATGTAGGAAAAACTTAAGTTGTATTCACTTTTGCGATATATTTTTGTCATATTTTACACCTTTTTGGGGGTCGTTCCTATTATATCAAGCTAAAAAAGGGGGGTATTCCACTATTATAATTCATTTTCACATAGTTAGTGCACACCCTATCCTTTTTTCATGTCTGTAAATTTCCTTTCTTTTCATCATATCATCAATCCTAAGTTGATATTTGACATATAAAGCCAACTTAATGTCATACATTTTGAAGGTTGACATTATTGCAAAAACGTAAATTTTATATTAAAATTGCTCAAAAACGAAATGTGGAAACCATGAAATGTGAATATGTTCAGTGAAATAGGGCACTAAAGCATTATATGAGTATATTTAGGTATATCGATCATCTGAAACCCCAAAACAGGTCGCAAAAGTGAGTACAATTTACGTTTTTCCTACAAGAATTTCCAAATAACTCCAAAAGTTTGCTTTTGCCCTCATTTATTGTGATTTTTGTCATCTACGCCCTAAGATACGCCTATATACAAAATTTCATACACGTGTACCGAAAGTAAACATTTACCAATCTTCAAGATTTATACGACAAAGATTGCACCCGAACCTGGTTGATCTGCCCAACAAGGAACTAAGCCATGCACTGTTGCCAGACCTATCAATTTATAGGTAATATAAAGAAATCTCCCCATCCAATAATAAATGAAGCTGTGCACTGTTGCCAGACTTACAATTTTATATGTACAATAAAGAAATCTCCAGTTGACATTTTTACATCAATTTTAATCCCATTTTCGATGCATTTATCCATAACCTAGTAAGTCATATGTTTTTTCTCCCATTTTTAATGAATTTTCTTTGCAAAACTAGATCAGTATTGCCTGTTCGTAATTTTTCTTTACAAAATCATGAGAGCTTGACATACTGTAAAATTGTGTTTGAGCAAGTGTAGTGTTATTCGGTGGGAGAGTAAAGCCGCCGGTCCCATGTACCATGTCATGTTTGGTGTGTTAAATATCCCTATGCTCCTCATAAAATTGTAGATGTTCAGCAAAATTTACAAAATAGTAAGGTGAAACTGCCGGCTTCGTTGAATTGCGAATAATATGTATGCATATAATAGTTATTTTATTTTATTTTATTTAACTGACCAATTTGCTAAAAATTAAGGGTTATGCTTCAGTCATGTCTTTCTTAGATAAAAGATAAATATTAATTTGATTTCATTATTTTCACTCATTTTATTAGCGAATTTTCATTAAGAAAAATTCGCTAATAGAGAGATCACGATGAACAGCTTTTGAAAAAATTTCTTGAAATGAGCACGAATATGCGTCCCTAGAACCCATAACCAAGATCCGTTAAAATTTGTATATGTTTATATATCTATATATATATATATATATATATATATATATATATATATATATATATATATATATATATATATATATATATATATATATATATATATATATATATATATATATATAAAATAAAACCTACACAACTTCACAACAGTGTATTTAAAATATCTGAAACGTCATAGTTGCTGCTGATTGCTTAACCGCTACCTCTACGCAGCCAGGTGTAAACAGGTATAATTTTATTAAAACTTTTCGTTCTTAACGTACACTCATTTCATTTATACCACATTAAAGCTCATTTTTTTCTGTAGTTAATGATATAAAGGTGCCTATATAAAAAAACCCGCAAATCAAAGTTTCCTACCCTAAAAGATGCTAGGTATGAAAAATAAAGTGACAGAGAGTGATCGCGCGACGCTACTTGTTAGACAAGGATGCTCAATGCCAGCTGAACGTATTTTTTGAGCTATTGCGCATGCCCCGATAGATAGGGTTCTCAACCAACGATCTAAGTAGTAATAAAAATGACTGGACTCTGTCACTTTATTTTTCATACCTAGCATCTTTTAGGGTAGGAAACTTTGATTTGCGGGTTTTTTTATATAGGCACCTTTATATCATTAACTACAGAAAAAAATGAGCTTTAATGTGGTATAAATGAAATGAGTGTACGTTAAGAACGAAAAGTTTTAATAAAATTATACCTGTTTACACCTGGCTGCGTAGAGGTAGCGGTTAAGCAATCAGCAGCAACTATGACGTTTCAGATATTTTAAATACACTGTTGTGAAGTTGTGTAGGTTTTATTTCCGTAAGATGTTAACGAATTGTTTCTCTAAAAGTAAATTAATTATATTTTAATTAATAATACTGGCGGGTAATTTTTAATTGGCACCTGATGAAAAGTGACTTCTTCTAGTTGTAAAAATACTTAAAAATTAAATCTTGATAATCTAGATTATTAATGTACTAATTTAGCAGCCGGATCTTAGACTAATTGTGTTTTTAAAAATTAACGTATTTGTATCAATTCCACTATGAAAGAATGTCTTATCGGAGATAACGTTATCTGACCTGAGATATGTTTTCTCTTTATTCGAACTGTAGCGAATTTTTGGTTTTAATTATTTATGGATTTTTATTGTTGTCACTTTCATTTGTAGATATTTTAAATATTATTAGAGGATTTTATGAAATTAGTTGCGTTTCATAAAATCCTGTAGATATTTGCACTAGTGTAGGTGTGTTTACGGTAGAATCCTGTGACGGATTGTAACTAGCTGAGGTATATCGTAATTGATATTTACCCGTTTATAATATTTCTGCTTTCAACTTTGTAAGCTAGGAAAACAGCCATTATTCGGGAGTAAGTAATTAAAGCCTACTTACCTCCTGAGAACTCTATGGGATATAATAACTTTCGACCCCTGGCTATAGTTTTCTTCTCCACTCGAGTTACCCTAGGACAAGGCTGTTATGAAACAGTAGGTTTGTGGTGTTCTACGAGGGCCTTAGCAGAAGTCCTCACAGGGATCTGACCTCGTCCTATTTAATAGGGAATAAAGATGGCGCCCGGGGATATTTAGGTCACGCCCGAATTACTGATTGGCAACTTATCCGTCGGGCCTGTGCTGAGCCGGGGCATCACAACTCGTATCATGTGTTGTCATCACTTTTATACAGTAATTGTTTTAATCAAATTTTTACCTGAAACTGAAGTACATTGGAGATAATGCAATCTGATAAATCACAATGTAGTATTGTTTTTTTTTTTTAATAACATTGATATGTTTATATATTTTCTTCTTGTTTCAGGACAACCTTTACTGTGGATACCCGAGGCGAACATGCTATCCAACAAATGCTGCTTACTCATCCGTTGACAAATTCCATATCTATCACAGGATATGCTCCACAACGGTAATTTATCTTAATTATCCAAGGAGTGTTTTGGTTGTATGTGTAACTTTTATAACATTAACAAAACTAATGCATTTTCTTGGTTTGATCAAGGACTTTAAGAGTACATGTTAAACAATATATTTATTTTTCAGTGGTTATTTTTCTGTTTCGAATACGATCAATTACAAAATGTATTTTAATGTTTATTTTGTATGAAATAGCAGTTGCATCAAAACTATTATTTATTAACTTTATTTGAGATTATTTTTATGTACAACAATTAAATCAGTAAATCATCATAAACGTAGAATGTGCTAATGTAGAGAAATAAAATAGATTATTTCTTTTTAGATATTTGGTAGAGTTGTTTGCAGTGTATTAATGTACAAAAATAATCTTAAAAGGCAATAGAAAGTGGAGATTAATTTCCCTCCTTTTCTTTTTCAAAAGAAGTAAAAATAAAGTTTTAGGTAAATTTGCAGATGAGCTCACGACAGGCTTTTAGAAAACTTTTTTAGAAACATGCTTAGAACCTCCTTCGCATGCATAAACGATAAGAAAACTCTCTTGCAAACAATCCCCAAGAAAGATATGGTACCAGGAGGGAATAGGAGTGATGGGCAGGGAAGAAGATAAAACGAAAGCATGAACGAAAAATGTGAAAAAAACAGCTTAGCTGGACCTATACAAGCTACATTTATCTTATTTTGCAGCCAAACCTCCTTAAAGTTCTGTTTGCCTTACATAGAACCCCTATTCCCCACAGGTCCCGTAACTTTCTTGCAGGTTATTCCCAAAATTTTTTTCTTTTGGTTCGTTTATTGAGGGTGGTTGTAGGCTTGCAGAAGAGAAAGGAGAACCCTAAAAGAAGATTAATGTTTGGACACCCTGTAGATAATTCACTAATTCTAAAAACTGCAGCATAAATGTCAAGGTTCATTCAATTCATAACTGCAATTTAACCATTATCGCTTTAAAAACGGGGCCAGTATAGGGACAGTATAACATCGTAAGCTGCATGATGTAAAAAGTTGCACTCAGATTAGATCCATTGTAAGTGGGCTATTCCAGTCACTCCACCACGACCTTAGGTCTATTGTGGTTCACGTCTAAGTACTTAAATTTGACCCATCAATTCCAGCTCCCTGTGGGAGTCAATCTTTTCTTGAGGTTTACGTTTGTTTGGCAAGCTACATCCCATCGAGTCCCACTCCTGAGCGTCCCCCATGCCAGGTCGTCCGTCCATTTCGAAGCACACAGTGGGGGCCTCCTCAAACTCTGGGTGTATACCACTCATCAGAGATCTCATCTGGTCACACGACACCCGCCAGCGCTCAACCCCGCTCCCGAATAAAAACGAAGTGAGGTCAATTGTCCATTTCTAAGCCCACAGTGGCAGCGTCAAAAACCGGGTGCGTATCACTCCCCAGAGATATCCGTCGCCCTCCAGGCTAACTGGGACCAGACCCTCGCCAGTGTTTATTTGACTAGAGGCAGTATTATGAAGTCCCGCCCTCGAGCAGCATCCAAGCCGGGTCCCTAGCCCGTTGTAAAGCTCACATAATCAGGGTTAACCTCCAGGTGTAAGCCACCCCTAGAGTTCTCAGCCCTCTTCCGGGTTCGTCTAGACCCGATACTCGCCAATATTTGGTTAAATTTCACCCAACAAATCGAGCTCCCCACAGGAGACGATATTTGTGAGGGTGAAAGTTAGTTTGACATCTGTACTGCCACCTGAGTGATGTCGCTTGCCTGTTTCGAAGCTCAAAGAGAGATAACCTTTCTCCGAGTACGTCTGGGCCAGACATCCGTCAGTGTTTCACTCGAGGCAGTATCACGAAGTCCTGTACCCGAGCAGCAAGCAAGTGAGGTCGTTTGCCCGTTTTGAAGCTCACAGAAGAGGCCTCAATCTCCAGCAATCCACCCCTAGATATCTCAGCCCTTCTCCGGGTTAGTCTAGACGCGACATCCACCAGTGCTAGACTCAAGGCGACATCCACCAGTGCTAGACTCAAGGCGACACCCACCAGTGCTAAACTCAAGGCGACATCCCATCAAGTTACGCTCACGAGCATCCCACAAGCTAGGCCGTCCGTCCGTTTCGAAGCACACATTGGGGCCTCAAACTCCGGGTGTATACCACTCATCAGATATCTCAACCCCCTCTGAGTCGTCTGGACACACGACCCCCGCCAGCGCTCATCCCAGGGTGGTATAATTTGGAATCCCGCTCCCGAGTAACAACCATGCGAGGCCAATTATCCATTTCGAAGCCCACTATGGAGGCCTCAAAATCCGGGTGCACATCACTCCCCAGAGATGTCTGCCTCCCTCCAGACTCACCTGGACCATACCCCAGCCAGTGTTTGACTCGGATTAGTCGCCTCTTACGACAGGCAGGAGTTACCTTGGGCCTATTCTTTTAATTAGTCCCTGAACCCACAGGGGATTGTACTTAGGTATATTATGCAATACTATTAAAAGTCCCTCTAGAATAACCTTTAGAATTAAAAAATGCAAAACCTATACCATTCTATTTGAAACAAGGAAGTTGGTGTCAACTTCTGGTATTTTCGGAACTGTCGCAATTTTGAATAGCTTTCGTTACCTTATGGTCATTACAGAATTTGATTTTTATTAGGAGACCTAATCTTTCTAATAGCCGATCTCAATCAAACACCTTGTCTGTATATGAAGACGATACAAAATCTTATCTCATGTCTTGAACTATTTTAGAACCTTACAACAATTTTGAAACCTTAAAAACAAGTGTTTTTTTTCTCTTCCTCAGGGTTCGTCCGTGTCTTTGCCGCCCTGATAGCACCGCAGCCTTTGGCTTATTGTGCCTTGAACTAGTCTGCACAGCAATTGGTTGGGCGAAGTTTTATATTGCTCTGTCTCCAGTCTAGGCTGTCCGTAGATCAGTTGTCTTTTGCTGTCCAGAGTTTTACACTCTCACAAGATTTGCTGTGCTGATTCCTCCCCCTCGCTGCAGAGGCTGCATGCTAGGTCCCCTTGAACCGCCCCATTTTAAGGAGGTGTTTCTTGACGGCCATGTGTCCCGTCAAGAGACCTGTTATGTTTCTGTGCTGTCCTCTGCTAAGATTTAGTAGCTCCACAGCTCTCTTTGAACTGGGTTCGTCAATTATTGACTTTCCATGTCTGAGCCCTGGACAGTCTGCCCAGTACACCTTGTGTTGGTTTCTGACCCAGGACTTAATGGCTCCCCTGGCAGTGCTCTTTGTCACGTCCAGAACCGGTTCTGGTCTCATAAATGGTTTTGCTGACCCTCTCTTTGTGAGACTGTCAGCTTCTTCATTGCCTTTGACCCCCCGAGTGACCCAGCACCCAGATGAGAGTGACCTCATTCTGCCCAGTCAGGTCGCTCGTCTCATCTTGGCATTCACTTACCCGCCTGGAATTTACCCGTGGGCTACTTAGAGCCTTAAGGGCTGTCTGTGGCTATGAGGATTCGTTTGTTGGTGTAGCCCCTCCTCTTGTTCTCCTGTATACAGTGCAGGATGGCATACATTTCGGCCTGAAAGACTGTTGCATGGGCTCTGAGGGAAATACTATGACTTACCCTCGGTCCTTCCGAATAAACACCTGCTCCCCGTCCCACGCTCCCCGCCGTATCCGCCCGTGAACCAGAGTAGCGCGTCCCGTCATAAGCCCGGCGTCTCCTCCCGCCATGCCTTGCGGTCGGGAATTTCCACTGTAAAATTGTTTTCCCTGCAGATTCGCGGGCTCGCGAAGTCTGACCTCATTTCAAGCATGTGCTTCTTCACGATCTCCTGAATTTTGCAGTGGCCCCTACAGCCTGAGTTGATCTTCAGTCTATCATTGCAGGGTAGTCTGTATAGTCGTAGCCTGACCTCCCCCATGATAAGGGGGGGGGGGGGTACGCAGATCCAGCAACACCTCCATGGCGGCTGTTGGGATTGAAGTCATGGCCCCTGTGATGCCCAGGCAAGCCATCCTTTGGATCTTGCCTAGTTTTTGTTCCAAAGGATGGCTTGCGTTATTTATCATAGTATCTGTCTCCACCCATTTTCAAATCAGGCCAAAGATATACCAAACATGCCCAAATTTATATCGTTAGATTTTCTTGGAGATCTTTCAACTGGAGAATGCAATCTGTAATTAGTCCGGTTATGTGGAATGTAAAACATCAAAACTTCTAAGATTCCTACTAGGCAACTATAGCATTTATTACTTTAAAGATAACCATGTCACAATTTTATCTTCTTTCATACAATAAATTGAGATTCAAAATATCCAAATCATCATGATCTTCCATACGCATATCTGACCTATATATTTTAGAAAATTATATTCGACCTGTTCCAATTAGAGGTGTACGGACCCATGTTTTTTTTCGAATCGAACTATGAATGAACCCAAGCAAATATGTTGCTTCGAACTTCGACCATGGGAAATAGTATGTCTAAGGTACTATTCGAACTTGGAACTTTTAAAAATTCAAAATCGAACATCGAACTAACCAAAATTCTTCAATGTTCCAGAAGGCAATCTGTAATTTTCTTCATAAATTCTGAAAAATTACATTACCAATCGCTTTCGAATACTGCCATCATAATGTTGTAACCAAAAAACGCTTTGAGATGCTAGGATATATAAAAACAATTAAATCTGTGATTGCTAAATGGCTGTCAGGTCTCAATGCGTTCCACCAATTGTCAAAAATATGCATGAGTGAAATCTAAAATTACGCTATCAACTTAATGGGGCCGAACAGAATTTAAAGCATCACTACCGAGTTAACAGGGCTGCTACTGGGTTACAACTTTGCTACATTTGGCAATTTGAATGCCTGTAATGTTCAATTTTGAAGTATTTTGTCCAACAAACTTCGAAGTATTTGGGTGAATAAACATATTTCGAACTTCAAACTACTTCAACAGCACCCAGCACATACAATTTTTCGACCGAGAGGTTCAGTTCGAGTTCAGGTTCGGTTCGAAATTTCAAAGCTTCCCACAGCTATAGTTCCAATGTGACAATCTAACTCTATTTCGCTTAACGTGCAAAATGTTTGTTCAGATAGCACTGATTCTTTAACACCGAGGAGACCCGATGATTGATCCATAATTGTGAAACAACCAAATGAGATAAAGTGTTCTCAAAATCCTGACGACTTGAAATAGCTACATAATATGAAGCCTAAAGCTTTGGATGAATCTATGACTACGTGGTTTATTGCTTGCTAGCAACTACAGGCCTATTTCTCTCCTTTCAGTCGTCTCTAAAGTGATGGAAAAGTATATAAACACCCAATTACTAACATTTCTTGAAAAACAGTCTAATCCACGGCAGGCAGTATGGATTCCGTCAGCGCAGATCAACTGCCGACCTCCTTTCCTTTGTGACCCATTCTTGAAACAAGTGTATGGAACTACACGGCGAATACCAGATTGTCGCTCTAGACATATCCAAAGTATTCAACCAGATCTGGCACGCAGCGCTGCTTAATAAACTTCCGGCCTATGGCCTACCACCAAAACTCTGTACCTGGACAGTAAAGTTCCACTCCAACCGGAGCATTTCTCTTGTCATGGATGGCCTTTCCTCTAAACTGTATCCAATTAATGCAGGAGTCCCTCAAGGTTCAGCTTTAGCCCCTACTTTGTTTCTTCTCCACATCAATGACCTCTCTAGCACATCCAACCCAGTTCACAGTTACGCGGACGACAGCACCCTTCACTCAAATATACAATATTTTAAGCCTGTCTCTTTAGCCGAATTAGATGAGGATCGCAGATTCATGGAGGCTTCTGTCTCTGTGGATCTCCAAAAAATATTTCTTCCATAGTTCCTCCACCTACTGCCCCCAACAGATCTACCAGGGGAACAGAGCGAATGCACCCTTTTACTGTCCAGGTCACCAGACATAGAACTTCTTGTTATGTCCGCTTTTTTCTCCCGAGGACTTCCAAGTTGAGGAATTCCTTGCCGGCACATATTTTTCTTTCTCCTCTGAACCTCCAGAATTAATAAGTTGCCTCTTTCCTCCTTGTCGACACCCATGGTACGATAGTATTTAGGCTGTGAGCCCTCGTGGTGTGTTGTTGAAATAAAAAAATATACATTATGTTCTACAAAACATAACTGTTTATCAGATGTTATGCTCAGATCTTTAATTATTTTTTAAATTTGTGTAATTAATGATCTTTCAATTTATCTAGGTTCAGTTACCGCAGACGCAGGGATATATCATCAACAAACTTCCGAAGATCGATCTATAATGATAATTTATGGGTATATGCACCACCAGATATTTCTGGGAGATACAGAGACGTAACACCAACTTATTTTAGGTAAGCATTTTAAACAGGGCCAATCAGCACTAGTGTTAAGATTGCGTTAAACTTTGAAACATGTTTTTCTGTTAACCCTCCATCAGTCGCAACCTTATTTTGTACGAAAGCTGTCGCAATGCATCAAAATGATACAAGACAGTTTAACTTATAATTACCGTAAAAGCAATAGAGTTATCATATCAAGCTTATTTGTGGATTATACCTAATACATATGTAAATGATATTACTCCTTTTAGTTCCACATCGTCACGTGTGGAAGTATCACATCGGCAACAAAAATTTTCAAATTTTTTTTCCGCTTAAACGTCGTGAAAAGTATCAAAACATATAGAAAACATTATTTGGGAACGAAAATGTTCTTTTTGTCTGTCTGTCGGTCTGTTTGTAGCCACAATAACTTTAGAATGAATTGAGATATCGTCTTCAAATTTGGTATACAGTTAGCACTCGACAAATGAATGGTTCGGATTGTTTTTGGGTAAAATATCTTTAGGGGGTAGGAGAAAGAGAACGTGTAAGGTCTTGTACCTTAAGATTTCTTCTTTATAGTTGTGGTAAGGCTAATTCATGACCGAGCTTCCGACGAAAAAGGCAACGTCGCATACTTTCCTGTACATTTCCAGTAAAAATTACTTGGGCATTGATGCCTGAAATGTTCAACAGCAAAAAATACTACTATTACACTTTACATTATGTCGCTACGTTTCAATATGATACAATATGCTAGCAGCTACAAAACAGTGCGAATAGCGAATACTATCGAGAGGTAGTCTAAGGAGTTAGAAGAACGTACTATGCAAGTGGAGTCTCCCCACTTTTGCTTTTTAAAACAACACTGAAAATTTCTGCGCTTGTATCATTTTGATACACACGTGACTGACGGAGGGTTAATACGAGGTCTGGCTATTAAATAACGAAACTGCTTATGAAAAAGTTTTATTTTGAAAATTATTCTACAATCGAATGGTCCCCTTCAATGTACTGCCCTCCCCTTGCTCCACAGTTCCATTCGTTTTTTCCATTGGTCAAAGCAATGCTGGAAGGCTTCTTGTGTAAGAGCATTTAGGAGTTCCACCCATTTTCACTTCACCTCTTCCATCGACTCGAACCGGGTACCTTTTAAGGCAGACTTGATCTTCGGAAACGGGAAAAAGTCACGGGGCGCTAAATCAGGCGAGTAAGGCTCGTGTTCGAGCACTGGAGTGCCTCTAGCGGCTAAATAACGCTTCACAGACAGCGCGTTATGGGCTGGTGCAAGATCCACGACTTGGTTTTCCACAACTCTGGCTGTTTCTTATGAATTCGCTCTCGCAGTGTTGCCAAAACTTTCAAATAGTAAGTTCGGTTTACAGTTTGACCTCCTGGAACCTATTCAGTCATCACGATGCCGTTGATGTTGAAAAAAAAAAACGATTAGCATGGTTTTAAATTTTGATTTCGAGATCTTTGCTGTTTTCATTCTTGGCAATGCAGGAGTTTTCCGGTGCATGTATTGCCGCTTAGTTTCAACATCGTATTGGAATATCCAGGTTTCATCACAAGTGATGATGTTTTCCATCAATTCAGGCTCTTCATCTAACCTCTCGAGAAAATTTAAGCAGATCTGTTGACGGACGAGCTTTTGGTCGGGTGTCAAATTTTTTGGAACCAACTTCGCACAGCCTTTCTTCATTTTCAATTCATGTACCATTTGTCTGACAGTTTCTTTATCGGCGTTTACAGTCTTAGCAATCATCCGAATGCTCATACGACGATCTCCGCGCACAATTTCATTGATTTTGGTCACTGTTTGCGGAGTTGAAACAGAGACAGGTCGACCTGGACGTCGGCCATCTTTGCTACTCTCTCGGCCTTCAGAAAATCGTTTATACAATTCGAAAACACGCGCACGAGATAGATAATTCTCACCATAGGCCTCTTTCAACAACTTATAGCACTCAGTCGGAGTTTTTTAAATTTAGCGAGATATTTCACATTGATCCGTTGCTCGTGTTTCTCGTCACAGATTGTTATTGGCACCCGAAAAAACCATGTTCATTTCTAACATCTATAGAAACAATACTCTAATAAACGGGATTTTCCAAATGTGTATTTTCTACTGGCTGTACAGTACATTGACTTTGTCTATAAGTTAGAGAAAGCCTTTTTTCTGAACAACCCCATGGCCATAATGACATGTAATCTTGAGACGGTTCTAAACCTCTTAATATTTCTGACAGCTTGTTGACTTCCGGGGTGGAAAAACATAGTAAATATAGGGACATAAGACTCACTTGTGAACACTCTGTAGATAACAGTTTGCATGTTTTGCTTTATAAACAGTTTGTTTGTAATGCACACTTGTAAAACCTTGGAAAGGCGCCAATTACACATTCACTTCTGTTGTAGTTTAAGGTTTAATACAAATAAACAACCCTCTTCATCTAAGTTCACTTGTAAGAATTAACCTAAGTCCAGAACAGTAAACAAATAAGTTGGATGTTTTGTTTACATTTTTAATAACAGCAATTGCCTTTAGGTATGTACTGTCTCCTTCTCTCTTTTGACTATCCATGTTTTTCTATCTCACTCTTCAGTGTATAGTGTCATCTTTTTCATTCTCTCTTTTTCTACCAGATATAATTTCTGAAATTTAATAAAATTCACTTGAAAGGAAATATTAACATCTCTCTTATCACTTCTTATCAAAAGTTTTTTTATTATTTGGAAAATAATTAATGTTCACATGAAATGATATGTTTATTAATAATCCTGTAACTAAACAGTAAAGTTGACTGCAGCTAAAAGCTGAATTTTGTCACTTTGCAATTAATTACTGTAGTTATTCAGTGGAGATTGTTTATATTTTTGTGGAACAAGAAACCTCATCTATTTGGGTAAGCTTTTATAGTTAGTTAAATTTTCCTTACATTTATTCTGCCTAATAAAAACAAGAAAAATTGAAATAAGTAGTACCTGCTAAGGAAGCTATTTATTCATTGTAGGGTTTCTTGTCGGGGGGCTGAAGTCTGGTGGTTTTCTACCTTTACTGGGTCAGCACTCACACCTGCGGGCCCAAAGACGTTGAAGGACACGGACATATACCTAAATAAGTCCACAGAGTTTTGGTTGTTTGTTTTGTATAACTGTCGCTGAATTTCACCTACAATTAGCTGATTATTACGCTATACATACCTTTAAGTTAATATGTGAACCTTATATTTGTGTGTAAACTCGGACAGTCGACTGTAAGGGTATCTCTGCATCTTTGTTAGATTAACAATTATATCGGACATAGTAACACACTTTTTACCATCGCTGAGTGTCAGCGTAAAAAGACAACAGTTAATTAATGTAACCATTCCTCACTAATAGTGTTGTGATTCCAGCGATTAAAATTTCACTTACCGTTGATGTCGTTGTATTTATTCAGCTGTCGAATAATTTGTAAATTACTAACCCCAAAACTGTTCTTTTACATCTGTTTCTGTTGCTTGTTGCACCTGTCACTAGAAATAGGCAAATAGTCGTGACCTACCTGCGGAGCCTGGCACCAACTGCTGACGCTGAAGTTCCCAATTCCCGGGTTCAGCGTGAAACCATTCTCTATTCTTTCTCTTTTACTCTTCCCTGTGTTTTGTTTAATTTCCGTTTTCTTCCTTCTTTATTTTTCCGAAACCTCCCTTTTCCTAAATTGTGACGGGCCAGAAGCCGGACAAGCTTTCATTATTTTAACAAGAAAACCCGTGACAATCTCTTATTAGCTTTAAACTATTCATTTCACCCTCATCGATAATGGTAAAAATGCGCTTTTTATCAGTTTTTGTCTCTGGTACGTTTACCACGAAAACTGATTTTCTATCTTCTACATGAGTAACTAACATATTCACAAGTTCTTGCCGTCGACATCCACCGAATATTAGAAATATTATTGCAACTTAGTTCATTAAAAACGTCTCATTCGGGGCTTCATGAACAAATTTTAAAACATTTTCTCTAGACAGAATTTAAGACTTTTTTGGCTGATATCCTTTTGCTCTGCTTGAAATATTTCTATTTACCATTAAAGTCTTCTTTACCATTGAATATTTGGACCATAAGGAACTCTGAGAAAATGTTTCAGTGAGATTGCCAAAGTATCCAAGCAACACAGTTTCATTAATATGTTCTACGTAGTTTTCTTTCAACCAATGTAAAAATTTGTGCCTTGAGTTGCCTTTTCCAGAAATTGCATTCATTCTGAGTTAAATTTGACACATATAAACTAAGATTCATGTTCTGGGCTAATTGATAATTATCCGCAACCAAAATAATCATGAACAACAACAATGTTTGACAGTATGTACAGGGTGATATTTTATAATGTATCCCCCCCCTAACTTTGTTATTTTAAGTGTCCTAAAAAAATTCAGATTATGGTTATGTGGGTGTTAAAAAATACTTTTTTCCACGTATAAAAAAATTTTGAAAAATGATCAGTATACAGGGAAAACCAAAAAGTTCATTTTTTTTCAATAGATATATATGAATTTATTTTTCGATTCCTCGTAAAATTCTAAGCATAATTTATTTAACATACCGTATACTTAAAATGAATAGTTTTTGAAATATTCGCATTTGAAACGTTATCATCAAATATTTTATTAAACAACTGTTACAAATCAAGAAGTCCTAGGATACCACGTTTTTAATTGAAAACAAATAGCTGACAGTGACATTCTGTCAATATTGTTGTAGTTGTATTGTTTAGTAAGTAAAAATGCCGTACTTAGACAGAGAAAGAATTATTATTTTAAGTTATTCTATTAAAAATAATTTAAATTGTCGCACTGCCATTAGAAATATGATAGAAGATAATCCCGGTATGCATGTCCCATCTTGAAAAACGTTCACATCTATATATAGGAAGTTTCAAGAAACGCCAAATTTACAAAGGAGAAAAAGAACTGCTGTGAACGTAGATGAAAATGCAGAATTGAATATTTTACTTGCTATAGAAGAGAATCCAAACAATTCCATAAGAACCATTTCAAAGACATTACGAGCAACACAAGAAAATATTCAGGGAACTTCATACAGTAAAGTCCAAAGAACGTTAAGAAAATGGAATCTAAAGCCATATAGGATTAAACCCACTACAAAGCTTACCCAAATGCAAAAAGATGATCGGGTCGCATTTTGTCAACTGATTCTAGACAGAATAAACATAAATAACAATTTTTTGAAAACAGTTCTATGGACTAACGAGTCTACTTTTCTACTAGTGGCCTGTTTAACCGAAAAAATACCAGACAATGGACAAGAGAGAATCCACATTGTTATAGGAAATTTAAGTTCCAAGGGCGACAATCTGTGAATGTGTGGTATGGTATCCTGGGTGATCGAGTTATCGGTCCGTATTTTTTTGATACTGTTTTAAATGGAGGCCGCTATTTAGATTTCTTCGAAAACGAGTTCGAAGAATATTTAGAAGATTTGCCTTTAAATGTATTACAAAATATAATTTTTCAACAGGATGGAGCACCCCCTCACAACATTCGTGCTGTGCTTAATAACCTAAATGAAAGGTTTCCTAAATGGATTGGAAGAAATGCGCCAATTAAATGACCTGCAAACAGCCCCGATTTGACACCTATGGATGCGTTTCTTTGGGGTTATATAAAAAACTGTTTATACGACCAGCAAATTGAAAACCTCGATCATCTTAAAGATTTGATACGGAATGAAATTATTAATTTAAATAAAAATAACCCAGCATTCATAACAGATTCATTAGAGAAAATGCGAAGAACCCTTATACAATGTGTTGAAGAAAATGGAGGCCCGGTAGAGCATCTTTATATTTAATTAGAAACTGTTTTTGTTATATTATTTATTGTTAGATTTCTTGATTTGTAACAGTTGTTTAGGTTTAATAATATTTGTGATAGTAACGTTTCAAATGCGAATATTTCAAAAACTATTCATTTTAAGTATACAGTATGTTAAATTATGCTTAGAATTTTACAAGGAATCGAAAAATAAATTAATATATAGATAGGGTGATCCATTGAAAAGAAAATAAACTTTTTGGTTTTCCCCGTATACTGATCATTTAAAAAAAAAATTTATACGTAGAAAAAACGTATTTTTTTGCACTTTCAATTTTTTTGGGACACTTAAAATAACAAAGTTAAAGGGGGCCGACATTATAAAGAATCACCCTGTACCTAGAAACGATAGAGTCTACTAAAATACTACTTTACATTATGGATGCAATAACGAACTAGTATGACATAAAAGTTTGGGGGACGGTCGACTTAACATAAATCGGAAATTACCAAAACGGTGCACACTTAACCTCGGAACCTTTTATGTTTTATACATAACGAATTTTTGTCCTATACTCTAAAGGGTGAATTTTTATCTTAAGTTCACTTGTATTATTAATTAGTTTTATGTGAATATAATATCGAATGTTTGTTTTTTTGTAGCGATAATCCAGCTGCCCGGACACGTCTTGCACCTTGGTTAAATCGTGAACTGAATGCCCTTCTGGATGAAAATACACAGCAAGTGATGCATTTGGTTGATATTATCATGGAACTTTTACTTGAACATCACATTTGCAGCCGCACTTCCCGAACAAGATTGCACGCTTACCTCGGCAACAAAACTGATCATTTTGTACATGAACTTTATAATTTTATGAGATCACCATACGATATGATTGGATATGATAGACATGTGCAGTACAATGAACGCCCGAGGTCTCCTGCTCCTTACATAGATGTTTCTGATGTAGATTCTGGCAGCGATGTAATTATAATCGGGTCAGATCATGAACATGCTAGAGATGTTGTTGATGTAATAGATTTGGTGGAAACTGATTCCGACGATCCTATCATAGTTTCAGAAGAGCCTCCACCACCACAACAAACTGTAACTGTTGAGAGTGAAGAAAGACGATTGCCTGTGCCAGTGAAGATGATAATGAGAAATAAACGCCTTATTAGATCAAAACGAAATCATGACAGGAGACGAAGGAGGAGAAGGCGTCGAAGCAGATCGAGCAGTTCAAACTCCTCTAGTTCATCCTCTTCAGGAGAATATGTAAATTTACCCGATCGAGATAAATTGATAAGGTATTTGATGAAAATGGCAAAGAAATCAAAACCCATTAAAAATGCGATACCCGTTTCAAGTTCAAGTTCCACTTCCTCTTCTACTTCCTCTAGCTCTTCTACCACCTCGTCGTCATCTTCTGGGTCCAGAACATCTTCTTCAAATCATTCTCCTTCACATAGTTCATCAACATCCGACACCAAAACTGATTCAGATTCAGATGCTCCATTGGCTAATTATGCTAAGATGATGAAACGTAAAATGAAAGATTCCCATAAACGTAGGCCTTATAAAAAACGCAGAACACACACCATTACGAAACCAGAAGAATCAAAATCTGAGAGTAGAAGCAGAAGTAGAAGTCCTATAGATAATTCAAGAGATGATTTACCTAGTAGTACTACTTACATAGAAAGTCTGACTCCCCCTTTAACTCACACGCCTCCACCTTCTTTCACTCCTGTATCCAAAGTGCATAGGAAAAACAGAGATGATTGTATATATCAGTCGCCTTCAGGTCCATTGAATCTTTGTGTAAGAAAGGACTCTGACAATTCAAGTTTATCACCAAAGTCAAGCAAGACAGTTAGTCGTTCTTCATCGTTAGTTGTTAATCCAGATGCAAGTGATGTATCTGATGCTAGTAGCAATTATTATCACAACTTTTATAGGAACCCAAAGGTAAAAAGTGAAATTAGAGAGGTGAAACGGGAGCCGGGAGTTAAAGTTATCACAAAACGAGAAGCTATAGTGAAACGAGAACCTGGAGTAAAAAGAGAACCCGGGGTTAAACGGGAACCGGGAATAAAACGAGAACCTGGTGTAAAGCGAGAACCTGGCGTGAGTGGTGCAGGTCCTAGTGGTAGCAGTGGTGGCGAGATGAGTGGATATACAGGATATAAAAAGAAAGAAACCACATGGTACAAAAGGCCTGATTTGTTTAAATACAGTTCAGACAGCAATACTGATGTCGAGTAGAGTCAGCATGCACTGAAGATACTTGACTTTTGTATATTGTATTTATTTACTAGGATATTCACAATTAATTTGTATTTACCTTATTTTTAAGTATAGTTATTTAAATTAGTAAAATAATAGTAAATTTAAAAGTGTCTATTTTTTTTGCAATGACCTTTACCTTTATGATGGCCAATTTTTTTGGAAATATTTGTGTAATTCATTTATAATTTGGGTATTAAACAAGATTTTGGATATGTATGTTTTATTCATTATTACCCCAGGAGTCACTGGACAAATCACAATGTAAAGTTACACAGCCAACACCTTTTCTTTATTTCCAACAGGTAACACCAAATTACAAATGGGCAAATACATGATCAAATATTTTCAAAAACAAATTATAAAAGCAAAACATGTCTGAATTTTCATCAGAATTGTACACTATTATTATACGGCATATTAGTAAAGTTAATACTTTAAACTTACACGGTGTAAGCAAGGTGCTTACCTGATTTCGTATCTATATTTTTATTGCAAGAAGTAAATAGAATTACTGGATTGAATCTCTAAAAAAATTTATGAAAAGTCGCCACAACAAATACTTCAAGCGATCATAAATATAATCGGAATATGCATAATTATCTAGGCTGGGCATGTTGAAATTATAAACAATCAATTGCTCAAGTTGCGAGTTCAACCGGATCACTTGAAACATAGTGGATAGAGGAATGCTGGATTTGCAAGTTTAGGGTTACGGCCTGCAACGAGGTCAGTTTCAACAGAGACAAAGAAAATACAAACTAGGAAATTTGATACAGGTACGGTGGAAAAATACGTGTCTAGAGAGTTAGTGACCAGCCGGGCCTCAGAGCTGGAAAGTACGATAGCGACTAAAATGTCAGGGGTTTCTTTTCTTTAGATAATCACAATATTTAAAAGTTTGGGTGAAAATTTCAGAGAGAATTAGAGTGTTTTAAAAAAGGGCGATTCTCGTGGACGTGCGTAGGTGACCGGCCCATGGAGGGGTTGGTAAAGCAGAGCTGGTGTATTGTCTCAGTTTTCTGGGTGAGTCCGTTCAAGTTTAAATAAGTTGTTAAATGTTCCCTTTTTATTAAAAATGGGCCAGTTGTCTCGAGTACCGAATTAAATTTTCATAATAAATTTGTATAACTATTTAAAGATAGAATTAGTCAATTGAACACTGTTAAAAGTTAGATGTTAGGGAATTTTTTGTGTAAATTTTATAAGACGAAGCACGAGATAAGGCTTGGGGCCTTAAGGGTTTAGTTGGGAGCTATAAGGAATGTTAGCTAAGATTTAAAACTATAATTAGACAGAGTCAATTATTAGACTAGAAGAATTATACCGGGGGCAAGAACAATGTAGTTTTTGCAGGTATCAACTTTGTATAACATTTAATCCATTCTAAGGGTTGGGGAAGCCTCCTAATCCCTCCTGTTTAAATAACCTTGAGAATTTATACTATTGGAATTAAGAGTTTTAGTCAGTTTTATCAGACGGAAAACCTTTGGACTTAAGGAATTTATTTTAAAAAGTATTGAGAGTTTTCTTTGGTTAAACCTTAATCATACCAAAACCTTTGGAATTAAAGGGTGTATTAGAAAGTTATTGTGCTGTTAAAATGTTATCTGTATAAATTTTATTTTTGTATTAAAGTAATTTTAAAACTAGATGCTGGGGTTTCATTTTAGCTTAGGAAGCCCTAAACTAGAGTTCATATTAACAGTTTCCTTATAGTGTGACTTTGAGGTGCTTGGGTCACTAGGTATACGCTAAGACTGGATATATAGTAAAATTCTGGGAATTTGACCCAGATGCTCGGTTTTTAGTGTTCCAAATAAATTTAGGCAAGACCTCCCTTGAAGGTCGTAAAACTTAAATATTAAGTTCAAGGTAACAAGGAGATAGAAAAGGGACACACGTTCTGCCGCTCGAAACGTTGCCGACCCTAAAACATAACTAAATCAATAATTACTTAAATTTTAATAATAATAATAATTAGAATTTACCGTGATTGAAAAACCTTTGTAGTAAAGATAAGTAAAAGGCACATAAATCCACCTCCTTACAACAGACCTTGAAGATCTATTTTAGAGGTCCTAGTACGCGCAACATTTGGAGAATTCTTTCGAAAGTGTTACCATCGATGTCTTTGTATTATCAATAAAAATCTTGCGTTCTAGCTCCTTTTGAGAAAAATGCCCAAAACTTATTGTTCTATGAAGCTAAAGAACTAAATTTTGCTATATCTGTAGCAGTAGCGGCTCGTGCCTTAATGCATTGGGGGTGCGCAAGAAAAAAAGTTCGGGACGCAGCAAGTGCATTATGGTAGTAAA
This sequence comes from Tillus elongatus, assembly GCA_964006375.1. NCBI lineage: Eukaryota > Metazoa > Arthropoda > Insecta > Coleoptera > Cleridae > Tillus > Tillus elongatus. The sequence goes on along the minus strand of OZ023264.1, from coordinate 186,914,876 downwards.
TTTTTATTAAATCCTTCAAATTTCAATAACTCAAGTTTCTGCAAACTTAGAAAGTTGAATTTTGGTGTATAGTAGGGTCTTACCCAGGGCAACATATCCACAAAATTTCATCAAAATAACTTTGTAATTTTCGGAGAAAAACATTTTTTTCATAAGAAAACTCAAAATTTGAATAACTCAATTTTCTAAAAATGTAGAAAGTTGAATTTTAGTGCGTAGTAAGGTCTTTTACAAGGAAACATATCCACCAAATTTCATTAAAATATCTTTGTAATTTTCGGAGAAAAAGTTTTTTTTTGAAACAAAACTCAACATTTTCGCGGAAAACGTTATCCGATTTTCCTGATTAACGAACTCATCTAAGCCATTAATAAAAGAAAGGCACTTACCGAGTTTCATCGAAATCAGTTGCTTATTATTTTTTGACTTATCGGTTGGATACATCAGTTGGATACAACATATAAAAATTGAAACTGACCCCGGATATGGGTTCTAGGGGTCCTAGTTCGCGCTCATTTGAAAAAATTTTTGCAAAGTCTTCATCGATACCTCTTTATTAATGAATTTTTAAAAATAAAAATTCACTAAAAATGAAGAGCTCCTATTTTTTCCCCGAAAATGAATTATTAAGAAACCTACTTACTACACTTAATAATTATTAACTACTTACCAAGTTTTCCTCTAGTTAGTTTACGTTATAGTAATTAAAAAGTTAACCTTTAAATTTAAAATATCCACTGAATTAATCACAGTATCACAATTATTTTGTCCACTTATTAAGCAACCCGAAGTAGTAGCCATAATAATAATAATTGTCTTGTTAGAACATGTAAACAACAACGAAATGATCTAATTACACAATTAATTGTTTGGGCGGAAACCGAGGTCGAGTTCGTTAATCAGCCTTTATGCTAAAGTTTTTCCGGTGGAAAATCGGGGAAAACTTTTTGAAAACGCTATATTTTTGTGAGTATCAGAGTAACGGGAATGAGACCTTACCTGTGGCTAGAAATAGTGCAAATAAACCTATGTTGTGAATTTTAAGTAATTTGGTACACAATGTTTAGAGTTTTTTCCAAATTAAAAATAAAATCCCAAAGACATGTGTTGAAACGACTTAGTGGTTAAAGTTCAATTTCTGACAGACGGAGTAGTTAACTGCCACGCATAGACTAATTCATACAACAGGTATAAACCATACATCAACGGTAACCAAATTAAATATATACCAGGGATAATACATATTACCTGAACCAACAATCGTGAAATCTCGGTCGCAATTATGGAAAATGACAGACGACATGAAGTTAAAAAATTGCTAATTGATTGTTATTTAACTGGGCGATCCAATATATTATTAAAATACACTATATTTCTAGCTTTATTAACGGCCCAAACACAGTTTTAGCGCAGCATAGATATGCTGCGCATAATATAGCAGAAATTTAAACAAAATCAAGCCAAGTCTATAAAAATGATTCTAAAATAGTTTCTTTTATTTTTAAACTTGAACATAAGACGCCATAAAAGACTGAAACAGTTGTGGGATGTGTTTCAATGGTAATTCTACAAATTTTCTGTAATTAATTAATTCTGTATACTTTGAATATAATATCCCGGGCATGCAGCCGATCTAAAGTATCATGCAAATAAAACCTTTGTTGACGTGAGTCTAGATAGCTAAGACCCTTACTTCTGAAAAAGTTTCTAAACAGCATTTTTTAACCATATTTTTTCTCAAAGTACTTTCATTTGGTATAGACTGTTAACAATATTTTTCCAAAAATGACTTGAAGACAGTGTTATTTAATTTATTCAGTGGAATGTTAGAAGCAACCGTTACCTTGCATAAGTCAAATTTAAAGCTATCCTCTTCTGCTTTCTTTGTTTGGTTTCCCAAACATTCGCGTATTGTTGCTTGGGATGTATTATTTGAATTTCGTTTTTCACAATTTCTTTGATGCAAAGTCTTACAGTGTTGGTCTATGAGATATTTCCTTGCGCTTGAAATCTGTTCAATCAATATTACTACAGGCATCTAAATTTTTTTTCGAATAGAAATTTAGTATTGTTTTTATACAATATCCGTGAATTAAGTAATAAAAATAAAGAAGTATATTTTTAATTTGTATTTCAGTATTTTTTTAAGAACTGCAAGGTTTTTTTTTTATTCCTTTATTTAATTTTTTATTTCAATTGAATTTTATAATTTTCGATTTAAAAATCATGTGATGGAAAATTTAGCTAATAGATACTGGGCTGATTAATGGCGAAGGTTAGAAAAACAAAGAAAATAGATCAGTTGCTTAAAATAAAAAGTAACTTACCACTTTCCCGCATGGTTTACAAAAAACGTTGTCACCATCTACAGAAAGCCGTGAGTGTGGCCGTATCTAGCTTGGCAATTTGGAGCACATTTTTTTACAGTGTATACAATAATAAAAACAACCCTACACTAACACTGTCTAAAGATGAAGTAAATTAACTGAGCGTGCAACTAAGCACAAGCAAACTAAATAAGAGAAACAAATTATTTCAATTCTAGACCCTACTGGCATGTAAATAAATCAGCCCCAATCCCCTTTAATGTCTTCTTACGAGACTTAAGATACGAATAAAATTACCTGGCGGTCAGTCCTTTCAATACATTCTGCAGTTATTATTGGGAATTCCAGACACAGTTTTTTTGATAGGCGAGCGTAAGATTTATACAATACATACAAATAACATTTTGCTATTTATTTCACGTTGATGTAAAGTACAAAGAAAAGAGCGCCATTACCGACAATCCTTCCAATAATTTGTTTTTATACTCTCACCTACTAGCTACTAGTTTCATTTAGGTATAGCACGTACAAAGTTAGGAGGCGGTAGATTCTAAGAAGCCAGAGGTAGCTCACCCTGTCTAAGGCACTGTCTTATATCTGAGTGAAGCGCTCGAACTATACAATACGAGGAATTTGGAATCTCCTTTCCGCCAGCTACATTTGAACGGCCTATAAATTTACCTTAGCAGTTGCTTACATTGAAACAAGTATATGGCTTTTGTTATATACGAAAACCCCTAAAAACTGTAAAATATGCAATTTAGGCAAAATACATTAAAAAAAGCCTTATGCAAAAAATATGTGAATTGCATATAATCCGAACCCTGATTATAACGTATCCCTCTTCCTTATTAATGAAACAAGTCTGTTATTTATCTAGTTATTATTTGTTTGTAGTTACAACTTTTTTCACAGTAGCTGTCTTTTTGTTTCTGCATAATATCTATGTAATTAGTGATGTAGTACAACCCATCCCCAAGAAAGGATCCAAAGCGCTTCCTAGCAACTACAGGCCTATTTCTCTCATTTCAGTCGTCTCTAAAGTGATGGAAAAGTATATAAACACCGAATTACTAAAATTTCTGGAAAAACACTGTCTAATCCACGACAGGCAGTGTGGATTCCGTCAGCGCAGATCGACTGCCGACCTCCTTTCTTTTGTGACCCACTCTTGGAACAAGTCTATGGAACTACACGGTGAATCCCAGATTGTCGTTGTACACATATCCAAGGCATTCGACCAGGTCTGGCACGCAGCGCTGCTTAATAAACTCCCGGCCTATGGCCTACCACCAAAACTTTGTACCTGGACAGCAAATTTTCTCTCCAACAGGAGCATTTCTGTTGTTGTGGATGGCCATTCCTCTAAACTGTGTCCAATTAATGCAGGAGTTCCTCAAGGGTCAACTTTAGCCCCTACTTTGTTTCTTCTCCACATCAATGACCTCCTCTCTAGTACATCCAACCCACTTCACAGTTACGGGGACGACAGCACCCTCCACTCAAATATACAATATTCTAAGCCTGTCTCTTTAGCCCAATTAGATGAGGATCGCAGACTCATGGAGAGTTCTGTCTCCGTGGATCTCCAAAAAATATTAGACTGGGGAAGTAGAAATCATGTACAATTCAACCCCACCAAATCTCAGTCTTGCTTTCTATCTCATAAGAGATACACCAGCCCTAGATCCACCACAATAAACGCCCAAGTTTTTCAAAGTAATGAGTCTTTTTCACTTGTTGGCATTTCTGTGGATCGAAATCTCAATTGGCACCAACATGTCACATCAATTGCAGAAGCGGCTGCTAAGAAATTAGGTTTCCTCTTCCGGGCTCACAAATACTTTTCACCAGCTAATCTCTATACCTTATATACTTCACAAATAAGGACAAACCTCTAATACTGCTCCCACATCTGGGGTGCCGCTGCCACTTCTACACTCGCTTTCCTGGACTATATTCGGAAGAGAACTATGCGTCTCATCTGTGACCTTACCCTCACCCAAAGGCTGCCATCCCTTGCCCAGTGACGTGCCGTTGGTGACCTCTCTCTCTTTTATAGATATCTGCACGGGCACTGCTCAGAGGAGCTCTCGACCATAGTTCCTCCACCTGCTATCCCCAACAGATCTACCAGGGGAACAGAGTGAATGCACTCTTTTACTGTCCAGGTCATCAGACATAGAACATCTTGTTATGCCCGCTCTTTTGTCCCGAGGACTTCCAAGTTGTGGAATTCCTTGCCGGCACATGTTTTTCGTTCTCCCCTGAACCTCCAAGTCCAGAATTAACAAGTTGCCTCTTTCCTCCTTGTCGACACCCACGGTACGATGGTAATTAGGCTGTGAGCCGTTGTGGTGTGTTGTTGAAGTTAAAAAAAAGCAAATCATTATTGTTAAAAAATAAAACATTTTACATTTAAATATAATTTATTTGTATAGATATCCAAATTAAAATATGTGAACCAATATGATATATTATAACAAATACAATATGACAGATGATAATTAAAAAGGATGAGAAAACCAAACAAAGATAATATTTCAAATATAGGCCAACTATATCACAGTGTCTAACAAAACGTAATTTAAAAAATTGAAATTTAGTTGTCTAGTCACCACATACAAACAGTATAGTTTCTAAAAAAGATCATAATAATAAATGAATATGTAAACATTAAGAAATTTACAAGATTTACAAACATAACCTCCACCCTATCGCAAAGTAGGGACTATATTACAGTGATAATACTATGTTTATTATTATTTTGATTATCAATTATATATTATTTATAGAAAAGCTTACTACTTTAAATATACTACCTAGAATCAATATAATAATTGACAAATAATCAACAAAAACAAATATATACAACATGGTTAGAGCAACAATTATACATTAAAAAAATAAAACGTTTGATTACTGGAGGAATGTAAACTTTACAACTAATTTTACATCTTGCGGCGGTCATTCTAATGTGCAAGGTGTATCATGTAATTACAACATTTTCAAGCTGAAACTACAACTGAATCCAACAAGCTTATTAATCTGAGGTTAACATTGATTTCCAATTTTAATAGTTTATTAGTTACTTCACGAAAATCAATTGCCTCGGCAATATTAATCCCAGTTCACATTTCTTTTAATATCTTATACAATTCGCCATCTGTTGATTAGTATCTGAAGTAATCTCAGTCGGTATTTGAAAGTGTGTATGTTGAATCGCCATTGTTCTATGTTTCCCCTGGACTGCAAGGTAAGTTACTTCATAATTTTATAACTATTTGATGAAATTTTGGTTTGAAATTTTACACGCTTTATCCTCAACATGTCTAGAATGCGCTAAATTAATAACTCTGGAGAACACAATGGTAGAAATAAATTATTTCCGCGTTTAAAATGTATGTAACCTACAGTTCACATCACCCAGTACCTTGATTTTGATCAATGTTACCTGTAGTTTACATTGTTTGCTGATGTAAGCAAGGTGCTTACCTGATTTCGTATCTATATTTTTATTGCAAGAAGTAAATAGAATTACTGGATTGGATCTCTAAAAAAATTTATGAAAAATCGCCACAACAAATACTTTAAGCGATCATAAATATAATCGGAATATGCATAATTATCTAGGCTGGGCATGTTGAAATTATAAACAATCAACTGCTCAAGTTGCGAGTTCAACCGGGTCACTTGAAACATAGTGGATAGAGGAATGCTGGATTTTCAAGTTTAGGGTTCTGGCCTACAACGAGGTCAGTTGGTTTCAACAGAGACAAAAATGCAAACTAGGAAATTTGATACGGGTACGGTGGAAAAATACAGTCGAGAGAGCAGTGGTCAGGCAGCCGGCCTCCGGCTAGGCAGCGCCTCCGCGGCGATAATTGTCAAGGGTTTCTGTTATATAAATTGGGAAGGAAGTGAAATTCCAGAGAGTGACTTAGGAGTGTTTTAAAAAGGGCAATTATCCCGGACACGCGTGGTTGAACGGCCGATGGAGGGGCTGGCAAGGAAGATACAAGGCTGGCTTAGTGCCTCAGGGGTTTGGTAAGTCTGTTCCATGTCTATGGCTAAATTTGTCTTTTATTTGAGAGGCTACCTGTCTCGGGTCCTGAAGTCATTTTTATATAACATTTGTAGATACATTTTGGGCCATAGGCTGTAAGATAGAAATAGTATGGATGATTGAGCCGTAGGGGCTAGAATATAATTAAAGTGAATTGAAATCATACTAAAATTGTAGATGTTGTGTTAAGGGATTTTAGTAGATGGGGAATTGTTGTAAAATTATACTAAGGATAAGATAGGGCTTGGAGCCATAAAGGTTTTTAGGAACCTAAGGGACTGTTAGATAAGGATTGAGGGCTAAAATTAAGCTCGGTTTTAGTGTTCCAAATAAATTTAGGCAAGACCTCCCTTGAAGGTCGTAAAACTTAAATACTGTTTTCATGGGGTGGTTTGTTGAATACACGTTCTGCCGCTCGACCATTGCCGAGTTTAAAAAACGTACCTGAATAAATTGGAATTTGAACTATAGGTTATTTTGAGGTTGGAAGGTTTGATGACATTTCCAATGTGACAAAAAGTTACTTTTATGTTTGACATTTATGAAATGGGTCGCTTTTCGCTTGAACAAATTTGGGAAATATTAAAAACTTATTTCCAAAGTGGTGTCTTCTACTCAAACTAAGAAATTTACGAAAAAAAATTGACAAAAAGGATGTGCCAAAAACGCAGTTTGTAGATAAATTTGTAAAGCGATTTCGTGAAACTGGATCGTTGTTGGATGAAACAACCCGTGTACATACTCGTCCAGTGCGCTCAACCGAAAACATCGCTGCTGTTGCTCAGAGTGTATGTGAACAACTATCAACATCAACTCGTCATCGTTCTCAAGAATTAAATATTTCATGCACTTCTTTGAGAAGAATCTTGCATAAAGATCTCGGTATGAATGCGTACCAAGTTCAATTAGTACAAGAGCTGAAGCCGCATGACCATCCGATGCGTTTTCGGTTTGCTCAATGGGTCGAAAACCGCTTGATCGAAGATGAGCATTTTTACTGAAAAACCATCTTTTCAAATGAAGCTCATTTCCACCTCAGAGGGTACGTCAATAAGCAAAATTGTCGTTTCTGGGGCTCAGAAAATCCACATGTCATCGTGAAGAAACCAATGCATCCACAACGATTGACTGTCTGGTGCGGATTTTGGTCTGGCGGCATTATTGGGCCATTTTTCTTCGAAAATGAGCAAGGAAACGCCGTTACGGTGAATGGCGATCGCTACCGCGCCATGCTAAGAGATTTTTTGTTTCCCAAAATTGAAGAGTATGACATAGACGACGTTTGGTTTTAACAGGACGGCGCAACGTGCCACACAGCCAACGTAACAATCGATCTTTTGCGCACTGTTTGCATAATCAGCCGAAATGCTGATGTCAATTGGCCTCCTCAAAGCTCCGATTTGACTCCGTTGGACCTTTTTTTGTGGGGAGCCATTAAGGACAAGTGTTACGCTAACCATCCAGAGACGATTGACCACTTGAAACATGAAATCGAACTTGCCATCGACGAAATAGAGGCCCAATCAATCCAAAATGTACTGAAAAATTGGACTGATCGAATGGGGTATTGTAAGGCTAACTGTGGCAGTCATTTGAATGATGTTATCTTCCATTCCTAAATGGAAAAGTTCTATCCTTCTAATAAACTCATAACTTTGAAAAAATATTCATTCGTTTTTTTTTATAGCCGATTCAAATTCCAAATCCGAAATGGCCCACTCGTTATAAAGCTTTTAGGAAATGTAAACTGTGATTCGCATTATCTATTAAAAAACTACACATCAAATCTTTTGGGGATGCTACTGAAAAATATCATTTTCGGCAACCGTCTGGGAAGTACCCACTTCCTGAACGCTTTTTATTTGAGAAAGTAGCATTTCTCCGGCCTAGTCTGAGAAGTACGTACTTCCCGGACTAGGCCGGGAAGAATCACATCGTTGTTGTCATTGTGAATATGAAAATCTTGGCAGGTATGATTTTGATATATACAGTTGAACATTACCATAGCCACGAAATAACGACTGACAGCTATCTGAAATGAAATTAGTTGACATTTTAATTGTATAGGCAATATTTATCTTTACGGTCATCCTATACTCCACATAACAGATTATTCGTGAATTACAAAAAATGAAAATGTTCGATTCAGCCTGTTGGTATCCACAGTTTTGGGAATCTCGGATTAAGAATTGCAGAATTTTTAAATTTACCCAATCCTAAAAATTACACAGGCCATAGCATGCGTCGAACTTCAGCGACAATATTTGCTGATAATGGTGGAAACATCACAAATTTGAAGAGACACGGTGGCTGGAAGTCTACCAATGTCGCTGAAGGATATATAGACAATTCACTAACAAACAAAATTAAAATTGCCAATACCATTCAAAAATTATCAGATGAAAACAATCAATATGAAACGAAAACTTTACCTTCTTGTTCTGACTACAAAAGGCATTTAAATACACCAAGCATTTCAAACAAATTAAATCCTTTCACTATTAGCAATTACTCGAATTTTAATATAAATATTAATATAAATAAGAATTAGAATGTTTCTGTTAGTACCTATCTTCTGTTCAAATTTCAATATTTAATACAAATAAGAATTAAAATGTTCGAAATTTTGTTCTACAAAGAAATATAATAAAGAAATGTGTCTCATTGATTTGTTATTCTACACGGTTGCCGAAAAAATAGTGTACGCAACACGTCCGAAAACAGTTTTTTTTTGGACTCGCAGACTTCCAGGACTCGCCTACGGCTCATCCTAGAATTTTGTCGACTTGTCCAAAAAAACAGTATTTTCCGGACTTGTAACGTAAATTACTATTTTATAGACCAATCCTGAAAATACAAGTCATAAAACATGGACAGCAAATATTCTACGAACACACGATCTGCAAAAATATTAGCTGCAGTGCTCATACCTCCTGCTGACTTTGAATCTGACCAATCAGGCGATGAACATGAAGAATTGTTAGCTCCACACTATCTTTCTGAAATCTCTTTGGAATCGGAGGATGAAATGTTTCAACTCGTGCAACATGATGAAAATGTAAGGTTTCTAGATGAGAATGATATGAATGACATCAACATTAAAGAGCCCTTTATTTTAACGGATTCAAACATAACGAAAATTCTAGTGGTTTTTGCTGAGACTAGCACTGTATCTTCAAGTGCACCGATTTTGCGTCGACGTTCTAACAGAAAAGTACCTAATCAAATTGGGTTTAAATAGATGTCTACTGCCAAAAAGCTTAAATCTGCAAAAAGTCTCTATCAATAAAAACATCTAGAAAACTTGTATATAATTGGAAAAATGAGCCATATTTGTCTTGTGTTGACATACCTCACAAAGAATTCAGTACTCCTGATAGAGTGAAAACTCCTTTTGAATATTTTGAAACTTTTCTAATTGTTAACAATACCAATCTATATTCTGCTCAAAGTATGGGATATGTGTCAACGTGATCAAACAAGAAATAAAAGATTTATATCTATACAACTCTATATGGGAGTAATAAAGTTACCAGCTTATGTCGATTATTGGAGCAATGAGCTTCAGTATTATTTAGTTTCCCAAAAAATGAGCATCAAAAGATACCAGCAAATCAGACGTTGTCTATATTTTGTTAATAATCTTGACGATGACCAGTGATACATTTTTTAAAATTCAATCCATTTCTGAAAAGCTCAGGCAGAACTTCCTCAAGGTATAGGAAGAAAATAGAATGAGCATTGACGAAATGATAATACCACATAAGAGCAGCACCAAAGCAGGTTCACTTAGGCAGTATATGCCTAAAAAACCAAAAAAATGGGGCTTAAAAGTATTTGTATGGGCTGGTATTTACCTAAATTATAACAGAGTATAATAAACATATGGGTGAAGTGGACCTCGCCGATATGCTCGTGGCCACATACAGAATATAAAACACAGAAATATTATGTGTGTTTTATCCAAGTTACTTGATATATCTGTGAATCATAGTTGGATCCTTTACAAACATTTATCGTTGAATCAATTTAGGCTTCATATTGCAAATGTGATGTTTAATTTAAATCGCCGAGGTAGGTGATTTAAATCAAACACCTACGGCCGCTACGACTTTAAACGAAGATAGCTTGTTCGACGAAGTAAGTTACGGATCAAATTATGTGAACCACTGCGTCCTAATGTAATTCTTGCATATAAAGGAGGTGAAACAGATTCTCCAAATAGTTTTCGTGCTGTCTTTACTTCCTACCATCTCTAAAATAGTTGAGAAATTGATTAAAAATAGAATGCAGGTATTTCTTGGTAAACACAAGATCCTAACATCTTCCCAGTTTGGATTTCAACCTAAAAAAGGTACAAATGTCAACCTAAAAAAGGTACAAATGATGCAATATTTTCTTTTCTTGAAAATCTGTACCTTTCACTGAATAACAATCAGGTAGCTGCGGCAGTGTTCTGTGATCTGACTAAAGCATTTGATTGTGTTGACCATGGGATACTGTTACGCAAACTTCCTACTTATGGCTTTAGGTGGACTTTGCTTGAATGGTTGAGGTCCTATTTATCTAATCGTCAGCAGAGTGTTCAACTTGGTCATATTAGCTTTGGGTACCAACATATTCACCATGGTGTTCCGCAGGGGTCTGTTCTTGGCCCACTGCTGTTTTTACTTTATATTAATGACCTGTCTATGTTGAAAATTAAGGGTCATATTACTATCTATGCTGATGATATAACCATCTTGTGGAGTAGTGATAGTGTTGGAGCAATGGAGCGCATTGTGGCAGAGGATATGAAGATGATAGAAAACTGGTTCATTTCAAATCTGTCAACTTTGAATGTCTCTAAGACTATCATGTATTTCAAATGTAGTCTGCCTGCTGTGACTCTAGCAGCTGAGGAACTTGGGAAGGAGAGCTTTGTTAGGTTTCTGGGACTATACATTGATCAATCGTTAACATTTGAAACACATATAAACCATCTATGAAAGAAGCTTTCATCAGGTTGTCACACACTAAGAGTTGTTTCAAAAAGCTTGGACAAGAGTACATCTAGAAGTGTTTACTTCTCACTTGTGGAGTCCCATCTAGGACATGGCATTTGTTACTGGGGCTCTTGTGCAGGTTATCTTTTCAATTCTGTATTTATTCAGCAGAAAAGAGCCATCAGATATTTGTGTGGGGTTTGTGTCCGTGACTCTTGTAGACCTTTATTTGTTTCTGAGCGGATATTGACCCTACCGTCTCTGTTTGTTTTGGAGACTGCATGCCTCATGCATGAAATATATAAAGATGAAATCAGGTCAGTGTCTTCTCGTGATACAAGACAAAAGAACTGCATTCCTCTTCCTATACTGTCCCCATCATTGTTAAAGTGGTCATTAATATATAATAGTAAGAAGATATATAACCAGATACCACTAAACTTGAGGAGGATTGGTGACATTGAAATTTTTAGGAAAGACTTAAGGAATTTTTAATTGCAAAATGTTATTATTCAATAGATGAATTTTGTAATGATGCACTACTGTGACAGAATCGATTAATGTTGTTTGGGAGTTTTCATTTGGACTGTTTTCTATATATTGTGTGTTTATATTGTATTGTTGGTTAGGTCTGTATTTATGTTTATATTGTTATTTATATATAGTTATACTAGTTACTTATGCATTTATACTACTATTTGTTGTGAACTTATAATATTTTTGTGTTTTTATATTTTGACAACTTTTATATGTTAACTTTGCTTGTCAATAAGATTTTTATCTTTGGACAATAAAGCACCTATTTATCTATCGATCTATCTATCTATCTAATGAGATGAGGAATGGTACAGGACAATGATGGATAGAGGTGTTCGACAATTTCAAAGAAAGCCTAATACCTTTCAAAAATTGCCTGGCCATCGGCCAGTAGCTTCTTGTTTGCCATGAACAAACTCGCCTACGAGTATTTTCGTTGACGAATCCTTATGGATATCGGAACTGAAGAGTTGAAACGTTACGTGCAATGCTTGATGTAAAATTTTATATAGGCAGTTGTAAAAGCTTTTATGAAATTCTTAACACAAACTCAGAATTAGTAGACAAAATGCCACTCATGTGAGAAATATGATTTAAAAAATAAATAATGCCTTCAGTAAGTTGCGTTTGTTTGTTCCCTAATTTAAGTGCACCGACATACTCAAACCCCCTATCACCCTATGCTATCTATAAGAATGTCCCGCATTGATTCTTTTATAAAGTTGGTCGGCTTATTTTTAGCGTGTTGGAAATTCAATAGTGTTCAGCTTGATTTTATAGTTTATTTAATTTTACTTAGTGGTATATTAGCATCCTCAACATTTTAAAGACAACATAGTTTAAAGCAAAACAAGTGGGTCATTTGATAGCAATCAGTAAAAACTAACACATAACAAATTTTAAAAATTGTGTTAAAAATGAAAAATTTTATAAATATAACAGGAAAATAACAGAAAAAAGGATACTAATATTACAATAGAATTCTACTTTACCGTCTATTATTAGGAGAAGACATTACAAATTGAGACAAGGCACTGAGTGTGTCATACTAGAATTTTCAGTCGTTGGTTTGTTTTCTAATTTTTTTTTTCTTAACATCTACATATTATATAATAAAATGGAATAATAATATTGCTATTAACATAGATAATTATATACATTTTTCCCTAAGCAGGGTGTTTTTGTATTAAAAATATATTATTACTATATGTAGGTACCTCATATTCAGTTAGTTCATGTGATGTTTAAATTTATTGACGAGATTCCTCAGATTTTTCATTGTCACCATAAAACTTGGGCTGAAAAAAAAATTACATCAATTTTATTTGATACCTAAGTACAATATAATAGCTGCATTAATTGTTGTGGCCCTTGCTTTTGTGAAACCCCTTAATGCTAAATACAGATGTAAAATGCTGATATGGTTACTATTACTACATAATGCATTAGTTATTTCCCTCGCTTATACAATAATAATAATGTCTAAGGGGCTCTTTTAAGAAATTAAGAACATTAAGAACCTAGTGTTAACACTACTCTTACAATATGATTTACTGATATACAGATTTTCTATTTTACACAAAATTGTATTGTTTTTAGTCATTACCTCACAATTTTCATTTATAACCATCGCCCAATATTCATTTTCAATATGCATATCCATGTTTTAAATATGTTAAGTTAATTAAAAGTCAGTTGTAAAATATCAAACGTAGTACACGTCTCCACCTATAACATTTTGTGTTAACTAGAGCTGCTGTGGCAACATACTACCTGGTCCTGCACACAGATGGCGTCTCTGTCGTACTTCTCTTCAATGTTCTACATGCTGACATGTTGCAATAATCTAACTTCCATTTGTGTCTATCTACGATTTATTTAAATAGCATAGCAGTACAGGTAACGTCATCTGTCTTTGTCTAACATTGTAGATATTGCATTACAGAATCTGAAGTGATTATTTTAATATTAATTTAGAATAACTTTATTTTTCTTTGATCAAAGACTTGAAAATTGGTACACAACCACGTCTGTCTATGTTCTTTTAAGTTGTAAATTTTCGGTTCAATCACTTAAACAGTTCGGGAGATATTGCGTTTAAAAGAATCCAAGCCATTAACAAAATAAAGGTAATTCCCAAATTTGGTCCAAAGTATTTTTTGAGTTATCGGTTGGATACATTATATATATATATATATATATATATATATATATATATATATATATATATATATATATATATATATATATATATATATATATATATATACATTTTAACTGATCTTGGAAATGGGTTTTAGGGGCCCAAATTCGTGCTCATTTGAAGAAAATTTCCGAAAGTCTCACCATTGATACCTCTCTATTAGTGAATTTTCTTAATGAAAATTCACTAAAAACCGGTTTAATTAGGTTGGCTAAAACAAAATCATACTGGCGATTAATAAGGAAAAATAACTACTACCTTTGTATGACTTTAATGAAATTTGTGATACAAGTAACTTTTAAAGAGACTTACACTATCTATAGATACAGCAAAATTTAATTTTCATAGAAAATTGAGCTTTGGGCATTTTTCTCAAAAGGAGTTAGAACACAAGATTTTTTTGATAATAGAGATATCGATGGTAATACTTTCGAAAAAATTCTTCAAACGTGTGCGTACTAGGATCTCTAAAATCGATCATCAAGGTCTGTGTAAGTTTAAAATATTAACTTTACTAATATGCAGTATCCGAAATGTACGCCATCCTGCACTGTGTGCGGGAGAACAAGGGGAGGGGCTACACCAACAAGCGAATCCTCATAGCCACAGACAGCCAGGCAGCCCTTAAGGCCCTAAGTAGCCCACGGGTAAATTCCTGGCTGGTGAGTGAGTGCCAAGAAGAGACGAGCGACCTGGCTGGGAAGAATGAGGTGACCCTCATCTGGGTGCCGGGTCACTCGGGGGTCAAAGGCAATGAAGAAGCTGACAGTCTCACGAAGCGAGGGTCGGCAGGACCATTTATGGGACCAGAACCGGCTCTGGCCGTGACAAAGAGCACTGCCAGGGGAGCCATTACGTCCTGGGTCAGAAACCAACACAAGGTGTACTGGGCAGACTGTCCAGGGCTCAGACATGGGAAGTCAATAATTGACGCACCCAGCTCAAAGAGAGCTGTGGAGCTGCTAAATCTTAGCAGAGGACAGCTCAGAAACATAACAGGTCTGTGGACGGGACACATGGCCGTCAAGAAACACTTGCATAAAATGGGGCGGTTCGAGGGGGACCTCGCATGCAGACTCTGCGGTGAGGGGGAGGAATCAGCCCAGCACATCTTGTGCGAGTGTAAAGCTCTGGACCGCAAAAGACAACTGATCTACGGTCAGTCTAGACCGGAAACAGAGCAATATAAAACTTCACCCTACCAATCGCTGTGCAGGCTAGTTCAAGGCACAGTGATTTTGGAATGGGTGGAGTAGAAAGACTAAGGGCATGCACAATAAGCTAAAGGTTGCAGTGATATCGAGGCGGCAAAGCCGCAGACGAGGCCTGAGGGAGAAAAAGAAATATGCCGTATAATTATAGTGAACAATTCTTATGAAAATTCGCTACTATAACGCACTTGCTGCACCCCGAAATTTTTACTATTTGAAAGAGAAAAAAATTTCTGAGGTCAGAAACTTTAATTTTGAGTGTGTTGTGTTTTCATGGGTTCCACAAGGGCCTATTTTGGAACCACTTCTGTTTGATATCTTCACTGTATTGTAAATAAATCTAAGTGGCGCACATAATTATATTCATTTATTAGTAATCATCATTACTGTGCAAAGCTACAAAGACATCGTGACTTTCTTGACAACATTCAAGCAATTTCAACATGAGCGAAATGACAATATTACTTTAAAAACCGAAACCAAACGGCACAAAAACAACCCAAATTAAAAATTAAAATTTTAGTTGTAAAATGCAACAAACCTGTTAACATATTAAACAAACATAAGCTAGAAAATGTTACTAATATTTCTAAACTATGAAAAATATTTCAAAACACACACAGACACAAACAACTTACAAATCAGCAAGTATAACCCAAACAATGACTCTGAAACAACTTTATAAGATTCTACATTTAACTTAAGTTTGTTTTTATTTTTAAAAAACATACAAAACATAGTCATTAAAAGAATTCTATTAAAAAATAGTTTCGCAATCAATACTTGTTATTTTCAACAACTTGAAAAGAATGTGATTATAGTAAATTTAAAGTAGTAAAATCTATGTTTCACTTTATACTACGGAAGCCTGCCGCATATCCATATTTTTGATATGACAAATGGTGTGAAGGGAATTGATAATGAAGATAAGTAAATCGTTAAACTGTGCTCATGGCCTACAGCCTAAGATACCAGCCATTAAAAAATAATTGGCATAAAAACTAACAACTCAAATGACAGCACATGCCTAGTGTGACTCGGCTATCATAGGAGACAAAGGATTTCCAAGTCTTATTAGTTTGTTATGCCGTCAGTGAAAACTCCAATATGGTGTCACGAAGTTGATAAGCCGGGAAAGATTAACTGGCCTAATTAACAATCAAAGACTGCAGTCATCTAGTTTACAGAGGGTTAAGTAACTGCAATTGTTCACTAGTAAATATATTTTATATTTACCCGAGTGCAGCGGGCTCGCGTTGAAGACGCGATCGTGCCCGCTGGCCCGTCGACCGGTGGAAGGAGGGTGACACTGGCCGGCGTCAACCCGGTCGCATGTCGCAGAGAGAAGTTCAGTAGCTCCACCGCCGTTCGCTGGTTGTGTACGTGAACTGTTGAGATCGAGAACATTCCGCTAGCGTAACTGATTTACGCTATTCCTCTATTACTAGGTACCGAGATTGGATCAAAGTGGAAGGCCCGGCCGCGCAGCGGTAAAAGTAGAATAGCAGGTGCATCAGGTCGCGTGATATTAATCAAGTGGCTCCGTATCTGGCGTTTATTGACAGGCTTGCAGAACTAGGGAACTGCATTCCCGAGTTCTGGTTCCCGGGATCGCAAGGGTAAGTGGTTAAGCTAGAGGGATTTATGTCGGTATCATTGTCGGTCCCAGTTAAAAACAGCCCTCCGGGTAGCCACCCCCAGCGTTTCCGTCAGGGAGTAACTTCCTTTAATAGCTTTTCTTGCTACCCTGAACTGCGTATCAAGACCCCGAGCGTTGCAGAAGTTGTCGTGTGACCCACCCTCCGTATCAACTGTAAATATCTTTGTTAAAGTCACCGAACCCCCTCTGCCTCTGGTTCCTCATAACTACTTTGTACATAATTTCTAGTAAACGGAATCCCTTTGTTTTCTATTGTAAATAGTTTGTAAATAGATTCGCTTTTAATTTACTCGGCATTTCATTTAATCACTACGGAATATCCACCCAAGTAAACTTTAACGATAGATCTCTAATACCATAACCAGAAGTCCCGGGGGACTTTGTCTTAACTTAGGAGGATCCTCTCTCCACTAGAATCGACCCTGGGCTTGTGTGTATGTTGACAATGAGCTGAGAAAGGGGCGAGTATCCCAAGAGCACGCCTACTCTCTGAAGAAAACTCTATAGGCGTTGGCGCTCGAGCATGATCCCGTAGTAAGGCCGTGTCCCAGAAGTCATCCCGGAAATTCCCCATATTAGGGAAAACTAGTATTAACCCACGGCCACCCCAAGTGGTCGTTATAATAGTTAATTTTTGTTGACAATTTTTTAAATGGTAATAATTGAAATGAAAAAAAAAATACTTACCAAGTCATGAGATTCCATATTAGCTCTAGAAACTTCCTCATCATCATCTGAATCCTCTTCACCGGATGAATCAACATTTCCTAAAATTATAAAACAATAAAAACCGTGAAGGAGTGAATGTTGTTAAATTGAATCAGATAGACAATAAAAATTCGCTTAAAAGAGAAAAGTATATTAGGCTGCCTGGAACTATTACGAATTAGTTGAAGAAATAAAAAAACGGGACGCAGCAAGTGTGTCATGGTAGCGAGTCTTCAAAAAATGCTTCAAATATGAATAAATAAATAAATATATATATATATATATATATATATATATATATATATATATATATATATATATATATATATATATATATATATATATAATTCAAATAGACCTTGGTTTCGGGTTCTAGAAGCCCAAATTCGCGGTTATTTGAATTTTTTTGCAGTCTCACCATCGATATCTCTCTATTAGCGAATTTTTTAAAATAAAAATTCAATATTATGCATTTAGTACAACAGAAAAAATCAACTTGCCTTTTGGTGAATCCATGATTTGAGAGTTGTGCTTTGCCATGGTGAGCACATCGTAACAGTGGAGACAGACTCTTAGTGGCTTTGAGCTCTGGTTTGGCAATAGGAAACGTTTATTCGAGCAAGGACCACAAACTACGGCTCCACATTTACGACAGTGATGCTGTGAGAAAGAAAACAGTTATAAAAATACTCATCAATTTTGATAATAAAAAAAAAATACAATTTTTATAACATTTCATCCAAGGATTCAGTTTATTCGAATAAAAAAAGTCTACAATCTTATTTGATAATTCCCGAAAGAACAGTGATTTTGATACAAACATCCAAAGTGGATAATTTTTAAATCAATGTAATCAATCAACTTGTAATTATTGATCAATGGTGACGTTGTCATAATTTTAATTAAAACAAAATATATTTTACTAGTATATATTTTACTAGTAGTGAAACAGCTGACAGTGTAACGATTCATTTGTTTGTAACTTACTCTTCTATTTATCAAAGTGAACTGGGTCTTCTTGCAGTGCATGCAAACTGGTGCTTCACCGTCAGGAACCCACACAGCCGCATGTTCTTCAACAGCCTTCTTACCACCTAAAAACGGTACAAGAATAATCAATAAAAGTTCCCAGAAAAGAGAAATATTAGTATTTATGGATAAACAGAAAATATAAACTTACTTTTCCTTAACAAATCCTCAATACACTTGTTTATGTGGGCCATCCATTCTTGTTTTTCAGTTGAAGTGGCAGCATAGACTGCAAAAGATTTTGAGGCAGTGCGAATAAGCCAACCATTTCTATACACTGAAAAACAAATGTCATTTTATGTTACCTCTAAAATAAAAATAAAAACATTCGCACAAACTAAATTGAAGAAAATAAGGAGAGACTACAACTTTGATGCTCTCTTTTGCCAACAATGTTCTGATAATTCTAATAATGAATTTCAATTAAGTTTCTAATGTTTTAATTGAAATACAAAAACTATCCCCTTCAAAAGTATGCATACAAAGGCTAAATGTCAAAATCACTAAGCACGAATATTGAAAATATTAGAGGGTTATCTTTAAATGCTGTCAAATTAAAATTACATTGAAAGAACCATTAAAAAAAGTTCTACGTGATTGAATAGACCTTACAGTCGCGGTGGAGGAACCGGTATGGCCCACTCACATTCAAACCTAACCTAACCTACGTGATCAAAACTGCACTTTGCGAAACGATAATTTGCGCCAAAAGAAAGTTCCCCCCTTCAACCTGTATAGCCAGTGGCGGATTTGCCCTAAGGCCCAGTAGGCCAGGGCCTAGGGCGGCCAGATATTAGGGGCGGCCAATAAAGTAAATTCATTATGTAGTCTATATGATAGGTGCTGAGAAAGGGGCGGCTGGTACTTACTACATGGCTTAGGGCGGCCAAGATTGCAAATCCGCCACTGTGTATAGCTCTGTAAGAGAATGGACATATATATCATTTAATTGTCCATCACATATTGTACATTGTGTAAACTTCTAAACTTAATCAGGATTGTACAAACATAAAAAGAGTGTTGCGTTTTCGCCGGGTTCTGGATAACTGAGACTTTAAATTTTAACAAAACAACTTTATTTACTCTCTAAATATGGATACAATAAAAGTTCTAAAATGTCTCTCTCACAAAACACTTAGTTTATCTGGCCTTACAATCACTAATCTGGACACAAGTCACTACACTGGAACTACAGTCGCTACTCTCTAACACTTCACACTGGTTACCGCTTCTTCGAGTCACTTCAACATTATACTGAACTGAACTTCCCTGAGCTGGCTTACTTCCGCCTTTATGTACCCGTCATACCTTCCACCTCGTTTCGGGAGTGTTCCACTCCAGAATGTTCCAGGACCTTCTTTTGCTAGAAGGTTCTGTGAATACAGATCGGCCCCGTGTGTATACAGGGGGATGTATATACAGGTGATCCAAATGTGGTCATCACTCCTATGTGACACAATAGGTGTTTCTCCTACTATAAGATATCTTTGTGTATACAGGGTGTAAGGGTTCTCTGCGTACACAGGGTGTATATACAGGATGTCTGAAATGCGCAGACCTCAGTTATCCGTTCCGATGAGGTACAAGTTGGTAACTTTGTTATTTTTGGTCCTAGAGGGTCCATCACATACTGAACATCGTGTAAACTTCTAAACTTAATCAGGATTGTAAAAACATAAACAGTCCTGTTTTTAGTAAATTTTCTTTAAAAAATTCACCAATGAGGAGATCTGTGTATATATATATATATATATATATATATATATATATATATATATATATATATATATATATATATATATATATATATATATATATATATATCTCACAAAATAATGGACCGATTTTCTTAAAATTTGGTAGGAGCCTTCCTCTTGAAAGTGGCTTGGATAAGTTCGTTAGCGCCAGGAATACTGGATCAATTTTTTTCCCTAAGAAAATGTTGGGTTTTCTTTCGGTTTATTTTTGTATCTCCGAAAATAACAAAGCTATGACAACCAAGTTTAGTACATACGTTTACACTATTAAACTTACCCTACATGCCAAAATTCACATCTCTAAGTTGAAAGGAAAAAAAATATACATTAAAAAAAAATTGAGTGCCACTGATGACTAGAGAAATGCGCAAAACCAAAATATTTTGTGTGTATAACAAGACCTATTGTATATTACAGACAAAGATTAGGTTTTCATGATGCATAAGGTCAAGAAATAACAGAAAAATTACTATGAAAATTTATAGTTTTTCTCCTTAAAATGCCAAAGTCGCGATTTGAAATGTCAAAATTTGCAATATTTTAGACGGAGAACCTGAAACCAATACAGGCACATCCAACCCAGTCCACAGTTATGCGGACGACAGCAGCCTCCACTCAAATATACAATATTCTAAGCCAGTCTCTTTCGCCCAATTAGATGAGGATCGCAGACTCATGGAGGGTTCTGTCTCTGTGTATCTCCAAAAAATATTAGACTGGGAAAGTAGAAATCTTGTACAATTCAACCCCACCAAATCTCAGTCTTGCTTTCTATCTCATAAGAGATACACCAGCCCTAGACCCATCACAATAAACAACCAAGTTATTCAAAGTAATGAGTCCTTTTCCCTTGTTGGCATTTCTGTGGATCAAAATCTCAATTGGCACCAACATGTCACATCAATTGCAGAAGCGGCTGCTAAGAAATTAGGTTTTCTCTTCCAGGCTCGCAAATACTTTTCACCAGCTAATCTCTATACCTTATGTACTTCACAAATACGGCCAAACCTTGAATACTGCTTCCACATCCGGGGTGCTGCTGCCGCTTCTACACTCTCTATCATGGACTCCATTCAGAAGAGAGCTATATGTTTCATCTGTGACCCTACCTTCACCCAAAGGCTGCCATCCCTTGCCCACCGACGTGCCGTTGGTGATCTCGCCCTCTCTCTTTTATAGATATCTGCACGGGCACTGCTCAGGGGAGCTTTCTTCCATAGGCTTCCCTTCAACATGTGTATCATCGACAGTTGTGAGTAGAAATAGCTCCATTACCATGAAACATTTCGACTTAAAAAAAATGCTGCATACCATTTGCTATTAGCATATACAGTTGTATTTATCATCGGCAATTCGCAACGGAAATTGCTGCATTGACTTTACTAAAGTGATTCATTCACCTCACTGTCTGGGAAATTTGGGTCTTTAACGTGCCCAACATCGCATGGACATGGGACCGACAGCTTTATGCCCCCGGGGAAGGGCGTAACGTGGATTACCTTGCTCAATCAGAATGGCACAACCTCTGTTGATGTTACTGATGTACTTAAAAAGGAAGGAGAGGGGAAATCTGGGCTCGAACCCAGTACCCTTGGGTCCAGAGGCCCACGTTTTTTCCCCTCTACCACCATGGCTGAAAATTAACTTTTTACATTTCCGTTTTCCTACTGCTTTCCGCAAAATATGTCAAATATCGATTTATGTAGATGACGCCATATTATAATTTATTTACATTATAAAAACATTTGTTCACCCTTTGATTTCCTTCTATATTTAAAATGACCCTTGGTAATACTCATCTGGCAACAGTGCACATCATCCAGCGTCCACTTCTGCGCTCCGATTGCACCCGAATTGTTTGTTTACTAGTGAGGTGTCTACAATACAGGATTACCTTAACTCAAAACAGGTATTAAAAAGTGTTACTTATTTTGCTCTACGATTAGACACAGCTTCACCGATTGACAGAATCGTTAAAAAAAAAGTAAGGTGGCTACTGACTTTTCATAAACCAGATTACAGATACTTACAATTATCATCCTCCAAACTTTCCAGCTTAACTTCTTCTAACGGAATGATATGTTGCTTATTGTATTTCTTCTTGTTAATAACAATATTACCATAAACCAATATATCATTAAATAGGAAGAACTGTCTAGTTTTGGGTTTCTTTCGACACATCTTTGTTAACACTCCTTCCCCTACTAAAACACGTCCTGGTACTCCTAGAGGCTACAAATGTACATTAAGACATTTCCATCATCATTTAAAAACTTCACTACTAACCTGTCCGGAGCTACCAAAACAGCTTTCAACCATGGCTATTCGCCTTGTATTGGCTTCACTGTTCACTAAAATGAAAAAGTTTTCATCAAATTGTAAAATAAAGAAAGTTAAGCTTGATACTAACTTATGTTAATGCAAGTGGGAATGATTCATCATTCGTCAAAAGAGTTGAGCAAAACTTTGTTGCCTCTATTAAAATATTTAGCAACGGTACGTTTACCGTAAAATCTAGTACAATAATATTAACCAGACCATGAAAAGTACAAGTAAAGAGTGGCGAATTAACCTTATAAGGGAAATGACAAGTGAGTTAGGTACGAAAAAAAATTGTAAATCTTGATGTAGCCGACTGACTTAAGTGTAAAAAATGTAAGACTGTGAAATACTTACCTAATTTGTCTACCATTTCCTTGCAGTTTCTAAACTATTTAATATTTAATAAGAAACACTGCCACTGCCCACTTCCTATAAACCAAGTTTTCTTTTTCTTACACTTTGACAGTTGTCGTAAGTCGTCGGCTTGTCTAAAGTTTGTAGGAGTTTTGCTGCTGGACTTCAAGCAAACGTCATCAAATCTTGATGCGTCATCGTTTGTTCATATCAAAATTTTTGCGACGTTGCCAAAAAATATAACACAAAATAAACACGTGACATTGTTACTAAAATACTCAACACTCGAAGCGTCACTTGTAAACATTTTGCCCCCTTTAAAATTGATTGTCCCGATCAAGTTTAACTCTGTTAAAAGCGTTTGCAAGCACGATACTTTCAATGTTAGTCCGTTGTTTTGTAAATCATCAAGTAATTCACCTAAAAATAAATAAAAATTTTAACAAAATGGAAAACCGACTTCACAAAAAAATATTCTAAAACAAAAAATGCACTAAAAAGTAAAAAATAATTGCGTATTCTTCTGTCTACAACTTACAATCAACTTATTTTTTCCACCCAATGTACGATCTATGCATTTACCACGCAAGAATGTAGGTACCCACTTAAACTTAACCTCTAACTCAACACATAACTATGACTAACAAACAATTATCAAAACATTTATTTAGAGTTCACCTAAGCAGAGACTTTTAAATATATGTGTAGACTGTTAAAAGACAATCAAATTATTAGGATCATATAATGTAAAATTATTGTTATTTTTGGAGTCGGTGTCAGCCAAGATGGGTTTGTAACTACTTAAACGTGAAATGTCTTACTATATAACAATTGGCATACACACTGTACACACATAGACGCAGCAGGCGGCGCCGGCGAGTCGATTGCGCGCGCGCGCTCGGAAGAATGGTTGGAGGGATATAACCGAGTGAGCGAGGCAAACGCGTACGCCGGCCATACGCCAGTCAAGTCAGTCAAGAGATGATGAGAAGCGATAGGAGTTAGTTGATTATAAACCGATTGCGATTCTTTTTCATTCTACACCGTCTTTCTTAAGATAATTCTTTATGTTTATTATTATAGCTACATTTTCGTATCAATGTTGCTTGATATTGTCGTATTAAATTTCATTTGTAAATAGGCTGAATTAGGTAATGGTACTTTGTCTTGAGAGAGGTATTGTCACAGCAAAATATCTTATTTAAGTTCATTTGTAAATAGGTTTAATTAGGTATTGGTATATTGTCGTTCCAAGGTCTCAGGATGTTGTCACAGTATATTGTATAAAATTTCATTTGTAAAATAGATTTCATAAGGTATTCTCGTATTATTAATGTAAGGCATATTGTCGTATTTCCTTGGCTGACACCGACTCCAAAAATAACAATAATTTTACATTATATGATCCTAATAATTTGATTGTCTTTTAACAGTCTACACATATATTTAAAAGTCTCTGCTTAGGTGAACTCTAAATAAATGTTTTGATAATTGTTTGTTAGTCATAGTTATGTGTTGAGTTAGAGGTTAAGTTTAAGTGGGTACCTACATTCTTGCGTGGTAAATGCATACATCGTACATTGGGTGGAAAAAATAAGTTGATTGTAAGTTGTAGACAGAAGTATACGCAATTATTTTTTACTTTTTAGTGCATTTTTTGTTTTAGAATATTTTTTTGTGAAGTCGGTTTTCCATTTTGTTAAAATTTTTATTTATTTCTTTATTTTTAGTGAATCTGAAGCTTTATATTTGTTTTAAATAGTCACAATATGAGTAGACCTACTAAACGCGCTGCTCATATGAGAGCGCCGTTTAAATGAGACCAACGGAGAAGAGGAGAAACGCCTATCTCAAAATAGGAAATCCACCTCCAGGGCCATTTAAAAAGAGACTTGTGAAGAGCGCAAAAATAGACTTTCGAAAATGCAGGCTTACATGAAAAAAGTTTTGAACAAGGAAAATTTCCAAAAACGTACTCAACGTCTCGGCTTGACCCACGACCGTCAATCCAATGAGACGAAAGCGCAACGTGCCCACCGCCTCGGCGTGATCCACAAT
The DNA here is from genome assembly GCA_964006375.1 of Tillus elongatus. NCBI lineage: Eukaryota > Metazoa > Arthropoda > Insecta > Coleoptera > Cleridae > Tillus > Tillus elongatus. The sequence goes on along the minus strand of OZ023264.1, from coordinate 186,889,659 downwards.
CGTCTATCCAATGAGACGGAAGCGCAACGTGCTCACCGCCTCGGTGTGATCAACAATCATCATCAATGTAGTCGAAGTCAATTAAATACGCATTATTAAGGATAACTGAAACACTATTGGTCAGATCTTGATCACATTTATATGAGACCACACGAGAAGCACCAGCTCTCAAATAAAAGAAGAATAATCAAAATCGGTTCAACTAGAAAAAAGTTCTGAGATAACACACAAGAACATCATCAATGTAGTCGAAGTCAATTAAATACGCATTATTAAGGATAACTCAAAAACTAGATCAGATCCTGATCACATTTATATGGGACCACACGACAAGCACCAGCTTTCAAATAAAATAAAAAAACTCTGGACGCAGAAAGTGCGTTATGGTAGTGAATTTTCATAAAAATGTTTTTAATAGGATATTTTTTTTAAGAAAGCTTGCATGAAATTTGGTTACCAGTATAAGCTATATAGTAGGAACAATGTACCATATTTTATCAAAATAATTATTTGAAAATGTACAAACATTTTCCGAAAATAAACTTTAAATATTTCCGAAAAAAACTGGTCTCCTAGCCAATGACCCTTAGGTTAATAGCCAATTGAGTTATTGAAATTTGAAACATTTAATGAAAGTTCGCAAACAAAACGCCCTTGCTGCGTTCATACAAAAATTTTCTGAAAATAAAGTTAAATGTTGGTTTCCTAACCAACAAAACTTACGTTAATAGCCAAATGAGTTATTGAAATTTGAAGGATTTAATGAAAATTCGCTACCAAAACGCACTTACTGCGTCCAGATTTGTTTCTTACAAACATACATCATATTTCGATAAAAAATGCAAAAATGAATTAACGAATTTGTTGTATGAAAATTAGCTAAAAATTATAGACCGTTTAACCATAAACTTCACTAAACCTACAGCGAAAGCATCAACTTAACTAAACCGACAGCCAAAGCATCGGAGAAAGGGTCTACTTGAAATGTATTTTCTGTAAATATGTTAGTAAAATGAAGGCCAATGACGGTTGTATCTGAAACTTAAGGGTTCGCAGAACACTCTTCTGGCATCATTTTCTTTTCACAATCCGTATTTGTTTAACGTTCTTTGCGTAAACATTGCCAATTTTGACGTTTTAAATTGGAAGTTTGACGTTTTGAGGAAAACTCCAAAATTTGTTTCTTCAGCTGCCCGTAACTTTTTTGTCCTTAAACTTAGAGACTTGTACATGGTTTACTCTTTATAACACAAATACGCGTACCAAATTTGGTTGCCCTGGCTTTGTTATTTCCGGAGATATGATTTTTTTTAGAAAGAAAACACAAAATTTTCCGGGAAAACCTTATCCGATTTTCCTGGCTAACGAACATATCCAACCCACCTACAAAAAGAAGGTACTCAACAAATTTGCCCAAAATCGGTCTATTATTTTTTGAGTTGTCGGTACGATATATATATATATATATATATATATATATATATATATATATATATATATATATATATATATATATATATATATATATATATATATATATATATATATATATACGGATCTCCCCATTAGTGAATTTTTTAAAGAAAATTTGAATCACCAACGACTTATGGGCCATCCTGTAATTGTAGAAATATTTTTTGAAGATGTAGCTGAAGACACCTTATAATTAATGTATACAATTTTTTTCCGTATCTTGCATAATAACGGATATATTGGTCTTTAAAGATTTTTTACGAAAATTCGACAAAAATGATATACCTTTAACCGATAAACTCTATAGCCAACACTACTGCGAAAGTATCAGAAAAAGGGTCTACTTGAAATGAATTTTCTGGGAATATTTTATTAAAATGAAGGACAATGACGATTGAAACTATGACTTCAGGCTTTGTCAAACATAGTCCTTGAGACATTTTCCTTCGATAGCTCATATTATTTTCAGGTTCATTGCCTAAATATTACCAATTTTGACGTTTAAAATAGCGACTTTGACGTTTTGAGGAAAATCCAAATTTATTTTTCTTGAAATACCTGTAAGTTTTTTGTCCTTTAACTTACAGACCTAAATTTTGGTAGGTAACTTACCTATAATGATGTAAATGCGCGTATGAAATTTGGTTGCCCTTACTTTGTTAATTTCGGAGAAATTTTGATTTGAATTGGAGAAAAATTTTTTTTTCGAAAGAAAATTTAAAATTTGAATAACTCAATTTTCTTTAAACTTAGACAGTTGAATTTTGGTACGCAGTACAATCTCTCCTGAGGCAACATATATACTAAATTTCATTAAAACAGCTTTGTTACTTTTGGAGAAAAAAAATTTTTCGAAGGAAAACTCAAAATTTTCCCGGAAAACCCCGTCCGATTTTTCTGACTAACGAACTCATCCAAGCCATTAATAAAAGAAAGGCACTTGCCAAGTTTCATCGAAATCGGTTAATTATTTTTTGAGTTAGCTGTTGGATATATATATATATATATATATATATATATATATATATATATATATATATATATATATATATATATATATATATAAACATATAAAACTTGAAACTGACCCCGGATATGGGTTCTAGGGGTCCTAGTTCGCACTCATTTGAAAGAATTTTTGCAAAGTCTCACCATCGATACCTCTTATTAGTGAATTTTTTAAAATAAAAATTCACTAAAAACATACAGGCGAATTGAGAATCTCCTCCTTGTTTGAAGTCGGTTAAAAAAAGCAAATAAAAGTATTTGACCTCGTCCGGGATTTGAACCTGGGAGCTCCCGCACTCTAAGCGGAAATCCATACCTCTAGACCATCGAGTTAGTTGCTGGAATTTTGTTTTAACGTCGTATTCCAGCGGGCGTTGTAGTCATTTTAGTCATAATTCTTTAATGATTTATATAAAGATTATAATGTTTAATGATTTATATAAAGATTATAAATTAGTATCTAGTTATTAAAGTAAATACTGAAATCTCGGATAAGTTTTGTTTCCGCGGAAACACTGTTTCTTTCTCAACAGAATGACTGAATCGTTGGTTGTGATGCACAATCATCATCAATGTAGGTAGTCGAAGCCAATTAAATACGCATTATTAAGGATAACTCAAAAACTACTGGTCAGATCCTGATTACATTTATATGGGACCACACGAGAAGCACCAGCTTTCAAATAAAAAAAGAATCATCAAAATCGGTTCACCTAGAAAAAAGTTCTGAGGTAACACACATAAAAAAAAAAAAAAACATACAGGCGAATTGAGAACCTCCTCCTTTTTTGAAGTCGGTTAATAATACAATTGTTGAATAAAACATTGAAATTTTTCTAAACCGAAAAGCTCTCACTAGAATTTTTTTCTTGAATTTCATCTAACAACATGTTGAAATAGGACCCAAGCTACAGGATGTTTCAATTTTCCGTTTACCCTTTTTTATTGACAAGATGATTACAAAAAAGTCTGGACGTAGCAAGTGCGTTATGGTAGTGAATTTTCATAAAAATGCTTTTAATAGCAAATATGTCTTTTTTAATGAAAGCAGGAATCAAATTTGGTTACCAGTATAACCTATTATAGTGGATAACAAACTTCACTACGTGCACTTCTAGCATGCAAATGTCATTTGTTTGACAAATTAAATTCCAAAGGCTACTATTGTTACAAGTTTGCAACTCTGATACAAATAAATATGTATTTATCTCCAAAACTACGATTAGATTTAGGTATAGAGAATGTTAATGTAAATCGAAAGAGATTCAAAATGCCAATTAACTTAGTTAATAAAATACCGTGTGTCGCATTTGAAAAACGCAAGTTTTGATTGAGTGATGAGTTGAATTTTGTCGAGTTGCCAAGTCAATTTCTATCACCCTGTATGTTGCAACGCAAAACTGTAATATGTCTGGTGAAGGTACACATACTGGTGTGTTGTGTGCAAAAGATGAATCTTGTGGCTTATTTTTCTTTCAAGTTATCAGGTGTAAAGTGCAACTATGATTCTGCAAAAATTTTCGAAAAAAAAAACGAAATATTTTGAAAATGGTTAATTTTAGACACCTAGTATCCTATCTACCTTAAATTACGAGTATCATTCAAAATTCTATTAAAAAGTGACATATTGCATTTAAAATAACGAAGTTGATGGACACTTTCGGTAGCACCGGAAGTGTCACGTGAGCAATAATATTTTAGTTTAATCGGGCTTGGCGGAAAACCTAGGAATCGAAATTTTCCGAATTAAAATAGGTTCGGTTATTGAGAAACTCGTAACAGAAACTCTTGGCGCCTCACCCTGTATATTAATGAACACTTAAATACGTAATCTATCAATAATATATTGTTGAGTGTAGTAACTCTATCTTATCTTGCAAGATAAGTTTCAGCATTTCATTAACACAGTTTTATTTTCATTTGATTAATTATTAAACTGCTCTGGCAGTCTCTCAAAAAAAATGCCAATTTGTGGTCCAAAATGTTCTCTTTGTTGCTCAATTTTGAGTGTTTGGGGTGCCATACAGCTTGTAAGTAGAAACTATAAATTGCATTTCAACAAATAAAATCAAAATGTTTAATTATGTGTTTAAAATGTACGAATGATATCACAAATCACATGATTATCTTTTTAGGGCTTGATGGGAGTGTTCTATTGGTTCCATTCTGTAGCATTAGCTGAAGATATACCGGGTGTTAGCGACGACGTTAGTGACTTCGATGTTTTCTATGATCAAGTTGATAAAGGTTATAAAACGGTAAGTATTATAATGCATTATCCAAACATAAAAATAGTCGTTTCCATATTTGAAGGCTATAACTCAGAGCAAATTACTATGCGTTTAACATTTTTCAGCTTAATGCAGATGTAGAAACTTCTCTGGTTCTCCCTTTCTTCTCTGCGAACGCGGTTTCGTCTTTTACAGTATCGTCACGCGGATGCAGAGAACAAAAGAAGCACTTGTGAAGCCAAACGAAGTTTCCACAAATGTATTTGTATGATACAGTTTCACCAACATGAAGGGGAACAACAATTAATGAAATATTTTACTTAAGTTCTATATTTGCTGACCCTCACCTACATCTTTGGTAATTACTAAAATTTCTTGAAAAAGACAGTATAATCCACGACAGGCAGTATGGATTCCGTCAGCGCAGATCAACTGCCGACCTCCTTTCCTTTGTCACCCATTCTTGGAACAAGTCTATGGAACTACACGGTGAATACCAGATTGCCGCTCTAGACATATCCAAAGCCTTCGACCAGGTCTGGCTCACAGCGCTGCTTAATAAACTTCCAGCCTATGGCCTACCACCAAAACTCTGTACCTGGACAGCAAATTTCCTCTCCAACCGGAGCATTTATGTTGTCGTGGATGACCATTTCTCTAAACTGTATCCAATTAATGCAGGAGTCCCTCAAGGTTCAGCTTTAGCTCCTACTTTGTTTTTTCTCCACATCAATGACCTCCTCTCTAGCACATCCAACCCAGTTCACAGTTACGCGGGACGACAGCACCCTACACTCAAACATACAATATTCCAAGCCTGTCTCTTTAGCCCAATTATATGAGGATCGCAGACTCATGGAGGGTTCTGTCTCTGTGGATCTCCAAAAAATATTAGACTGGGAAAGTATAAATCTTGTACAATTCAACTCCACCAAATCTCAGTCTTGCCTTCTATCTCATAAGAGATACACCAGCCCTAGACCCATCACAATGAACAGCCAAGTTATTTAAAGTAATGAGTCTTTTTCACTTGTTGGTATTTCTGTGGATTGTAATCTCAATTGGCACCAACATGTCACATCAATTGCAGAAGCGGCTGCTAAGAAATTAGGTTTTCTCTTCCAGGCTCGCAAATACTTTTCACCAGCTAATCTCTATACCTTATATACTTCACAAATAAGGTCAAACCTCGAATACTGCTCTCACATCTGGGGTGCCGATGCCGCTTTTACACAGAAGAGAGCTATGCCTCTCATCGGTGACCCTACCCTCACCCAAAGGCTGCCATCCCTTGCCCACCGACGTGCTGTTGGTGACCTTTCTCTCTTTTATAGATATCTGCACAGGCACTGCTCAGAGGAGCTTTCTCTCATAGTTCCTTCACCTGCTGCCCCCAACAGATCTACCAGGGAAACAGAGCGAATGCACCCTTGTACTGTCCAGGTCACCAGACATAGAACATCTTGTTATGCCCGCGCTTTTGTCCCGAGGACTTCCAAGTTTTGGAATTCCTTGCCGGCACATGTTTTCCCTTCTCCTTCGAACCTCTAAACCTTCAAGTCCAGAATGAACAAGTTGCCTCTTTCCTCCTTGTCGACACCCACGGTACGATAGTATTTAGGCTGTAAGCCCTCGTGGTGTGTTGTTGAAATATAAAAAATTAGACGATGGTTTTTATCGTTGAATCTATTTAGCCGTACCATGTCAACTTCTCGTTGACTCGGTCTGGGAATCGAATCCAACACGTTTTGCTTTATAGACTAACGCCTCTGGCAACACATGCGCCATACGCAACACGAAAGCGCCTATTATTATTTTATATTTATATATGCTTTTAGAGGCGCTTAGGTGACAAACGCTTTAAAAAGAGGTAGTGTAATTTTTAAGCCAAGTTATCAACCTACCGCGTATTCTTATTACAGCGTTTGTATCTTTAGCGAATATAATGATTTTAACAGTCCATTTCGAATTTTCTTGATGATAACCGATTTATATGATTAATGTAATAAAGTATAAAGTAAAAATGTATCACATATGGGTTTAAAGCTGGTTACAGTTCGCTTCAACATTTAGCTAGTTAGGTATGGCACGTGGGCATGTACTTATGATAACACAAAGTAAATGTCTTAAATTAATTTTTTTTTGACGAAAGCAAAACTACACAAACATGGTGTTTCTTATATTTTATTTGATATTCAAATATAATAGTTTTAGAAACCTTAAAAAAAATTCGGGACGCAGCTAGTGCGTTATAGTAGAAAATTTTCATAAGAATTGTACACTATTATTATACGGCATATTAGCAAAGTTAATACTTTAAACTTACACAGACCTTGAAGATCAATTTTTCGGGTCCTAGTTTGTGCACATTTGAAGAATTCTTTCGAAAGTATTACCATCGATATCTCTCTATTATCAAAAAAATCTTGCGTTCTAACTCCTTTTGAGAAAAATGACCAACACTCAATTTTATATAAAGCTAAAGAACTAAATGTTGCTATATCTGTAGATAGTGTAAGTCTCTTTAAAAGAAACTTGTATTACAAGCTTCATTAAAGGTATACAGAAGATTTCCAGAAGGAAACTTAATTCATCATTAGCAAAGAAAAGTATCTTCCAAATTATAAACGTAGCAGTTATTTTTCCTTATTAATCGCCAGTATGATTTCATTTAAGTCAACCTAATCAAAGCGGTTTTTTCGATATCAACAATAACAAAATCATAATTTCAGACTCAAAGGTGACAAACTTATTTAGGCGTTTTAAACAAAATGAGATCTTGTTCAAAACGTATGAAATTTGTGCAGTATTGTTTCTCAAAATCTCAAAAAAAAAGAAACATACATTCATCGAGTTGAATTCGATCGCGTAATCTTTTGCTTGGGAGCCAAGCGCGGTGCTCCCTGCGCCATCTAGGCACACGTCAACAAACGTTTTATTTGCGTGATACTTTAGATCGGCTTCATGCCCGGGATATTATATTCAAAGTAAACAGAATTAATTAATTACAGATCTAGTAGAATTACCATTGACGCACATCCCACGACTGTTTCGGTCTTACATGACGTCTTATATTTAAGTTTAAAGATAAAAGAAACTATTTTAGAATCATTTTTATAGAGACTTGGCTCGATTTTGTTTAAATTTCTGCTATATTATGCGACAGCTTAATATATCTATGCTGCGCTAAAACTGTGTTTGGGGCCGTTAATAAAGCTAAAAATATAGTGTATTTTAATAATCGATTGAATCCCTCAGTTAAGTAACAATAAATTAGCAAATTTTTAATTTCATGTCTTCTGTCATTTTTCATAATTGTGACTGAGATTTCACGATTGTTGGTTGGGGTAGTATGTTTTTTGCTTGGTATATATTTAGTTTGGTTACAGTTGATGTATGGTTTATACCTGTTGTATGAATCAATCTACGCGTGGCAGTTAACTACTCTGTCAGGCATTGGCCTTTAACCACTAAGTCGTTTCAATGCACGTCTTTGGGATTTTATTTTTAATTTGGAAAAAACTCTAAATATTGTGTACCAAATTAAAATTCACAACATAGGTGTATTTGCACTATTTCTAGCCACATTTAAAGTCTCATTCCAGTTACTCTGATACTTATAAAAATATAGCGTTTTCAAAGAGTTTACCCCGATTTTTCCCTGGAAAAACTTGAGCATGAAGGCTGATTAACGAACTCGACCTCGGTTTTCGCCCAAAGAAGATTTTTGCCAAGTTTGATTGAAATCAGTTTTTTTTCGAGTTATCGTTCGGATACATACATACATATATATATATATATATATATATATATATATATATATATATATATATATATATATATATATACATACATATATATATATATATATATATATATATATATATATATATATATATATATATATATCATATATTGTGCTTTAGAACATTTTGTTTGTTTATTACCTATTTTGACAGTAAACTTGGCAGATTATCAATTTTACTATTAGTTTAATTATCTATGTCAATAAGCGCATTAGCTAATTACGATACGATCAACTATTAAAACTTCCATTCAAAAACATATTCCAGCTCTTTATTTAATAAATGTCTTCTATTGATAATCTTTAAAATTATCTTCTACTTAAATTGTGTCTGTTAATCTGAATGGTCATAGCTACAGCTGAAATTTTCGAATTATATTTATTTACGACTAATATCTTTCTTCTGTATGTTTTTAGTGACCCTGCACACTCCCAAGTTGCTCGTTTTCAAAATTAATATTCCATAGAGTTGTGTGAGGAATAATGTATCTATGAATTTAATTCATATTTTCTGTGCACACCAGAAATTTTGTTACTCCGATATCTGATTCTAATTCCAATAAACGTCATTTTATTGTCAAAAGTCAACAAAACCCAGAAATTTTCCTGCCGATCTGATTCTAATGTTCTGTCTTCTGTCACTGTCACATGATTTGTGATTGCAGTTTTCATGTGTAATTAAAATAATTTGAGTTTTGAAAAATTTTGTTTCAAGTGAGAATATCCATTACAAATTCTCAAAATGCCAATCTGTGGGCCCAAACTGTCTCTTTGCGGCTTGATAATAAGTGTATGGGGTGTCGTACAATTGGTAAGTTCTGAGACTACTCTGGAAACACCCAGCTTCATGTAAATTTTCTGTTTCTGTAGGCCCTGATGGGCATTTTCTACTATTTCCATGCTGTTGCTCTAGCGGAGGACATTCCTGGAGTTGATGAAGAAATAAAGGATTTGGACACATTTTATAATCAAGTTGCAAAGGGATATACACAGGTATGGTGACATCCAATTTCGCTAACGTTGAAATATAGGGGATTCCTCTTCCTGTATTAATTATGAGTTTTCCCCGTTGTGCGTATTCTGACTTTTAAAGCCTTTTTTTTTTGCTAACCATTAACATTCTTTGTTGCAGTTGTAAATCTTAAAATTTCCACTGTATTTGAGTATTTGTATATATTCCTTTCAATTACTGCTGCAATCCTTACAGATTTACTTATGTATATCTAGTAATTATAGTAGGTAATTCTGCAGTCTATGCCCGTGAACGTCCATGCATCGAGAGAGCGGCATTGCCAGACGGTGCTTATTGCTCTAGGGGGCTGCCTGACCTGACCTTCCTGACCTACAGTGTAGGTCAGGAATGTCAGTTCAGGCAGTCCCCTCCCTCTACTACGAGAAGGATGTGGCAACAGCGCGTGAACTCCAACGACGAAATTCTAGTGCGCGAGGTTCACAGGCATGAACTGCAGAATTACCTAATAGTAGAGAATTTATTGTGCTGCATTAATTTTTACAAAACATAGGTGTTATAATAGCTTTGAAACTGAATTGTTTTACAAATTCTAAAAGGAAGGTAACCAAAAATTTAATTATAGGTACCTAACAGACATGTTAGGTTTTGCTGATGAATCGAATGTTATCAAAAAATTAATTATATCCTGATAAAAAAACAGTTGCAAACAATACCAAAACTGCTAAAATAAAGAAAATGTAAACCGGAAGGATGTATGCAGCTGTGTTTGTAATGTTATTTGTTGAACCAAAGGTTTGGCCACAAGATTATAGTTTAGCATCCAATAAAAAATACAGGCTGAATAGATGAGGATCACAGACTCATGGAGAGTTCTGTCTCCGTGGATCTCCAAAAAATATTAGACTGGAGAAGTAGAAATCTTGTACAATTCAACCCCCCCAAATCACAGTCTTGCTTTCTATCTCATAAGAGATACACCAGCCCTAGACCCATCACAATGAACAATCAAGTTATTCAAAGTAATGAGTCCTTTATACTTGTTGGCATTTCTGTGGATCAAAATCTCAATTGGTACCAACATGTCACATCAATTGCAGAAGCGGCTGCTAAGAAATTAGGCTTCCTCTTCCGGGCTCGCAAATACTTTTCACCAGCTAATCTCTATACCTTATATACTTTGCAAATAAGGCCAAACCTCGAATACTGCTCCCACATCTGGGGTGCCGCTGCCGCTTCTACACTCGCTATCCTGGACTCCATTCAGAAGAGAGCTATACAGCTCATCGGTGACCCTACCCTCACACAAAGGCAGCCATCCCTGGCCCACCGATGTGCAGTTGGCGACCTCTCTTTTATAGATATCTGCACGGGCACTGCTCAGAGGAGCTTTCTTCCATAGTTCCTCCACCTGCTGCCCCCAACAGATCTACCAGGGGAACAGAGCGAATGCACCATTTTACTATCCAGGTCACCAGACATAGAACATCTTGTTATGCCCGCTCTTTTGTCTCAAGGACTTCCAAGTTGTGGAATTCCTTGCCGGCACATGTTTTTCCTTCTCCCCCGAACCTCCAAACCTTCAAGTCCAGAATTAACAAGTTGTCTCTTTCCTCCTTGTCGACACCCACGGTACGATAGTATTTAGGCTGTGAGCCCTCGTGGTGTGTTACTGAGATAAAAAAAAGCCAAATTCTTCTTGCAAGTAACTTGTGGAATTTGAGGTTTCATATTCTTTAGTTAGCAGATCAACGTTACTCGATGTGGGAAACTGCTTTCCAATAAGTTATGAGTGGTGTCTTGTCTATTTGTGTACAGGTGTCCTGATTGTACTTCAAAAAAACTGGGGTGTGGGTTGCCCTTGCAAAAATAGTGGGGGTGGTTCGTATAACATTTTTCATTTTAAGGTCGTGATACTGAGATACAGGGTGTTAAAGTTGTTACGTTAAAGCGATTTTCCTTAATTATCTTTAAAACAGCTATAGCTAAAACTGTCATAATTTGTACATGAGTAAATATTAACAGGATATAAAGAAAAACGCAAAATCCGATTTATTATGTGAAGCAGCAGTGTGGGTGGGGGCACTCTAAGTGTTATAATTTAGAAAAGTATATGTTAAAAGTCAAAATTTCTGAAATTTGCTACGGTTTTAAAAAATTCAAAGACTAATACAAAAATTAAGTATACTGGTAGAAACTCCATAGGATGTGCAGTTTTCGAGAAAAAATGAGTTAAAATTGTTTGTTCACTAAAGATGCACAAGTATTCATTTAGATTTTTAAGCTGGAAGTTTACATTACGAGGGCAGGCCAATAAGTTCGTGACTTTTTGAATGAAACACAGGTTTTTAGACAAAAAATCATTTTATTACTCAATATGTTCCTTTGAGCTCTATACACTTCGTCCAACGTTTCTCCAATTTTTTTATCCCTTCCAAAAAAATAAGATTTGTAGAGGTCCTCAAAATAGGTATTTGTTTGTGAGATGATTTCATCATTGGAGTCAAATCTCTTTCCGTCGAGGCCTTTCTTTAAGTTTGGAAACAAGAGATAGTCACTTGGGGCTAAATCCAGAGAATAGGGCGGATGAGGGAACAATTCGTAGCACAATTTATGCAATTTCGCCATGAAGACTACACATGTGTGTACCTTTGCATTGTCTTGGTGGTCGTTTTTTCTTTAAATCGTCCTTGAATCGGTCCAATAATTTGTTATAATATTCGCCATTGATTGTTCTTCCCTTTTGAAGGCAATCAATGTGAATTATACCACGTGCATCCAAGAAAATGGTCGCCCTGACTTTATTGACTGACAAATCCACCTTGGCCTTCTTCGGCGCTAATTCACATAGAGCAACCCACTGTTTTGACTGCTGCCTGGTCTCTGGTGTGTTGTGGTGAATCCATGTTTCGTCCACGGTTACGAAACGGCGCAAAAACGGCGCAAAAACTCGTCCCTATTGCAGTTGAACAACACCAAACACTCCTTCGAAGTTGTCACAAGATTGCGTTTGTGGTCGATTATGAGCAAACGCGGTACCCATGTTGTGGATAAGTTTCTCATACTCGAGTGATCATGCAAAATCGAAACCACTGAGCCATGTGATATGCCTATGGCTTCCAAAATTTCCCGCACTTTGAATCTCCGATCAGCCAACACCATATCGTGAATTTTTTCAATTGTTTCGGGTGTAGCGACCTCAACTGGGTGTCCAGAAAGTTCGGCGTCATTTGTGCTTGTACGGCCGCAATGAAATTCAGTAAACCACTTTTTTACCATGGAAATTGATGGTGCAGAGTCCCCATAGTATTTATCATGCTTAGCCTTGGTTTGAGTGATGTTTTTTTCCTAAAAAAAATAATGTTTGATGAGCACACGAAATTCACTTTTTCCCATTTTCGTTATAACTCAAGAGGTTGTCTGCTTTAAATGGCTATCTAACACAAACTAAATGAAGCAGCTTTTTCAAAATTTGACAGGAGTCAACTGGCAGATGCTTGTTCATAGGAGCAGTGTGGCCCTTCCTGTGAAGTGGCGGGAAATTCAAAAAGTCACGGACTTATTGACCCACCCTCGTACTAAGGATGCAGCAAAAGTTGTCAACAGCAATTGATCGAATGTTTAGAGAAAAGGGTACCTTTCTACTTTATACCACTGAGCATGCTCGTCCATGATCTGGAAGGACTGCAGATATGAAAGAAGCTGTTTTAAACGCGGTTGAAGAAAATCCACATACAAGCGTAAGAAGGATTACTGCTGAAGTGCATGTTTCCAAGTCTATAGTCCACAATGTATTAAAAGAACAGCAGCTGGTATACTAGAGTACACGAACTTTTGGCACAAGATAACAATGCCTGAATATGTTTCTGTGATTGGATCAGGAACAAACAGAATGAAAATAATACGTTCTGCGACATACTCTTATTTACTGATGAATCCTGTTCACAAGAAATGGAGTACCGAAATGCAATCATTGTGTCCCATTCTCAATATTAATTTTCCATCAATGTATGGGCTGGAATTGTCGGTGATCATTTGTTACGACCCGCTGAGCTACCTCCATGGGGTTCAGTATCTAAATTTTTTAGAAAATCTATTGCCTGGTCTATTAGAAGATTTGCCTTTGAATGCTAGGAAAGATATGTGGTTTATGCACGACGGTGCACCAACACATTATGCTCAACCCATGCGGCGATTTCTTAATAACCAGTTTGCTGGGCGCTGGATTGGTCATGGCCAAGATGTGCCTGTAAATTGGCCTGTCAGATCACCAGAGTTAAATATTTTATATTTTTATGTTTTGGGATTTCTGAAAAGTACAGTTTATGTGACAATAGGACAACCTCGGCAGGAACTCTGGGCACGAATTGTGTAAGCATCAAAACCTGGTTAGAGATTAGATTTTTTTGTGAGTGGGCTATGCCAGTCCCTCCACTGCGACCTTAGGTCTATTGTGGCTCACGTCTAATTACTTAGATTTCACCCATTAATTCCAGCTCCCTGAGGGAGTCGATCCTTTCTTGAGGGTGAAAGTTTATTTGGCAGGTGTACTGCCATCTGAGTGAAGTCGCTTGCCCGTTTCGAAGCTCAAAGAGAGATAACCTCTCTCCGAGTTCGACTGGACCCGACATACGTCAGTGTTTGCCTCAAGGCGGTATCATGGAGTCCCGCTCTCGAGCAGCATCTAATCTCCAGTTGTAATCCACCACTAGAGATTTCAGCTCCCCTCAGGCTCTTCCAAACCTGACACCTAACAGTGTTAAGACTCAAGGCAACATCCCATCGAGTCCCGCTCCCGAGCATCACCCTAGCGAGGCCGTCCGTCCGTTTCGTAGCACACAGTATGGGCTCTAAACTCCGGGTGTTTACCACTCATCAGAGATCAGAGCCCCCTAGGACGTCTGGACACACGCCAGGGCGGTATCATCGGGAACCCTGCTCCCGAGTAACAACTAAGCGAGGCCAATTGTCAGTCTCTGAAGCCACAGTGGATACGCCAAACTCCGGGTGCATATCACTCCCCAGAGATGTCTGCCTCCCCCCAGCCTCACTTGCACCAGACCCCCGCCAGTGTTTCATTGACTCGAGGCGGTATCATGAAGTCCCGCCTTCGAGCAGCATCTAGGCGGGGTCGTTAGCCTGTATCGATGCTCCCAGAGTAGGCTCAAGTCTCCAGGTGTAATCTACTCCTAGAGACCCCAGCCACCTCCGGGTTCGTCCAGGTCCAACACCTGCCAGCGTTAGCTTAAATTTCACCCAACAAATCGAGCTTCCGACACGAGACGACATCTGCGAGGTGAAACTTTGTTTGATAGATGTACTGCCATCTGAGCGAAGTCGCTTGCCCGTCTCAAAGAGAGATAACCTCTCTCCGAGTTCGTCTGGACCAGACATCCGTCAGTGTTTGACTCGGTGCAGTATCATGAAGTCCTGCATCCGAGCAGCATCCAATTGGGGTCGTTTGTCTGTTTCGAAGCTCACAGAAGAGGCCTCAACCCTTAGTTTTATTCCACCCCTAAAGATCTCAGCTCTCCTCCGGGTTCGTCTAGACCCGACAGCCACCAGTGCTAGACTCAAGGTGACATCCCATCGAGCCCCGCTCCCGAGCATCGCACAAGTGAGGTCGTCCGTCCGTTCCGAAGCACACAGTGGGGGCCCCAAACTCCGGGTGTTTACCACTCATCAGAGCTGTCAACCCCCTCCGGGTCGTCTAGACACACGACACCCGCCAGCACTCAACCCAAGGCGGCACCCTTCCGGAACCCCGCTCCCGAGTAACAACTAAGCGCGGGCAACCATCCATTTGTAAGCCCAGAGTGGAGGCCTCAAAATCCGGGTGTACATCACTCCCCAGAGATATCCGCCTCCCTCCAGGCCCACAAGGACAAGACCCCCGCCAGTGTTTGATTCCAATTAGTCGCCTTTTACGACAGGCAGGAGTTACCTTGGGCCTATTCTTTTAGTTAGTCCCTGGACCCACAGGGGACATCAAACCTGGTTAGACAAGATATTGAAGTTTTGTTTAGAGCAATGCAATCTTTTCTGCGACATACAGATTTATGTATAGCAGTAAATGGGGCACAATCTGAGCATCAGCTATAGTGTTTAATAATTTCTTAATTTAATACATGTTCTTTTCTATTTATGCTCAATATTTTATATTAATCCAATGTATCCACAAACTTAAGTAAAAGTGTTCCTTATTCTCTTTTATTTAATAAAACTCTCTGTAATTTATTGTTTGACAATTTAAACAACTTTTACTGTATCCATAGTAACGTAAACTTACAGTTTTAGCGAATTTTTTTTTAACTCGCTAATGAGGAGATGTGTTTATATATATATATATATATATATATATATATATATATATATATATATATATATATATATATATATATATATCTGACTGATAACTCAAAAAATAATGGACCGATCTTGATCAAATTTGGTGAGTACCTTCCCTTTGCAAGTGGCTTGGATAAGTTCGTTGGCCAGGAAAATCGGACCAGGTTTTCCCGGAAAATTTTGTGTTTTCTTTCTAAAAAAATTCATATCTCCGTAACTAAAAAAGTAAGGGCAACCAAATTTGGTACGCGTGTTTGTGTTATAAAGAGTGAACTCTACCAAAATTTAGGTCCTTTAAAGACAAAGAAGTGATGGGCAGTTAAAGAAACAAATTTTGGAGTTTTCTTCAAAACGACTCTGAATGTTGATAAGTGTTTCTGCATTACATTCACTAGAGCTCAGTTTCCCATTGACTTTGTGTACTCCATGGGCTCTGGTGCTTTACAGAGGAAGGAAATGATTAAAGACTTGGGCATTGTATTGGATAGGGAACTTGGAAACGAGAGCTGTGTTAGGTTTTTGGGACTATACATTGATCAATCGTTAAAATTTGAAACACATAAATCATCTATGTAAGAAGCTTTCATCAGGTTGTCACGCACTAAGAGTTGTTTCAAAAAGCTTGGACAAGAGTACATCTAGAAGTGTTTACTTCTCACTTGTGGAGTCCCATCTAAGACATGGCATTTGTTACTGGGGCTCTTTTGCAGGTTATCTTTTCAATTCTGTATTTATTCTGCAGAAAAGAGCCCTCAGATATTTGTGTGGGGTTAGTGTCCGTGACTCTTGTAGACCTTTATTTGTTTCTGAGCGGATATTGACCCTACCGTCTCTGTTTGTTTTGGAGACTGCATGCCTTATGCATGGAAAATATAAAGATGAAATCAGGTCAGTGTCTTCTCGTGATACAAGACAAAAGAACTGCATTCCTCTTCCTATACCGTCCACATCATTATTAAAGAGGTCATTGATATATAATAGTAAAAAGATATTTAACCAGATACCACTAAACTTGAGGAGGATTGGTGACATTGAAATTTTTAGGAAAGAGCTTAAGGAATTTTTAATTGAAAAATGTTATTATTCAATAGATGAATTTTGTAATGATGCACTACTGTGACAGATTCGATTGGTTGTTTTCATTTGAGCTGCTTTCTATATATTGTGTGTTTTTATTATATTGTTAGTCAGCTGTGTATTTATGTTTATATTGTTTTTTATATTGTTATTTATATATAGTTATACTAGTTACATGTGCACTTATATTACTATTTGTTGTGAACTTATATTTTTGTGTTTTTATCTTTTGACAACTTTTACTTTTATATGTTAACACTTTGCTTGTCAATAAGATTTTTATCTTTGGACAATAAAGCACCTATCTATCTATCTATCTATCTATCTATCTATATATCTATCTTTTAAGGATCACATGGAGTACATAGTATCTAAGGCATATAAAATGTTAGGATTTATTCATAGATCAACTCTGGATTTTTCATGCAATAGCTTGAGAAGACTGTATTGTGGTCTGGTTCGCTCTTTGTTGGAATGCTCTTCTGTAGTCTGGAGTCCAAATTACAATATTTATATCAATCAGATTGAGGCCGTACAAAATAGATTCTTAAGAATTTGTGCTTACAGAATGGGCTTGCAGAGAAATGATCTTAACCTTTCTTATTTGCGGAATCGGCTGCACTTGCAGTCACTGAGAGGTAGAAGGATTGTCAGTGATGTTTGTTTTTTGCACAAATTATTAGTGAATAAAATTGATAGTCCTTCTTTGCTTGAGTTAGTCTCTCTAAGGATTCCGGACTGCACGACAGCAAGGGAGGTTTTTGTGGTTCCCTTCCATCGAACCAATTATGGCTTTTTCAGTCCGATGTCGAGAGTGGTGAGAACTGCAAATGAGTATTCGGAGCTCTTGGACATGTTTAATGATTCTGACCGTGTAATTAGAGGAATTTTGAGAGGTGTTATTGATTGAATTGTCATACATATGGTGTACAGGTTATGTTTTGCTTTTTTTTTATGTTCTCATATTGTGATTATTTAAGACTAATGTAGTTTTAGATGTTCTTATTATTATTGTAAATGGTTGATCCGTTGAATAAATAAATAAAAATAAATAAAAATAAAAACATCAAACTCGCAATTTTAAACCTCAAAATTGGCAATGTTTAGGCAAAGAATGTGAAACAAATACGGATTGTGAAAAAAAAAATGTTGCAAGAAGAGTGTTCTGCAAACCCTTCAGTTTCATATTCAACCGTCATTGCCCTTCATTTTACTAAAATATTTACAGAATATTCATTTCAAATAGACCTGATGCTTTGGCTGTCAGTTTAGTTAAGTTGATGCTTTTTTGGATATTTGTTTGTAGGTTTGGTAAAGTTTATGGTTTAACAGTCTATAATTTTTTTAGTTAATTTTCGTAGAACAAATTTGTTAATGCATTTTTGCATTTTTTATCGAAATATGATGCGTTTATAAGAAAAAAATCCAGACGCAGTAAGTGCGTTTTGGTAGCGAATTTTCGGTAAATTTGCAGATTAGCTCCCGAACGCTTTTCAAAAAACTGTTTTCAGCATCCTGCCTAGCCCCCCCTGGATCCACAAACCCCAAGAAAAATTTCTTGTTAACACCCCCCCAAGGAAGTTACAGGAGTGAATAGGGGTGCTGTGCGGGGTAGGTAGTAAAAAGTAAATATGAGCAGAAAATGCGAATAAAACGGGCTTGAAAGTTGTCTTTTTCACATCTTGAAGCCATATCCCCCTTAAAACCTGCCTACCCCGCACAGCACCCCTATTCCCCCAGGTGCCGTAACTTCCTTGGCGGGTATGAACAGGAAATTTTTCTTGTGGTTTATGCAACGAGGGTGGTTGTATGCACGCGAGGGGGGGAAGGAAAACCCCCACGACGAAGTAGTCACCCCCAACCCTACCGCAAGTCAAAGTGGGGAGGGTGGCTGCTTCGTCGTATGCATTTTCCTTCCCCCCTTGTGTGCATAAAACCACCCTCGTTGCATAAACTACAAGAAAAACTTCTTGTTCATACCCCCTAAGGTTACTAAAGTTACGTGACCTGGGGGCGAATAGGGGTGCTGTGCGAGGTAGGCGGGGTTTAATGGGGATATGGCTTCAAATAGACAGCTTTTAAGCAGTTTTCTTTGCTTTTTCTGTTCATATTTCCTTTTTACTACCTACCCCTCCCAGCCCCCTATTCACTTCCAGTCCCATAACTTCCTTGGGGGGTTTGAACAAGAAATTTTTGTTGTGGTTTGTGCATCCAGGTGGGGTCCTAGTAATATTTCTGAAAACAATTTTTTGAAAAGCGTTCGGGAGCTAATCTGCAAATTCACCGAATTTTCATCAAATCCTTCAAATTTCAATAACTTAATTTGCTATTAACGTAAGCTTTGTTGGTTAGGAAACCAACATTTAAGTCTATTTTCGGAAAATTTTTGTATATTTTCAAACCATTAGTAATTTTCATAAAATATAGTACATTCTTTCTACTACATAGACTATACCGGTAATCAGATTGATACCTGCTCGCATTTGCTATTAAAAACATTTTTATGGAAATTCACTTCCATAACACATTTGCTGCATCCAGACTTGTGAAAAATGTTTATATATCTTCAAAAAATAAATTTATTTCGATGAAATATGGTACATTGTTTCTACTATATAGGCAACCAAGTTTGATGCCTGCTTTCATCAAAGAAAGACATTTGCTATTAAAAAGATTTTAAAGAAAATTCGCTACCATAACGCACTTACTGCGTCCAGAGATTTTTTATATGCTGTTAATATTTACACATGTACAAATTTTGAAAATCTTAGCTATAGCCGTATTGAAGATAATTTAGGAAAATCGCTTTAAACGTAACAACTTTAACACCCTGTATCTCAGTATCGCGACCTTAAAATGAAAAATGTTATACGAACTACGCCCGCTATTTTTTCAAGGGCAAGTCACACCCCAATTTTCTGGGAGTATAATCAGAACACCCTGTCTATGCTTCTTCGGTACAAGTGCAAAATTTCAGGAAGCGGAGCTTGTCTACTGTGGTGTTAAAAAAAACAATTTGTATTCAACTGTTAAGATCATTGATTGCGCTTTGTTTTAAAATTTAACTCATTTTTCATTTCAGAATGCCTACAATTGTTGGATAGCAGCATTGTTGTACATCGTTACTTTGGCATTCTCAGCAACACAGTTTTGGGCTAACAATCGTTCATCATTGAGTGTTTAAATATGTATTTATTATAATTAAGCCACTCTCAATATTAGTTGTAGTTGTTATTTTTTAGAGCAAATTGTATAATGTAAATATTTTATTTAAAGTATGGTGTATAAGATATTGTAAATTATTGTATCCACATTCCATCTTTTTCTTCGTAACAATTCATCTACTTACTACAGTTTAGTATTTCCATAGGTTTGTAAAGTTTGTAACCAATGATAGAATAACTCAAGAGCCTTGTTTACACAATGTTATTGTAATAAACCACCTTAGACATTTTTCTGGCTTATTAATAATGTGTACAAACAAGGGCGTACCCAGCGAGGGGGGGAGGGGGGTGGAGCAGCTGTCCCCCTGGAAGCAAAAAAATAACTCCTTATAAAAAAAATAATACCACAAACAAATAGGATAATTATCGTACATCTCGCAAAGCTTTACACTGATCTAGAGCCATCTAGCGACTGGTAGCGAAATCTGTCAGCCAGTTAGTGGGATTCGAGAAAGACTGAGAGATCGCTAGAGTCTACAGGCAGCAGCCAATGAGAGAAAAGGAAATCTTCTAGAAAGGTCTCCGCCTTCCCCTTCAATCTAGAGAGTTCCGCATGTCCGCATCACTATATAAACTGACCCGCCTGCCGCTACTTGATCAGTATTTGTATGTTAGTTGAACTGTTGGTGTTTACTACTAAGTATTTTTTTAAACAACCAATTATTTTAGTTTATTAGTTTACCTACTTATTTACGTTTGGAGAACACTGAGGCTGCCTAAATGGATATAAGAAACTGGTTTCAAAAAGGTAAGTTCAGTAATTTCTCAATTTATGTAGAAAATAAAATTTTAAATTAAATTTATCATATAATGAAAATTACTTCAAAATGAGATTTACACTTTATCAAAATTATGATTTTCATTTCTTAAATGAGTCGCGTAATGTGAAATACCATTATCCAAATCAAAACTTCTTTTGTGCTCTGAAATACGAGTTTAAAAAGTTTTTCCGATATAAAATTTATCGCAACTGCCGCAATTTAGTTGATAGACACCTGATTTATTTTCTTTCAAACTCCTTGCTTTATTGTTCTTAATGTATTTACTGAGATTATTGTTTGTGCTGAACACAATATTTAGATTAAAATTTGATAAAAATGATTTCAATCTATTGCTGGATTTATTGATATAGGTTAGGTTAAAGCAGTGAATTTCGTATTGTCTTCAACTAAGGGATAAGCCTGTTTGATGATGAAGATGGAACTAAACTGACCGAACCATCGGATTCTGTGTCTATTATGGAACAAGGGTCTAGTAATTCTTCACCTCTACACGTAGCTGTTCCTGGGACATCTAAAACGATTGAAGAATACGATGGCTACGATGAAAATGACATTGGTTGTTATGTTAGTCATGCCCTTAAGTTGCCATCAGAAAAAAGGAAGGATTTGCTTACAAATCCCTGGGTTCCACCATCAAATTACGATTTTGGTTCTGATGCCAGCCATTTGAAAAGAAAATTTAACCGCCGCTGGTTAGATCAATATACTCCTTAGTTGGTGTACTCAAGTCGTTTAAAAGGTGCTCTATGTATGCACTGTGTTCTTTTTCCTCCTAGTATTGCTACAGTTAAAGGAGTTTTGGGGTCATTCATGGTAAGGTCATACGTGAAGTTTAAAGATATACATGAAGATTGTAGAAAACATGTCGGCAGTCACTACCACAAAACTTCAACAGCTGCTGCAAAAGCGTTCCTTGAAAATGTTCCAGTTGATGTACAGTTGCAAAGTAGTCACCAGAAGATGATTGAAGAAAACAAACAAATATTGTGATCAATTATTTCTTGTATCATATTTTGTGGAACTCATGATTTGCCACTTAGAGGAAAGGAAGGAGATGAGGGGGTTTTCTTTGACCTTTTAAATTTGAGAATTGACTGTGGTGATGTGAAGCTAAAGAATCATTTGGATACATGTCGAAAAAATGTAGTCTACACTTCACCAAAAATTCAAAATGAGATTATAAGATTATATTGTGAAGTTGTCAAAGAAAGAATTATTGAAGATTGTAAACAAGCAAAAGCTTACGCTGTAATGGCCAATGAAACAGGAGATATCGCTGGAAAAGAACAGATTTCTATCGGATTGCGGTTTTATGATGAGAATCAAGAAAAAATCACAGGAATTTGTAGGCTATGTTGAGCTGAAATCTCAAGATGCCCCTACAATCGCTAGCACAATTCAGAGTTTTTTAGTTGATCAGAATCTTTCAGCAGAAAATTGTGTTGGATTTGGATTTGACGGATGTTCTACGATGGCTGGAAAAGAAGGTGGTGTACAGGCCATTTTGAAGAAAAAGTACAATAAATCTTTATTTTTCCATTGCTCAAACCACAAAGTAAATCTTGTGGTCAATGATGCTAGCAAACTACCGGAAATAAGAAATTTAATTGCAACAGTTAAGGATAGAATATCCTTCTTTCATGAGTCGCCAGCCCGCAGGAATTCGGCTCCTAATCTATCAAGGCTCAGTGAGACCAGATGGTCTGAGAAATACAAGAGCATTAGAAAGTTTTCAGGCAGCTTCCATGAAATCGTCAATGCGTCTCGGTCGAAGGAAACTATGCTACAAGAAAATTTGTCTATCAATTGCACTGTGCAGTTACTAAACCAATTTTCATCGTATGTTTAGTCATGATTGCAAAGTACTCTGCGATTTTGGAACCCGTTGTCAACGTTATACAAAGTAAAAATATGGATTTGATTATGGTGAGGAAACATATTGGTGCAATCCTTGATGTCATCAAGAAGGATCGACAAGAAATTGAACATGTTTCTGATGAATTACTTCAAAAATCACATGATATCGCGGAGAAAGTCGGCGTTGAGTTAACAGTCCCACGAATTGTTCAAAAGCAAATACACAGAAGTAATCCGCCCTCTGAAACTGCGACTGAATATTGGAGACGGTCGTTGATCATCTCTTATCTTGACTCTTTAACTTTATCATTGAATGTTAGATTCTCACACGAAAATACATCTGCTTTTGCCTTATCCTATCTTCATCCTTCATACATGCTAAAAATGACTTCAAAAGATTAGGAGAAAAATGCAAAATCTTTCATGGAGTTTTATGAGTTGGGTGATATCTCTGCAGAATTAGATTTGTGGTATAATCTGTGGAAAAAGAAGGATTTAGCAGAGACAGATTGAAGGATATTGAAGTGGCTGCACTTTGGGGGAGGCTAATATTTTTTTCCCTGCAACAAGGCATGCACTCCTCATTTTAAGTGCTTTCCCATCAACCACAGCTACTGTTGAACGATCTTTCAGTACCCTTCGAAGGGTAAAGACCTGGCTGAGAAGTACAATGGGAGAAGACATACTGACTGGGTTGTGTTTAATGAGCGTCCATCTGAAATTCTTCAAGGAAAATCAGGACTGGATTGAAACGAGAGTTTTGAACAAGTTTTGTACAAATCCAAGAAAAATTATACTACTATAAGACATGTAACTAGAATAAATTTTTTTTCAAGCAAATAATTGTAATAACTTAGTTGATAAAGCACTGCTATAATTATACATAATTTTCTTAAAGTTTTGGTTTCATTCACCTTTTCCGCGATAAGATGTTACAGCCTGAACGACCATGGCTTGCTGGGTGATCCTGGGTACGCCCTTGTGTACAAATATATTTTGTGCAATTAAACTCTATTAAAACTAAAGAACAAATAACATGTCGCAACAATATTAAAAAGTTCGGGACGCAGCAAGTGCATTATAGTAGTGATTTTTAATAAGAATTGTACACTATCAATAACATATAGTATTTAAGCTAATTCTTTAAATTTAAATGGACCTTGGAGATCGGTTTTAGAGTCCCAGTTAGCGATTATTTGGAAAATAATTTTTTTTTATATGGAGCTAAAAAATTAAAATTTGGTCTTAGATATAATATGTAAATACTGCAAGTGCCTTTAAAAAAAGTGTTACAAATTTTATTAAAGTTGCAAAAGTTTTTCAGAAAAAAAATAATTATTTACAAAGGGAATGTACCTGCCAAATTATAAATACGACAGGTATTTTTCCTTATTAATTGCTTGGATGGTGTTGTTTTAGTCGACCCATCCAGTTTTTGCAAACAAATTACAAAAAGGATTTTTTAAAACAAATTTGTAGTTATCCGCGAAGCTCATTATGTTATTTTTTAAAATTTAGTACCCATGGTGCGTTTAAATAGATGTTACTATGGTACAAGATTGAAGATTCTAGCTTGATGGGAAATTTATTGAGCTATCGGATTTGAAATATTTTTACAAAAGTTATTTATCATAACATACTTCACTATGTGAAAACTGGAACCTGTGATGAGCACTAATAAGTACACTTGGAGAACACCCAAATCACCACAACACATATTTCAGAGACCTTACGATCGTTTCGTTGACCAAGTCAACATCTTCAGAGGAAGAAAAATTCTAACATAAAAAACTAGATCCCGTATATTTATATCGCGTCAAAGAAAACGAACTAGTCCGAAGGAAAGTTGTCGTACAAGAACGATCGTTAGTTTATTGCGCAGTGAAACAGGTCGGAGACCTGCTTTAATCTTTTGGTCGACAAATTTATGACCCTTATCTAATATAGGTTTAAAAAGGACCGGCGTTCTTTAAAGAGACAGCACGTTTCCTTTCGATCTAGAACTTTACAATGTGGATATTGGTTTATGCCGATAAAGACATCTGCTGAGATAAACAACATAAACTCAAATCATCTCTTTTAAAAATAGAAAACTAAAAACCAGATGTCTGTCTCACCGTGTTAACTTTAACAAAGGAAAAATAGTTCAACTAAAATACTACACAAAAACTAAATATTGATTTTAATTCTACGTGAAAATATTTATATTGACTACATAGATACAAAAACCGAATAGGTATTTAAATTAAGACAAACATAGTGATTAGTATATGTATAAACCGGTCGAGTTATTGACCATAATTTATTATTCTACCAGACTAATTATGAGTATTTAAGCGGTCAAATGCAAAGAGCAAACAATGGGCTAGAGATTACAGGTGGCGCACGATTTAATGAAGTTTTGTTCTTAATAGACCTTAATATAAAAATACTTTCTAATGAATCAAGCATAGTTTGATGTCTGACATTTTTGACAAGTTTCAAATTTTCTTTGTCAATGTGGTGGTTATTATCCCATATATGTTGTGCCACACAAGATTTGTCTACCGTACCATATCGTAACTGTGCGAGATGTTCACGAAATCTGGTGGCTATGTTTCTCCTAGTTTGGCCCACGTATTTAAGATCACAATCTTTGCAACTAATCTCATAAATTCCGGACATTTCAGTGACTTTGTCTTTGTCTTTCGTATTACCCAACAAATTTTTTAAATTACTTTTCGTCGAAAACGTCAAATGTAAATCGGCTTTCTTAATCGGTTTTTATCCGGTTCTTATCCGGTTACTCGGATGGTTTAATAGACAAATTAGTTAACAAACACAGAACAAAGAAGTTGATATCTGAATGTACGACATTTAAGAATGATAAAATCGAGAAAAAATTTGTATGTTTATCTTATGAACCACGAATCACAAAGGGTTTGGAAAGTATTTTTAAGAAAGCCGATTTACATTTGACGTTTTCGACGAAAAGTAATTTAAAAAATTTGTTGGGTAATACGAAAGACAAAGACAAAGTCACTGAAATGTCCGGAATTTATGAGATTAGTTGCAAAGATTGTGATCTTAAATACGTGGGCCAAA
Source organism: Tillus elongatus (assembly GCA_964006375.1). NCBI lineage: Eukaryota > Metazoa > Arthropoda > Insecta > Coleoptera > Cleridae > Tillus > Tillus elongatus. The sequence continues at coordinate 186,863,800 of OZ023264.1, read as the reverse complement.
CTAGGAGAAACATAGCCACCAGATTTCGTGAACATCTCGCACAGTTACGATATGGTACGGTAGACAAATCTTGTGTGGCACAACATATATGGGATAATAACCACCACATTGACAAAGAAAATTTGAAACTTGTCAAAAATGTCAGACATCAAACTATGCTTGATTCATTAGAAAGTATTTTTATATTAAGGTCTATTAAGAACAAAACTTCATTAAATCGTGCGCCACCTGTAATCTCTAGCCCATTGTTTGCTCTTTGCATTTGACCGCTTAAATACTCATAATTAGTCTGGTAGAATAATAAATTATGGTCAATAACTCGACCGGTTTATACATATACTAATCACTATGTTTGTCTTAATTTAAATACCTATTCGGTTTTTGTATCTATGTAGTCAATATAAATATTTTCACGTAGAATTAAAATCAATATTTAGTTTTTGTGTAGTATTTTAGTTGAACTATTTTTCCTTTGTTAAAGTTAACACGGTGAGACAGACATCTGGGTTTTAGTTTTCTATTTTTAAAAGAGATGATTTGAGTTTATGTTGTTTATCTCAGCAGATGTCTTTATCGGCATAAACCAATATCCACATTGTAAAGTTCTAGATCGAAAGGAAACGTGCTGTCTCTTTAAAGAACGCCGGTCCTTTTTAAACCTATATTAGATAAGGGTCATAAATTTGTCGACCAAAAGATTAAAGCAGGTCTCCGACCTGTTTCACTGCGCAATAAACTAACGATCGTTCTTGTACGACAACTTTCCTTCGGACTAGTTCGTTTTCTTTGACGCGATATAAATATACGGGATCTAGTTTTTTATGTTAGAATTTTTCTTCCTCTGAAGATGTTGACTTGGTCAACGAAACGATCGTAAGGTCTCTGAAATATGTGTTGTGGTGATTTGGGTGTTCTCCAAGTGTACTTATAACATACTTGCTGCACGCAGACCCTTTTCAACACTTCTTTACGGTTGCTGTATCCATACTTTTTGAAAGTGATAAAATATTGCAGCTTACTATGTAAGACTGACAAAGTAGGCAACCTCAAAATCATTTTTGGAAAATTATTTTAAGAAATGAAATGAGCACAATTTAAACATAAATTGAAAATCTTGGTTCGCTGCTTCATCGCAGGGGTTCTCCTTCCCCTTCTGCATGCCTACAGTCACCCTCAATGCATAAACAAGAACAACGTAAACAAAAATTCCTTGGGAACAACCCCTAAAAAAGTTACGTGACCTGCGGTGAATATAGAAGTTCTGCACGCAGTAAACAGGATTTTAAGGAGGTATAGCGGCAAAATGGGATAAAAGAAACAGCTTATAGAGGTCCAACTAAGCTGTTTCTTTCGCACTTTCTGCTCACATTTCCTTTTTATATTCTTACCCGCCCAGCCCTCCTATTCACTCCTTGTCCCGTAACTTTCTTGTGGGCTGTTTGCAAGAAATTCTTCTTGTGGTTTGGGCATCCAGAAGGGGTTCTAAGCATGTTTCTGCAAAGATTTTTCTATACACCGCCCATGTGCTAATCTGTAAATTTACCGAAAATTTAATTTTTACTTACAAACGGAATGCATCTATGAAATTACAGGTGGCAGGTAAGTATTTTTCCATATTAATCGCTTGAATGATCGGTTTTAATCAACGAATTTGTAATTATCTGTGAAGCGCATTGCGTTATTTTTAAAATTTAGTACCCATGCTGCTTTTATATAGGTTTTACTATGCATCAAAACTGAAGATTCTAGTTTAATGGGAAATTGAGTTATCACCCTTTGAAATATTTTTATGAAAATTCGCTACCATAACGCACTTAAACTCCTTTCAACACTTATTTACTATTGCTGTATCCATACTTTTTGAAAATGAAATAAATATCAACATTACATTATAGTTTTCAAATTAAAATTTGAATAATTTAACCTAAACATCTGTTTATATAATTTAAACTAGGGATGTATGTACTTTATATTATGTAGTTTCCTTTACTTCAAATATCCTATAAACCACATGGAAAGTTAAAACTAAAAGTAAACAGTAAGTATCTAGATATTATAAGTACTTACTGTATTGGTTTGAGGTAGGTATATTTCTTCTTAAAATAATTTTGTTTCTCTTTGGTAATATCTACCAGTGAATTCTGTATAGAGTTCACTAGTTAATACATACAATATCTACAATCTCCATGCAGTTTCCCTATCACTTTCATATTTGTTTCATTCAATGATAATATACTACTACAGTCATTTTGTTAAAGTTAAGTTAAAATTAAAAATTGGATTATTGTTTACCTACTATTTGTATTAACCTTAGAATATAGGTATCTAGTTGTTTTATATTATAAGATTCTAATAAGGTATTAGCAATTAGCATCAGCGGAGTCGATTTCGAAGTTATGCGATGCGCATAGCGTACACCCTTCTCTGTGACAAATAGCTACGTGTGGTCAGATTAAACTAGGAGGAGAGAGATGGCTTTTAATTTTAAATACCGTGATACTGAAGAATCTGAAGCTTAATATTTATACATAATAAAACGTAGTTCTAGATTGCTTTAAAACAAATTGAATCACTCATTAAATTTTTTGTTTATTAGTATACATTTGCAGGGTAAAATTTAGCGCTTTTTGCCGCAAACATTGTCCCCGTATTAGGAAAGAATTGGTCCAAGGCTGACAATTTACAAAATTGTTAGTTGGTTGTACATTGTACGCAGTCTCTATTTATAAAATTTTGTGTAAACTAGAACTGTCGTGACAACATTCTACCTGGTCCCGCACCGAGATGCCGTCCCTGTCGTATCTCTTACAATGTTCTCCATTCTGACATCTTGCAATAACTTCCATTGTTTAGATTTTTATCTACGATTTATTTAAATAGCATAGCAGTACAGATAACGTCATCTGTCTTTGTCCAACATTGTAGATATTGCATTACAGAATCTGATGTGATGTCGAGGATTATTTTATAATTAATTTCGAAGAACTTTATTTTTCTCTGATCAAAAGATTTGAAAATTGGTACACAACCACGTCTGCCTATATTCTTTTAAGTTGTAAATTTTCGTTTCAATCACTTGAAGATTTTCAGAGATATTGCGTTTTAAAAAATATTTTTTAATTGTTTATTAAGAAAAATTGGCCGTTAGGGTTTGATAAACAAATTCGTCCAAGCCATTAACAAAATAAGGGTAATTCCCAAATTTGGTCCAAATCAGTGAAGTATTTTTTGAGTTATCGGTTTGATACATTATATATATATATATATATATATATATATATATATATATATATATATATATATATATATAAACTTTTTAACTGACCATGGAAATGGATTCCAGGGATCCTAATTCACTCTCATTTCGAAAAATTTTCCGAAAGTCTCACCATCGATACCTCTATTAGTGAATTTTCTTAATGGAAATTCACTGAAAAGATTTTATACAAGGTTATATATTACATATGTTCTCTGCTAAACCAAGGTTTTCGTTGTTCAGTATTCAGACACTTTAACAAAAACACTAGTTCTGCTCAAGGTGCATAGATTAGATAGGTTGTATGGTAACTCTTGTCCACAGATGTGAACTGGTAAATTACCGTGGAAGCTTACTGTAAATTATTACTAGAAATAAATTGCGGCATTTTTGTAATTTACAAGATAAATTACCGATTTTGTGGTTACAAATTTGCGTTATTTAGCGTTACTTACGAGGTTTTCTAGTAATCTACCATATTTCTCTAAAGTGACGCTCGTCAGCGAGTTCAGTGTCTGCGATAGTGCGATATGCGATCCGTTCGGTACATTACTGACGGCCGCCGGAGATTATTAGGCCATTTTCGGAGATTCACATCGTTAAAAACGCGATATTTGCGTTCTAAATAAATACGTTTCGATTGTCGTCACAGTCGATGATTTGATAACATAGGTTATAGTGGTTACGTAAAATAATATTTAAAAGAAAACTATTAGTTTTATTAGCGATTTTTTTTTAAATTCGCTAACGAGGAGATCTGTGTTTATATATATATATATATATATATATATATATATATATATATATATATATATATATATATATATATATATATATATATATAAACACAGATCTCCTCATTAGCGAATTTAAAAAAAAATCGCTAATATATATATATATATATATATATATATATATATATATATATATATATATATATATATATATATATATATATATATATATATATATATATATATAAATATCCGACCGATAACTCAAAAAATAATGAACCAATCTTGATCAAATTTGGTGGGTACTTCCCTTTGCAAGTGGCTTGGATAAGTTTGTTAGCCAGGAAAACCGGAGCAGGTGTTCCCGAAAAATTTTGTGTTTTCCTTCTAAAAAAAATCATATCCGCAAATAATAAAGTAAGGGCAACCAAATTTGATACGCGTGTTTGTATTATAAAGAGTCAACTCTGTACCAAAATTTAGGTCTCAAGCTTTAAAGACAAAGAAGTTATGGGCAGTCAAAGAGACAAATTTTTGAGTTTTCCTCAAAACGTCAAACTCGCAATTTTAAACGCCAAAATTGGCAATGTTTAGGCAAAGAACGTAAAACAAATACCGATTGTGAAAAGAAAATGTTGCAAGAAGAGTGTTCTGCAAACCCTTAAGTTTCAGATTCAACAGTCATTGCCATTCATTTTACTAAAATATTTACAAAATATTCATTTCAAATAGACCCTTTCTTTGATGCTTTGGCTGTCAGTTTAGTTAAGTTGGTGCCTTTTTGGATATTTATTTGTAGGTTTAGTGAAGTTTATGGTTTAACGGTCTATAATTTGTTTTTAAGCTAATTTTCGTAGAACAAATTCGTTAATGCATTTTTGCATTTTTTATCGAAATATGATGCGTTTGTAAGAAAAAAAATCTGAACGCAGTAAGTGCGTTTTGGTAGCGAATTTTCGGTAACTTTGCAGTTTAGCTCCCGAACGCTTTTCAAAAAACTGTTTTCAGAAACCTGCCTAGCCCCCCCCTCCCTGGATCCACAAACCCCAAGAAAAATATCTTGTTCACACCCCCAAGGAAGTTACCGGGCCAGGAGTGAGTAGGGGTGTATAGTTTTTTTAGCTAATTTTCGTAGAACAAATTCCTTAATGCATTTTTGCAGTTTTTATCAAAACATGATGCGTTTGTAAGAAAAAAATCTGGACGCAGTAAGTGCGTTTTGGTAGCGAATTTTTGGTAAATTTGCAGTTTAGCTCCCGAACGCTTTTCAAAAAACTGTTTTCAGAAACCTGCCTAGGCTCCCCCCTGGATCCACAAACCCCAAGAAAAATTTCTTGTTCACACTCCCCAAGGAAGTTATGGGACCAGGAGTGAGTAGGGGTGTATAATTTTTTTTTAGCTAATTTTCGTAGAATAATTTCGTTAATGCATTTTTGCATTTTTTATCGAAATATGATGCGTTTGTAAGGAAAAAATCTGAACACAGTAAGTGCGTTTTGGTAGCGAATTTTTGGTAAATTTGCAGCTTAGCTCCCGAACGCTTTTCAAAAAACTGTTTTCAGAAACCTGCCTATACCCCCCCCCCCCGATCCACAAACCCCAAGAAAAATTTCTTGTTGACACCCCCCACACATTTGCTGCATCCAGACTTTTGACAAATGTTTATATATTTTCAAACAATAAATTTATTTTAATGAAATATGGTACATTGTTTCTACTATATAGGCAACCAAGTTTGATACCTGTTTCCATCAAAGAAAGACATTTGCTATTAAAAATATTTTAAAGAAAATTCGCTACCATAACGCACTTGCTGCGTCCAGAGATTTTTTTTATTCAAACATTAACGAATAAGAAATAAAACAATTTTTTTGTTTGGCAGTTTTTTGACAGCGATACTTACACACCTTAATTTCATTTCCAAATCAATACTATGTATTGATTGAAAAACCATTACAAAAGTAATTTTTATAACACGCTTATTTGTAAAAACAGTAGATTTGATTCCAAAAAAGGTGCCGCTGATTGTATTTCTGTCTTTTTCAAATTTATATTTTTAAAAGACTAGAGACATTCAATTTGCACTTATTTACAAATAAAACTCGCTACTTGTTTACTTGCAATTTACAGTAATTTGATGTTATTAATTAAAAACATTTATCAAGGTAAATTCCCACAGTAATTTACAACACAAATTTATTACCATGTTAATTACTTTCGGTAATTAAAACCTGAAAATTACCACCTTAAATTACCAAAAATATAAATTACATCACTGCCCTCGACCAATCAGAGATGAAAGCGGGAACACGTCAGCACTATTTTAACTGAAGAAGATATCAAATTTTTTTCTTTACAAAATCTGTTCAGAACAATTATCTCTTTTTAAATATGCAAAAATATAGGTACGTTTCCGTAAAAAACTTGATGACGTCATAACTTCAGTTTCCAAATTTGGACAAATTTGCAAATTCGGCTTAAAATGGACCTTACCCCGCTCCCATTTAAGAACTTCCTTTCAGATTTTTTAATTGTTTTTCCTTTTAGTGAATTTTCTTTAAAAAAACACTAATGAGGAGATCCCGACTTTTGAATTTTGAAAAAATTTCTTCAAATGGGCGCTAATTAGGCCCCCTAGAACACATAGCCGGGGTCAGTTTCGATTTTTATATGTTTATATATATATATATATATATATATATATATATATATATATATATATATATATATATATATATATATATATATATATATATATATATATATATATATGTATGTATCACACCGATAACTCAAAAAATAATGGGCCGATTGTGACAAAATTTGGTGAATACCTTCCTTTTGTAAGTGGCTTGGATAAGTTCGTTATCCAGGAAAATCGGCCGAGGTTTTCCCGGAAAATGTTGTGTTTTCTTTAGGAAAAAATTCATATCTCCGGAAATAACAAAGTAAGGGCAACCAAATTTGGTACATCGTTTTATGTCGCCATAGGTAAATTACCTACTAAAATTTAGTGTTGTAGGTCAAAACACAAAAAAGTTATGGGCATTTAAAGAAAAAAAAACTCTGGACGCAGCAAGTGCGTTATGGTAGTGAATTTTCATAAAAATGTTTTTATTGCAAATATGTGTTTTCTTTTTAAGAAAGCAGGCATCAATTTTGGTTACCAGTATAACTATATAGTAAAAACAATGTGCCATGTTTCATAAAAATAACTATTGTGTGAGAATGTACAAAAATTTCAAAACATGTAAGGCTGGCTCAGAACTGACACTGATAGAGGGAATCCGTCTGTGTAATTAAAAGAAAACATTGTTTAATCTATTTTAACTGAGCAGATTTTCCTGGTTAACGAACTTATCCAAGCCACTTGCAAAAGGAAGGCACTCACCAAATTTGATCAAAATCGGCCCATTATTTTTTGAGTTATCGGTGTGATACATATATATATATATATATATATATATATATATATATATATATATATATATATATATATATATATATATATATATATATATATATATATATATATAAATTGAAACCGACCCCGGATATGTGTTCTCGGGGGCCTAATTAGTGCTAATTTGAAGGAATTTTTTCAAAATTCAAAAGTCGAGATCTCCTCAATAGTGAATTTTTTTTAAAGAAAATTCACTAAAAGGGGGTTTCGTCAAAGTGACAATTTAAAACGTCAAAATTCGTAACATTTAGGCAAAGAACTTGAATCTAATACGGGCTATGGAAAGAAAATGTCTCAAGAAGAATGTTTTACAAACCCTGAAGTCTTGGATTCAACCGTCATTGTCCTTCATTTTACTAAAATGTTTCCAGAAAATTCATTTCAAATAGACCCTTTCTCTGATGCTTGGCAGTAGTCTTAGCTATAGAGTTTATCGTTTAATGGTATATAACTTTTGTCGAATTCTCGTAAAACATCAATAAAGCTCAATATATCTGTTATTCTACAAGATAAGAAAAAAATGTATACATTAATTATAGGGTGTCTTGAGCTACATCTTAAAAAAAAATATTTCTACAATCACAGGTGGCCCATAAGTCATTGGTGATACAAATAATTTTTTTTAGTCGAAAACGCCTTATATTTTTGCATTTTCCATTGAAATATAATGCATGTTTGTAAGTAAAGAAATTCTAGACGCAGCAAGTGCGTTATGGTAGCGAATTTTAATTATAAATGCTTCATATTTGAAAAGCTCAATTTGCTATTAACCTATAAGGTTGACCAAGAAACGGATTTTTTCGGTTACATTTTAAGTTTACTTTCGGAAATGTTTGTACGTTTTCAAACAATAAAGTTATTTTGAAGAAACATGGCACATTGTTTTTACTATATATGTTATACTGGTAGTCAAATTTGATGCCTGCTTTCTGAAAAAAAAACACACACACATACTTGCTATTAAAAACATTTAATGAAAATTCACTACCATAACGCACTTGCTGCGTCCCGAACTTTTATAAGAATAAAACTGAGACATCGAGTTTCCCTCACTCTGTACACAATCTAATTCATAGTTTTGTGATTTCTATTCAGATAAGGAACACATAAAACAACAATATACATCATCATCTATTTATGACATCATCTTTTTGTAGTTGACCTTTCAAAAAATCCTCGATAACATATCCAGTAATTTTAGTGAATTTTCGTAGAAAAAATTCACTATTGTGGAGATCCCGACTTGTGAATTTTGAAATTTTTTTTGCAAATGAGTGCGAACTAGGACACTTAGAACCCATATCCGGGGTCAGTTTAAATTTGTATATGACGGTTAAAGCTGATACTTAAGTGCTTGCAGAACACTCTTCTTGCAACATTTTCTTTTCATAATCCGTATTTACTTCAGGTTCTTTGCCTAAATGTTGCCAATTTTGCGTTTCACATCGCGACTTTGACGTTTTGAGGAAAACTGCAATTTTGTTTTCCCTTAACTGCCCATAACTTTTTGTCTTCAAACTTACAGACCTAAATTTTGGTACAAGGTTGACTCTTTATAATAGAAACACGTGTACCAAATTTGGTTGCCCTCACTTTGCTATATCCGTAAATATAATTAATTTTTTTCCGAAAGAAAACAAAATTTATTTATTAATTTAAAAACTTATCCAAGTCACTTGCAAAAGGAAGGTACTCACCAAATTTGATAAAAATCGGCGCATTATTTTTAGTGAATTTTTATTTAAAAAAATTCACTAATAGAGAGGTATCGATGGTGAGACTTTGCAAAATTTTTTTCAAATGAGCGCGATTTAGGACCCCTAGAACCCATATCCGGGGTCAGTTTCAATTTATATATATATATATATATATATATATATATATATATATATATATATATATATATATATATATATATATATATATATATATATATATATATATATATATATATATATATATATATATGTATCCGTCTGATAACTCAAAAAATAATTAACCGATTTCAATGAAACTCGGCAGGTGCCTTTCTTTTATTAATGGCTTGGATGAGTTCGTTAGGCAGGAAAATCGGACGGGTTTTTCCGGGAAAATTGAGTTTTCTTTAAAAAAAAATTTTTTCTCCGAAAATAACAAAGCTGTTTTAACTATATATGTTGCCTTGGGAGAGGACTTACTAAGTACCAAAATTCAACTTTCTCAGTTTATATAAAATTGCGTTATTCAAATTTTAAATTTTCTTTTGAAACAATTTTTTTCCTCCAAAAATTACAAAGTTATTTTAATGAAATTTGGTGGATATCTTGTCCTAGGAAATACCTTACTACCTACCAAAATTAAACTTTCTAAGATTATATAAAACTGAGTTAAACAAATTTTTATAGCTCACTGCAGTGTTAAAATCAATGGTATTTTCCTCACTATTTTAAACACGTGGGTGGGGGACTGACCGAATTCCCAGTTGCTAATGATCTACTCATATTCTCTGAATATGTTAGAAGCGTGGTATCTACTTCATTTCAAGTCACTATTAACCGACTATTTATGAAATCAAATAAGTAAATTAAATCCATTGTCATAAAATATGTAGTGTATTAAGACTAAGGGAAAAAGAAATAAAACATATATAACTGTGCACATTTTGATTATATTTTAGGGTGTGCGGCGCACACCTAGCTCACTAGGCGAAATCGCCACTGCTTGAGAGAGGTATTCTCACAGCATAATATCTTATTAAAGTTCATTTGTAAATAGGTTTAATTTTTATATGTTTATATATATATATATATATATATATATATATATATATATATATATATATATATATATATATATATATATATATATATATATATATATATCCGTCTGATAACTCAAAAAATAATTAACCGATTTCGATGAAACTTGGCAAGTGCCTTAATTTTATTAATGGCTTGGATGAGTTCGTTATCCAGAAAAATCGGACGGGGTTTTCTGGAAAAATTTTAAGTTTTCTTTCGAAAAAAATTTTTTTCTCCGAAAGTAAGAAAGCTGTTTTAATGAAATTTCCTATGTATGTTGCCTCAGGAGAGATCTTACTACGTACCAAAATTCAACTTTCTAAGTTTAGAGAAAATTGAGTTATTCAAATTTTAAATTTTCTTTCGAAAAACATTTTTTTCTCCGAAAATTACAAAGTTATTTTAATGAAATTCTGTGGATATCTTGCCTTAGGAAAGACCTTACTACGTATTGAAATTAAACTCTCTAAGTTTATAGAACATTGAGTTATTTAAATTTGAAGCATTTAATAAAAAATCACTACCATAACGCACTTGCTGCGTCCCGAGTTTTTTTTATTTATCGGTGTGATATAAAAAAATATATAAACATATAAAGATTAAAACTGACCGCGGATATGTGTTCTTGGGGGCCTAATTAGCGCTCATTTAAAGATTTTTTTAAAATTCAAAAGTCGCGATCATGCATTTTTTAAAGAAAATTCACTAAAAAGACAGACACCCAGAAACACACTTATAAAAATAAGAAGAAGACCGGTGAAAACCGCATTTCTTTAGATCGAGTATTTCAAAAGTTATATAAAGTTATATTAGTGTATAAAGGGTCAAAATATAATGGGGCTCCCGGTATTTACATATGAAATTATGTTTAATGAAGTAGCTGTTGGATTTTAATACATCTTGATGAACATTTTTTAGGTATTATGTGTTTATTTCTGTCCACGTACCTACGTAAGTATAATAATTTAATGTGGCAACTAATAATGCCAGTAATAATATTAATAATAATGAAATCTCCGTTAATAATCATTTGTCATGCACATATCATATCCTGAAGCCAAAGGAATTACCTTTAGCGTCACCTTGATCGTTGCTTTTTACTTTTATCAAATACTTTCGGTGTAATTTAAAACCTTCCCCGCGGCGGGGTCTCTTAGGCAAACAGGTTCTCAACATCTTCAACTATATTTATCTCGTTTTTTGTTCCGGCATTAGTTTATTACTTCTCTGCATTATTTGATGAACTTGACAACATTTAATAGTTATCTGCGTCAAAAAGGGCATTTAAAGATGTAGAGGTGCTTAAATATCCGTAAACAATTAACACCAAAATAATAAACCACTAGATCAAAATTAAAATATACCTGGGAGGTTCAAAATGACTTCGCAAGCAAACGTAGTGACGGAATCCGTCGATGATTTGAAAGAAAAATTGCAGGACAGGAAGACTTTTAAACAGATGACCACAAAAGAAAAATGGGCATATACCAAAGAAGTAATAACAGTAGAGCCGTTAATAGCAGCATATGTGATGGCTGCTATATTATGCGCTCCAGCTTTGGCAAATTTAGAGTTTGAAAAGGCTTGCAGATCAAATCTTGGTATGAACGACACAGTTTGCGAGGCAATTTTAGCTGCAGAACATGATAATTATTCAGATATTAACATGCAAATCCAGACATTAATTGTGAACATGCATTCTTGGCAGCAACCAATGCAGACGGCGGTGCCCTTGATTTTGGTGCTATTCCTAGGGTCCTACAGTGATCGCCACAAGTTAAGAAAGCCGTTTTTGCTGATACCAATCATAGGCGAGTTTTTCTCGGTTGTTGGTTGCATTTTGTGTGTTGTATGGATGAAAGAATGGACGCTAGAAGTTCTTGGTGTTTGTCAATTGGTGATTCCTTCTTTCTTTGGTGGACAAACTATGATAGTGATGGCGGTTTTCGCGTATATCGCCGACGTTAGCACCATAGAAATGAGGACATTGAGAGTGGGTGTTGTGCAAATAATATTAAATGTTTCTGTGCCTATCGTTCAATCTTTTAGTGGAATACTCTTTGCACACATAGGGTATATTTATATTCTGCTTTTAGCAGCTGCATTATATACCTTTGCGGTTGGATATGGTGTGTTTTGTATTAAGGAGCCCAATGTTCCAATGGAGGCCAGTGGTAAGCACTTGATCGCGGATATATTTGACCCTAAACACGTAGTAGAAACTATAGGGATTTTGTTTAAGAAGACTCCTGGAAATAATAGGCTTCTGATACTGTTGACTTTGATCACACTTTTTGTTTATAGCGGTGTGGTGGTTGGTAAGTTGACATATGTATCATTGAAATTTATATTTTACTAACTAAAATGCATGAAATAACATGGTAAAATAGCGATGCAAATCGAATCATAACTTCCGCATTGCTGTGATAATTTACTCTCCTCAGAAATAATTTAGATGACCACTCCTCCTGAAGCGATGTTACCCAAAAACAATTCGAAGCATTCCTGTGCTGGGTGCAAACTGGATACCAAATTTGAAAATGATATCTCAAGTTGTTGCGCCTATTAAGAGACAGACGACATGCCGACAGATCGACAGACAAAAAAAAAATCGTTTGAGAATCAAGTTATCTATGTGTTTTGAGACTTTTTACGCCGTTTTAGCAAAAAAAAAGTTTCGAAATTTTTGTCAACAATATTCCACTCCCGCATATTCAACCCCTAATTTAATTTCAGTACAGAATACCAGATGTTTGATGAAATTGAAAGTTTTCTAATAAATAAACCCTAAAATGTTATATTACTCGAGTTTTGACGAAGAAATGTCAATTTTCACCAAATCACCCCTAATTCATCCCCTTCCCCTAAAGCGATTTTACCCAAAAACAATCCGAACCGTGTTTTCTATGTGTTTTGAGACTTTTTACGCCGTTTTAGCAAAAAAAATCGAAATTTTTGTTAACAATATTCCACCCCCAAACACTTAATCCATAATTTAATTTCAGCACAGAATACCAGACGTGAAATTAATTTTCTAATAAATAAACCCTAAAACGTTATATTACTCGAGTTTTGACGAAAAAATGACAATTTTCACCAAATCATCCCCAATTCATCCCCTACCCGCTAAAACGATTTTACCCGAAAACAATCCGAGCCCTTCGTTTGTCGGGTGCTAACTGTATACCAAATTTCAAGGCGATTTCTCAATTCATTCTAAAGTTATCGTGGCAACAGACAGACCGACAGACAAAAAAAATCTAAAATCATTTTTATTTAAAAAAAATCACTAATAGAGAAGAGCTATCGATGGTGAGACTTTTCAAAAAAAAATTTCAAATGAGCGCGATTTAGGACCCTTAGAACCCATATCCGGGGTCAGTTCGAATTTTTATATGTTTATATATATATATATATATATATATATATATATATATATATATATATATATATATATATATATGTGTGTATCCAACCGATAACTCAAAAAATAATTAACCGATTTCAATGAAACTCGGCAAGTGCCTTTCTTTTATTAATGGCTTAGATGAGTTCGTTAGCCAGGAAAATCTGACTAGGTTTTCCGGGAAAATTTGAGTTTTTCTTTCGAAAAACATTTTTTTCTCCGAAAATTACAAAGATATTTTAATGAAATTTGGTGGATATATTGCGTTCAGAAACACCTTACTACATACCAAAATTAAACTTTCTAAGTTTATATAAAATTAAGTTTTTCAAATTTTTCTTCGAAAATTACAAAGCTATTTTAATGACACTGGATATGGATATGTTGCCTCAGGAAGGACCTGATTACATACCAAAATTCAACTTTCTAAGTTTATTGAAAATTGAGTTATCCAAGTTTGAAGCATTTAATAAAAAATCACTACTATAAGGCACTTGCTGCGTCCCGAACTTTCTCTATATGTTTTGATACTTTTTACGACGTTTAGGCGAAACTTGAAATTTTTGTCGCCGATGCGATACTGCCACACGTTGTGAGGATGTGGAACTAAAATGATTTCTACGGAAACACTAAAAACATTTCTGCGAAATCTTTTAAATTTCAGCCACTATTTGAGAGTGCCTGTATACGGTAGCTCGACCTTTTCGACGAGTAATACCTACCAACAAAAAGCTCTCTGAATGTGTCATTTTCATTGGGCTCCGCTATCTATTGATAAAAACGCCGTATCACAATTTGTGATATGTATTTGAAATATGTGCCAAAAACGTGAAGGTTGCAAAACAATTAAAATAACTCAAAAACGATATCAATTTTTTTCCTTACAAACGTGCATTATAATTCGATGTAAAATACAAAAATGCAATTACATTAGGGGTGTTCTATTAAAAAACGAAAATGTGCATCACCAACGATTTATGAGCCACCTGTGATTGTCAAAATAGGTTTATAAGATGTAAGTAGAGACACCCTATAATTAACGTATATACTTTTTTCTCATATCTTGTAAGATGACATCTTAATTCGTTCGAAAGTTATTGCGCCTACTAACACACAGACAAGAAAACATTCGTTCCATAATCAATTTGCCATGTTTTGTAGCTTTTTACGCCGTTTTAGCAAAAAAGAATTGAAATTTCTGTTACCGATATCACCATTTTTGTTTTGCTTTAATATAACATTGTAAAAAAAGATGTTTAAGTTATTAGATGCAAATAAGCATACTTATGGGTAATTAATTGTTATATATGTAAATATGTATTAAACCCAATCCTGACTCACCTTAAAGAAAAGGTCATTTTCTAATAAAAAAATCTATTTGTTTAAGATTTATTCCATATTTCAATTACACAAATGTCATTTAAAGTGAAGCTACATATTATTAAGCATTTATTTTCTTATTTTCAAGAAAATTATCTTTGATGGCATCTACTTTTTAGTGAATTTTTATTTTAAAAAAATTCACTAATAGAGAGGTATCGATGGTGAGACTTTGCAAACATTTTTGCAAATGAGCGCGAACTAGGACCCCTAGAACCCATATCCGGGGTCAGTTTCAATTTTTATATGTTTATTTATATATATATATATATATATATATATATATATATATATATATATATATATATATATATATATATATATATATATATATATATATATATATATATATATATATATATATATATATATATATATATATATATATATATATATATATATGTATATATGTGTATGTATCCGCCTGATAAGTCAAAAAATAATTTAATTAACCGATTTCGATGAATCTTGGCAATTGGCTTTCTTTTATTAATGGCTTGGATGAGTTTGTTAGCCAGAAAAATCGGACGGGGTTTTCCGGGAAAATTTTGAGTTTTCTTTCGAAAAAAAATTTTTCTCCGAAAGTAACAAAGCTGTTTTAATGAAATTTACTATATATGTTACCTTGGGAAAGATATTACTACGTATTGAAATTCAACTTTCTAAGTTTATAAAAAATTGAGTTATTCAAATTTAAAAATTTTTTTCTCCGAAAATTACAAAGTTATTTTAATGAAATTTGGTAGATATCTTGCGTTAGGAGAGACCTTACTACACACCAAAATTAAACTCTCTAAATTTATAGAAAATTGAGTTATTTAAATTTGAAGCATTTAATAAAAATTCACTACCATAACGCACTTGCTGCGTCCAGAGTTTTTTTAAAATTCATAAGTCTACGAAAATTTGCTAAAATATAGACTATTAAACCATAAACTCTATAGCTGAAATTACTGCCAAAGTATCAGAAAAAGGGTCTATTTGAGATGGATTTTCCGATATTTTAGCAAAATGAAGGACGACAATGATGGTTGAAGCTGATACTGAAGGCTTTGTAAAACACACGTATTTGCACATTTCTACACAATGCGTATTTGTTTCAGATTATTTGCCTGAAATTTGTAAATTTTGACGTTTCAAAACGCGTCTTTGACGTTTTAAGAAGAAAAATTACAAAATTTTAAAACAATGTTTTCTACTACTTCTTGACCTTTTTGCGTCAAAAAAACTTAACGGTTGTATGTAATATTCAATTGGTTTTGTTAATTAACCACACAACATATTTTGTTCTTGTGCTTTCATTTGACCACCAGTGGCACCCAAACTTTTTTGCTTTAAATGCCTATTACTTTTTCTCTTTCAACGTAGAGATTTGAATTTCGGCACGTAGGGTAAGTTTGATAGTATAAACGTACATGCCAAATTTGGTTGTGATAGCTCTGTTATTTTCGGAGATACAAAAATTTTCCGAAACAAAACTCAACATTTTCCTGGAAAAACGAGTCAAATTTTCCTGACTAACCAACTTATCCAAGCCACTTACAAAGGGAAGGTCTGGTGGATGGCAGACCATCATCGGCATGGATTCGAATGCGCACCATGAGTTGTGCGGTAGCTCGGACATAAACTCTAGGGGTGAGGCACTTTTACAATTCTTTATGAAATTTAATTTAGACATATTGAATAGTGGTAATAAACCGACATTCGTCACAACACGGCGTGAGGAAGTTTTAGATCTAACAGTTTCCACCCAGTTTCTGGGTGACTTTGTTAAAAGCTGGGCTGTGTCTGGGGAAGTGAGTAGCTCAGACCACAGATACATCCGGTATATACATACATATATATATATATATATATATATATATATATATATATATATATATATATATATATATATATATATATATATATATATATATATATATATATATATATATATATACAGATCTCCTCATTAGTGAATTTTTCGTTTTACGAAAAATTCGCTAAAAAAGATCTTGATCACGAGTTACAGCCGCCACGTTTCTTCGCAAATTTCTTGCTTGCACTATTTTTGTTCAGGAGTTAGTCTAAATGCGTACGGTTTAAGGAACTAAAACTCAGGGGTGCGCATGTCATCTGTCAGTTCATGTTTCGACGGTATTTTAGGGATTTCCTCATTAATGATTTTTTTTAAAGAAAAATCACTAATGAGGAGATCCCGACTTTTGAATTTTGAATATACATCTTCAAATGAGCGCGAACTAGACCCCCTAGAACCCATATCCAGGGTCAGTTTCAATTTTTACATGTATATATATATATATATATATATATATATATATATATATATATATATATATATATATATATATATATATATATATATATATATATATAAAGCTTAAGACAAAAAGTTATGGACATTTAAAAAAAAAGGGGGTTTCGGTCAAAACGTCAAAGTCGCGATTTGAAACGTCAAAATTAGCAACACTTAGGCAAAGAACCTAAAACAAATACGGCTTATGTAAAGAAAATGTCGCAAGAGGGGTGCTCTGCAACCCTTAAGTTTTAGCTTCAACCGTCATTGTCCTTCATTTTACTAAAATATTTCCAGGAATTTCACTTCAAATAGACCTTTTCTCTTATGCTTTGGCGGTAGTTTTTCTAATCTCTAATTTTTAGACTTTTGAATTTTAAAAAGATTTCTTCAAATGGGCGTAAATTAGGCCCCCAAAATCCATACCCGGGTTTAGTTCCAGTTTTTATCTGTTTACATATATACAGGGTGACGCATTATTCTACGGTAAAGCTCAATGTAATTGTTATTACACAAGAAAAAAAGTTGTATACGTTAATTATAGGGCGTCTTGAGCTGCATCTTATAAAATTATTTTGACAATCATAGACTGGCCCATAAGTCGTTGGTGATACCTACAATTTCTTTTCGACCACCCTTACACTATTGCATTTTTGCATTTCTTATAGAAATATGATCCATGTTTGTAAGAAGAAAATCGAGACGCAGTAAGTGCGTTTTGGTAGAAAATTTTTATTAAATGCTTCAAATTGCAACAACTCAGTTTCCTATTAACCCAAGGTTTGTTGGCTAGGAAACCAGGTTTCTCGGAAACATTCTAAATTGATTTTCGGAATATTTTTGTATATTTTCAAACAATAAGTTATTTTGATAAAATGCGGTACATTGTTTATACTAAATAGGTTATACCGGTAACCGTATTGATGCCATGCATTGCATTAGAGATACATATTTGCTATTAAAAATATTTTTATTCAAATTGACTTCCATAACGCACTTGCTGCATCCAGACTTTTTCTATGTATTAACAACAATGATTTTTGGGTAGGGGCGCTATTTTGTGTGTGTGAAGTTGTCAGTCTACCACAAAAAGGGTGTCTTATAAAAAAATAATTATGCAAGATATTCGAAAAGCGGTTTATATATATATATATATATATATATATATATATATATATATATATATATATATATATATATATATATATATATATGGAGAAGGGCAAAGCCGCAAGGAGACAACCGCATACACGTGTTTCAAGCTTATTAGCCATCATCAGTACGGTATAGCCAGGTGAAGATGGGAACACTCTGGATGAAGATGAAAAATATACGGAGTCACAACAGGCAACCAGTGCACATTTGCAGCAAACTGGTGGCTTTGCCCTTAACCCTTCTCCTTGTATAGTACAGAAATGCCGTGTTATAAATCCTTTATAGTTATATATATATATATATATATATATATATATATATATATATATATATATATATATATATATATATATATATTAATGTTTGTTGTATGAATTGAGTAGTTCATTATTAAAAGATGCTGCAGGCCGAATAGCTCAGTTCGCGAGGTAAGAGTAGGAATCGGACTAGGAGGTCGCGGATTCGAGTAGTCCCGTATTCAGAATTCAGAAAAGCGGTTTATATATATATATATATATATATATATATATATATATATATATATATATATATATATATATATATATATATATATATATATATATATTAATGTTTGTTGTATGAATTGAGTAGTTCATTATTAAAAGATGCTGCAGGCCGAATAGCTTAGTTCGCGAGGTAAGAGTAGGAATCGGACTAGGAGGTCGCGGATTCGAGTCCCGTATTCAGAATTCAGAAAAGCGGTTTATATATATATATATATATATATATATATATATATATATATATATATATATATATATATATATTAATGTTTGTTGTATGAATTGAGTAGTTCATTATTAAAAGATGCTGCAGGCCGAATAGCTCAGTTCGCGAGGTAAGAGTAAGAATCGGACTAGGAGGTCGCGGGTTGGAGTCCCGTATTTGGACAGTCGGTCTTTTTCGCTCGAATGTGGAAAGATCGGCTTCTGATGAGTTATGGGTGGTGTCCTTTGTCTATATACGTATGTAAGTTTTCCCCGCACAAGTCCAATGCTTCTGGGTGCGAAGTTTGCCTACCTGTAGTGTTATTATTATTATTTTAATATAACTGCAAAAGGAACGTATTATGTATAGCATATGGTATATTTGTTAAATGCAGACAACTATTTGATATAAAGCATGTTTATTAATTTAGTTTGCATTTTTAGGGGAAACCAGTGTATTTTTTCTCTATACTCAAAGTAATTTTTATTGGACTCCAGTGGAATTTAGTTACTTTATTACCATCAACACTATAGTACATTCAGTGGGTAAGTATTGTAAGAACATTAAATAAACCTAGTTTATTTTCCCCAATTGTCCCCAAGCCATAAATTTTTTTCCAGCACATGGCGCGTTTTCCAGTTAATCATTATACTGAAAACACCGCTCATTTCATCTATATAATTCATTATGTACTTGATTATTTATTGTAACAACATTCTTTTAAGAGGGATATTTAGAGTAACTATATTTTGCAACGTGACTCACTGCCCAGGAAACAAACTTCTATTGTTTTTACGTGAATAAGGCTGGTAATTTTTAGTCGGTGATACCAATAAGTACACTTGGAGAAAGAGAAATCACCAGTGGCGTCTCCTGACCAAAATGTTCAGGTGTGCGGTAACGAGTTGCTGTTAGTAGTGGTTTTAAAAATTATTAACACTGAATGTACATATATATATATATATATATATATATATATATATATATATATATATATATATATATATATATATATATATATATATATATATTCGACCTATATGGGAATGATACGTAGATAAATAAATTAATTTCCCACTGCAACACTAACAAATTAAAAAGTCACTTGAAACTTTAAAACACGAAAAGAACATTATTATCAAGCTCTTCTCTTCACACAAATTTGTGTTAGCGTTAGCACTGTCCGGAACAGGGTGAAAACTGAAAACATTAAAAGTAGTTCAATGTTAATATGGTACTAAATAATAAAATGTGTAAAAATCCTGGATGCAGCAAGTGCGTTATGGTAGTGAATTTTCATAGAAATGATCTGGCACAAAATATTTTATTATAACTTTTTTATCTTGCAACATAGAAATCTAAATTTTGGTGTATAGTTTAATTTTTATATCGTAAACCTACCTACCAAATTTGGTTATCTTATCTTTTTTATTTTTTGAGATACAAATTTTTTTCGAATAAATACTCAAAATTTTCACGGAAAACCTCGTCCGATTTTCCTGACTAACGAAATTATCCAATACATTTACAGAAGGAAGGTACATGCCAAATTTTATCAAAATCGGCCGATTATATTTTGAGTTATCTGTGTGATACCTATGTATATATATATATATATATATATATATATATATATATATATATATATATATATATATATATATATAGTTTATTGTTATATAAATAGTACAAAGCATCTTACAAATAAGTCTAAACTTGTGACTGCAAATGATGCAATTTTGACTAAATTTTAATCTAAATGTCAATTGTTCTAAAGTTCTGTCATCTGATTTCTAATCTCCAAAATTACCTCACCTCATTATGTACCATTACAATTTATAGAAATATGGATGGTACTTGAAATCAGTTTCTTCATTTTAATCAAAAATTTCTATATTTTAAAACTTGACTCAAATTAAATTCTTATATATAAAAATTGAAACTGACCCCGGATATGAGTTCTAGGGGTCCTAGTTCGCGCTCATTTGCAAACAATGTTTCAAAATTCAAAAGTCGAGATCTCCCCATTAGTGAATTTTTTCTACGAAAATTTACTAAAATGTATTATAGTCTTTGATTCTAGAATACTGTGGTCCAGGCAAGCGCAGTTGTAATGTTTGTAAATAATGCTATCACAACGTTTGTTAAACCGGCGTTCCATTCATTTGTCTTGAGCGGTATTTTTACCGCTCACTGCAGTGTTAAAACGAATGGTATATCCTTACTATTTTAAACACATGGGTGGGGGACTGTATTGTATACCAATACAGCTCTGTCGAGTGAAGTTGTTCGGAAATAACAACGCACACCTAACCCGAATTCATTCCCAGTTGCTATTGACCTACTCATATTTTCTGAATGAAGACGTGGTGCCGACTTCATTCCAAGTCACTATTAACCGACTATTTATGAAATCCAATAAGTAAATTAAATCGATTGTCATAACATATGTAGTGTATTAAGATTAAGGGAAAAAGAAATAAAACATATTTAACTGTGCACATTTTAATTATATTTTAGGGTGTGCGGCGCACACCTAGCTCACTAGGAGAAATCGCCACTGGAAATCACTACAACACATATTTCAGAGACCTCACGATCGTTTCGTTGACCATGTCAACATCTTCAGAGGAAGAAAAATTCTAAAATTAAACTACTAGCAACAGTGTATTTATATCGCGTCTAGGTAAACGAACTAGTCCGAAGTAAAATTGTCGTCGAAGACTCATCGTTTGTTTATTGTGTAGTGAAACTACGAGGTCGAAGACCTGCTTTAATCTTCTGGTCGACAAATTTATGAGCCCTTATCTAATATAAGGATAATAGGCTTGAAAGGAAAGGTACCGAGTTATTTAAGGAATCTGCACGTTCCCTTTCGATCTAGAAATTTACTATATCGATATTGGAGCAAGCTGACAAGCACATCTGGCGAGACAAACACCATAACCTCCGCTCATCTTTTTTATATAGAAAACTGAACCCAGAAATCTGTGCGTGTGCGTATGTATGTGTGTATCACACCAATAACTCAAAAAATAATGGGCCGATTTTGGTCAAATTTGGTGAGTAGCTTCTTTGCAAGTAGCTTGGATGAGTTCGATTACCAGGAAAATCGGCCCGCTTTTTCCCGAAAAATTTTGTGTTTCTTTTCGGTACATTATTCTCCGTAAAGTTATGGCAACCAAATTTGGAAAGCTCGTTTATATTACGAAAACTAAACTATGTACCAAAATTTAGGTCTGTAACTCAGAAGACAAAAAAGTTATAGGCATTTAAAGAAAAAAAATGGGATTTTCCTATTAAAACGTCAAAGTTGCAATTTAAAACATCAAAATTGTCAATATTTGGGCAAAGAACTGGAAACGAATACGGCTTATGTAGAAAAAATGTAGCAAGAAGAGTGTTTTTCAAACCCTTAAATTTCAGCTTCAAGCGTCATTGTCCTTCATTTTACTGAAGTATTTCCAGAAAATTAATTTCAAATGACCCTTTCTCTGGTGCTTTGGCAGTAGTTTTAGTTATAAGAGTTTATCTTTACGGGTGTATAATTTTTAGCGAATTTTCATAAAAAATCAATAAAGTACAATATATCCGTTATTATAAGATACGAGAAAAAATTGTATACCTTAATTATAGGGTGTCTTGAACCGCATCTTCTAAAATCATGTCTACAATCACAGCGTGGACCATAAGTCGTCGGTGATACAAATTGTCTTTTTTTTAAATCAAACCCGCCTCATATTATTGCATTTTCCATCGAAATATAATGCATGTTTGTAAGAAAAGAAATTGGGGACGCAGCAAGTGCGTTACGGTCGCGAATTTTCATTAAATGCTTCAAATTTGAATAGCTCAATTTGCTATTAACCTAAGGTTCGTTGGCCAGAAACTAGTTTTTTCGGGAACATTTTAAATTTATTTTTGGAAAATTTTTGTACATTTTCAAACAATAAGGTTTTTGATGAAATATGGTACATTCTTTCTGCTATATATGGTTTTACTGGTAACTAAATTTGATATCTGCTTTCTTAAAAAAGACATATTTGCTACGAATTTTTTTTATGGAAATTCACTACCATAACGCACTTGCTGCGTCCAGGCTGTTTTTAAATCACAATATAGGTAAACAATAAATATAAATAATGTTTGCCTTGTAATTGGAATAGAAAGAATACCACTAATTTTTAACTTTTTTTTTACAGGTACATTTTTGGGTGTGCCATTGTTTACAACAATTCTATCTTTGCACGATATTACCATCCTTATTCTAACATTCTTGGATAAAATAATCAGTAATGTAATATTTGGTTTGGCCAAAACAGCTTTAATGTTATATTCAGGTTTGTATTTTTTATAACTACCTAGATATTTATTGTCAGCTATTGAAGACTTATGACTTATACGATTTTTAAAAAATAAGAATCGAATTGCATATAAGTACTGTTGTATAATTTCTAATCAAGCTAACATTTAGTTATCACGGGTAAATATTTTAATCAAAGCAATTAATTTAATGGTAGAAGAGTATTATTTTCAACATTTTCCTTCTTCATAAAATTTACTGAAAGTCACCAAAAACATACGTCTAACAACATGCGATCGCTTTAAAATTAACGTTACTAAAAAAAAGGGGTAAAAACGTACAAGGTTACGCCTTCGTTAGTGAGTCGTCGAACGTGTTTGCGTGTATTTATGTATATGTTGCGGTTAAAGTGTTTATTTGGTTAGTTTATAGACTAGCTGCATAATATACAAACTATCCAAATGTCTGGTTATATTTTGATGGAAAATCATCTTTTATTTAAAATTGCTATGAATATTGACTGGTTTGCATACTATCCAGCTAGCTTACAAACTATACAAGATTTGTCGTCAAAGTACAAACCACAAGAAAATTACACAAATTAACCGGGATTTTTGGCTACTTGACCAACTGTTCGGTGTAAAGACATTTGTTTTCCATTAACCCATTAAATCCCACCACAATTTCTATTGGAAAAACTAGAATGTCTATATGTTTGACATAAAGACTAATAGTAGGACATGGAAAAATAATAAGTTTGTAACTTTTTCATATATTAAAAAAAAGGGTGTACTCATACGAGTACGCTGGGTTCATGTAGTATCTATAATACCAAAATGCATATTGTTAAGGCGTCTCGTCTGCAGGATTAGACCTCTAACATTTACATATTTCTTAGTAGCCGTCTTTGTTATGATATTTACCATCTGTACAATGCAATTTTAAAGATGGTTAGGAATAACCCAACAAGGGTCATTTCTTGTTTACAATTGGCAATACGTCTGCTACCCTATCTTAGGTAAATAGGTAGGAAAATTCAATATTCATTCAAAGCAGTTCTTCTATAGACTCAACACAAGCAGCACGCTTGTGATAGCACAATCATTAATCATTTCGTAGAGTTATCATGTACTCTAAAGCATACCATCATATAAGTAATTTTGTATAAGTTTACAGTTTGTTATTAAACGTTAAGTGTTATAAAATCACCGTTTAATTTAACAAAACATAATCAGGTCCTTCGAGCTATCAAGAAACAAAAACAAATAAAATGTGGTACATCAGTACAAAACGTAATTAAACACATATATTGTCAATTTAATTTTTATTGGTAAGGAAAAGCAATCTCAGGACCTGGATACAAAAAGCGAAAAATGTATGTAAGTATAGAAAAACAAATGCATGAAAATGTTATACTTTGTTATGAAAATATATGAAGCAGTCTCTCTCAATGCATAATGTTATATTGCATTTTATACACCTCCAACGAGATCTCATATGGCATTTCTTGCAACGTAGTTGGCTCTAATTTTTTCCTGGAAAATGGCCTCCTTCGTCCTGCACAATACTTCTGCACACCGAAGAAGAGGGTCTTATACTCTTGAATACGTAGCCTTTGTGAAGCACCTTAGGTAATGGCGTGTTACACTTCGAATGAAAGTTAGACGATCAATTTTATTTTTGCTCTCCAATACGTATATTCTCCAAGTATTTACGATAGCCACATTTATCATGTGAGTAAAAATTGACCGCCACCACTTTTTCCCTGAATGGAAACTCTATAATTATTTACGCTTTGATCAAGAAGATCGACACCTCCCATTGACGAGTTATATTTAGAAAATAAGTGAGGCTGTGGTACATCAATTTTTTCTTTTTGTGCTGAAGACCAGCGTTTGACTTTCGAAAGTGGCTCTATTGTATCATAATTGGTTGCCATTGTAACAAAACTGTTGTCCTTCCATTTGACAAATAAAAGACAATTCGTTTTATCACATATCTGAGAAAAATGCCCCCGCTCCTTTTTCTTCATATCGCTTTTAGACGGCAATGGATTTTTTTTATTCTGTTGTCCCTGGCAGTTCCCGTTGCCCTAAATTCATTTCTCGTAATGTTTTCAGTAAGTCATAACTTGTAAAATAGTTATCAAAGAATAATGTGTGGTCTGATGGTTCTGCAACACGTTCTAACAGTTCTAAAACAACATACGTGAGCCAAGAGGTAATATTGGCTTAGCTCTAATTTCGGTAGTTCTTCTTCTGTACGTAGGATTTCAATTTTTTGATAGAAATGGGGAGGTTATTTCAACCACCTCTACATACCTCACTTTTCTAATAAGTTAATTAATAACGAGAATGCCAATTGGGGCGTCTGGAATTTAAATCGCCAGCCATTATTATGGATTGGTTGGTGTCGAATAAGACCTCTAGGTCGGCGTCTAGCATTCTGTTTTGTGGAGGATTGTACGAAGAAACTAACTTTATTGGGCCTGCAGAGGAAGTGTTCACTAAGGTTTGTGTAGCTTCGAAGTTCTGCAGTGCTGGCGTGCTGAGAGGGTGGTGGTCGATATTTGTTTGAACATACACTGCCGTGCCGACACCTCTGGAAGTGGTGCGGTCATTCCGGTAGATTGTATAATTGGGAAGTTTCGGATTGGTTGGGAGATGCATGTTTCCTGGACTAGAGTAACGTCCAGTTTTAAGCGTTGGGTGAATTCTTGGAGCTCATTTATTTTGTAGGCTAGTCCGTTTGCATTCCAGGATGCAACCTGCAGGGATTGTGGCTTTCTTCAAGAAGATATTTACTTCTGGAAGACTGACATGATTTCAGGGATTAGGGGGATGGCGGATGTGATCGGCGTCAGCAGATCAGGGAAAGTTTGGAGAAGGTTAATGACTTTTCCGCGACCAATTTCAGCTGTGTGAAATTAATCGAGGCCATGAGGGACAGTGCGTTGGAGAGGTATATGGTGGGGGCTACATTTGGAGTGGAAGCTGCTTTTACGGACGGAACTGGATTCGGCTTGGAGGTTCTCGGTTTCGGGACTGTTGTGGGCTGTGCGGGACGGAAAGGTCCAGTAGCAGCCGCATAGGAAATTTGCAGCTTCCTTTGGGCGATATGCTTGTTGGGTTTGGGGAATTTAGGAGAGGTTTTGTAGTTGGCAGTGTGGCCCTTGTCGCAATTGCAACAGATTGGGTCGACGTCCCGGGGTTTTTTGCACTCCACAGTCAAACGGGGGCCGCTGGATTTTACGCAGCGGTGGGCGCCCCCACACGACTGTTGGGAGTGACCAAACTTTTGACAGCGATGGCACTGGTTCGGTAAGGTTTTCTTGTGTAGCGACTCCACCTGAACGACGAGGCCGTACACAGTTTTGACGCGGCAGATTGATTTTTCAGACTTAGGAAGGTTTGCCATGACATGGGGATTTTTTAGTTGTCCTTGCCTCTGCGAAGCATTCGGTGGCAGCGTTTCTAAAAGAGACAGCTTTATATATGAAAATGAAAGTATTGACGAGGAATCTACGTAAGAAACAACTCTTGGAGAGATAAATCGAACAGCGTCCGGCGCAGAACGAGATAGTCAAGAAAACATTCGTGAAGGAGAAAGTGACTAAGCTAAATTGAACGTTTTTATTACGGTAGACAAATCTGATTCAAACGGAGTTCCAAAAAAATACACTTAGAGCAGTAGAAGAACGCCATGAAATTAAAGTTAGCTGCTTTACTTGAAAGCGCTTTAGTTATTTAGGACGAAATCCGGATTAAAAAGAAGTATGGTGACTTTTATTCGATGATGTACCTAATTATAGTACAAGAAATTGTGAATTAAGAATAAAAAGTTTGTAGCGAAAACGTAAATAAAAATATATGGATAAGAGTATATTTTTCATATGTCAGAAATTCTTAGGGTATTAAATCTATCAGTTTGACGTTAGTCCGCGTATAGTTCGTTAGTAATATGCAAACAATGTAATCATGGATTATTCAATATATATTACGTCTTGGCTTCTCGTCTTTCTTTTACTACAAAACTAAAAATTTAGAACTGCCACTTTCAATTTTCTTAAAATCCTACCTACATAAAAATACGCCCATATAAAAAACCAGCATTTCTGTATACATCAGATACATAATTTTCTAGGAATGTGTTTTTTTACAGCATTTAGATTCTCTTAAATAGGATGGAAAGAAAATGAGATTAAATGTAGAAAGTGTTGCTTAAGGATGTTTTTACAATGCTATGTTGACTTTGAAGATGTTTGTTTAGCTATGGCTTTTAGACTTAAAAATATGAGCCACTGAATGGGGTTAAAGACAATCGGATTAATTAAGGGAATAAAGTAACTGTATTTTGGTATATCAACATTTTAGCACTAAATGTCATCTTCATAAGCTTGGGTTCAACTAATTTGAATGAGTGAAGATTGGAACCTGTAATCAGCACTGATAAGTAAAGTAAATTTGGAGAACCCAACTCATCACAATACATCATAATACTTTACTCAAAGTCTGCTTTATCTTTTGTTAAAATACTGCTGATATATTTTTTGTCTTTGTTCCCTGTTAATAATCTATTTCATGTTTTCAGCTGCAGTGGTTAGTGTAATAACTGGAATAACAGCAGTTGGTATAAGATCACTAGCTACAAAAATTGTATCTGAAAATGATTTAGGCAAGACACAATCTTTGTTTGGTATAGTGGAGGCAGTAGCACCAGCTCTTTTTATACCACTTTACAATAAAGTTATCTACTTAAACACATACACCATTTTACCTTCTGCATTCTTTTATTTTGGAATTATCCTTTACGCTTTATGTTGTGTCATAATGGGGTAAGTAAGTTTTACTTACGTTTATTACTTAAAATAAAAAAATACAGATGCAATATATATATATATATATATATATATATATATATATATATATATATATATATATATATATATATACAGGGTGATTCATCTAACTGATTCACTAGAGGTTTATAGGGAGATAGAAGAGACATTTGAAATTTTGCTTGCAGCTATAATACGATGTGATCTATTTTTCTATAATATTTTCAAAGCGCTGTAACTTCCGGTTAAACCGGACGTTAATTTTTTTTCAAATGGAACCCTATAAATATTATTGCATTTTAAAATTCTACATACAACTCTAAAGCTGCTGCTTTTTGAATCGTTTTCCTATTTTCAATTGTTTGTGATACATTTAATTTTTTCAAAAATTTTTGATAGGAGTCACTAACTAAAATGTCATTATTACCAATAATTGTAACGTTGAAAAGTTTAGTCTTGCTAATCACGCTAGCAACGGAACGTTCTATCAGAAACCATTAATAGTCTTCTAAAATGTCATACAGGGTGTCTGGTATTTCCGTTCACTTTTTTAGCCACTTTAAATGCCAATAATAGTGGCGTATGTGCGTTGGACGAACACGTAAATATTTTGCCTAGGCAGAAGAGTACCCCTCTGTTTTCGAGGAAGATGAACACGATGTCGGTGTCAAAATTTCTCAATGGACCGGCCCAACCCTTAAAACGGCCAGAAACCACCTCATACAGGGGTGAAACGCGAGATAAATGGAGCCTCAACAATGGGCCTTTATACTACAAAGTTGCCTTCCCACAAGTCAGGACTGTCGAGTCAGCAGTAGACTTGAAGGAGCCCACAAATATGCAGGCTCAGACTAGCAAGTTGGACGGAATATCACTAGTGAGAATCTACATCAGCAGATCCTTTGTTACACCCAGAGACAATAGTGCCACGCCTGGAGTGCAGTGTATAAATAGGCTGCTCACAAGGATACGGCCGTTCATTCTTGTTCTGAGTAGTTAGACTCTGCACATCGCGTGCTAGACTTTAGATCACTTGTATGTTGATCGTTACCTTTACCATTATTTTATATTATTCATTTTTGCATTAAGTATTTAAGTATTGATTGTTTAAAGTAGTAAATAAATTGTTTTAAAAATTAAAACGTCTTAACCGTAAAGTTAAGTCGCGTATCATATCATTTCCCTGTAGAAAAAGTTTTCTCTCCCGTTTTCGAGGATGCTGAGGACGATGGTGGTGTTGAATATTACTTCCAAACCCTACCAACCCCTCAACTGGTCTGAGTCACCCCCGAAAGGGGCGAATTTTTTTGTTTTATATCAGCTGCAAAATGTTTGTCCATTTTCGATGATCTGGTGAATAGGAAAAATAATGATAAATCTCTTCTTGGTTGCCCATTTTAAACTGTATGAGCCATGTAATAAGAAGCGTAGGTTTAATAAGTCGAGATAAGGTGTGAATGAGAAAAATATTTTATTGTACGCTGATTTTAGCTTTATGTATCATGGTATCTTTATTAGTATGGAATTATTTTATGTTAATTTAAGAAAAAAGATTGTAACAATTTTGTTAAACAAAATTTTATGCGACATAATAATAAATGTTCCCCATAATTTATTATGTGAAATTAAAAATGTATATGAATCATTATACAGTAGACATACTTTTAGAGGTATTCTATTATATTTTTTAGCTGAAGGAGGAAGAAAGACAATTACAACCAAGAAGAGAAGTATAATTATTTTTCCTATTCACAGGATCCTCGAAAATGGGCAAACAAACATTTTTCCGCTGATATAAAACAAAGAAAAAAATTCGCCCCTTTCGGGGGTGCGTTTTGACCGGTGGAGGGGTTGGTGGGGATCGGAAGTAATATTCAATACCACCATCATATTCAGCATTCTCGAAAACGGGGGACAGACGTTTTGCCGCTGATATAAAAACAAAATTTCACCCTTTTCGGGGGTGACTTTGCATCGGTGGAGGGGTCGGTAGGGTTCAGAAGTAATATTCAACACCACCATCGTGCTCAGAATCCTCGCAAATGGGGGGGGGGGGGGTACTTTTTTCTACAGGGAAATGATGCGATACCCGTTTCACCCCTTTAGGGGGTGGTTTTTGGCCGTTTTAGGGGTTGGGCTGGCCCAAAGAGAAATTCTGACACCGGCATCGTGTTAAGCATCCTCAAAAACGGGGGGATACTCTTGTGCTTAGGCAAAATATTTACCATTTTCGGGGTGGTTTCGGACTCACATACACCGCTATCACTTTCTTATTTCAAATCGAATGACCATAATATTTCACACGGTAAGAGGTGGAATTTTATTCTCAATTGATATGTTATAGCATATCCTACCTATAAAATGAATATTTACCTTCAATTTCTGGATATCTTTACGCAAAACGTATACCTTACAAAAATAAACAAAATGTATAATTTAACACAAAAAAATGAACATAAAACTAAAGTAACTGTTCAAAATGTCGCCCATGTTGTTCACGACACATAATAATTCTCCTTCGGACACCTTCAGTCGTAAGCCTTCTGGAGATCGTACCAAGCCGAGTAGTTCTTTTTCCTTAACCTGTACAGCTTTTTTTCAGTTCCTGCTCTTAAGATCACCTGCCTTTCTTTGTGAAAGTATATATCTTTATTCATAAATAAAATATTCTATACATATGCTAAATGGCACTCCTTACAGAATATTACAGTAGGTCTTTTGAAAATCACAATTTATATAAGAAAGGGACACAATTCTACAGCTAAACATATCACAGATATAATAAGAACAACAACATGGAAGATTAGATTTGCTATTAAAATAAGTTAAGTTCATAAAATTGCCTATTGTTTATTGTCATTATTATCACAAAGTTTTTAAAATCTTTAATTACTATTTGAGACGTCGACACAGCAACGCTGTAGCACCATATGTTGAGTAGTGACTGAACTTCATAGCTGGACATGTTGAAGTATTTTTGGAGAAATGATTTAAATTGTATGTTCTCGTCCCTATCAATCACCTCTCCAAAGCAGCCAACAACAAATACTGTCAGGTGTACGGTACGGGGCAGTGGCGGATTCTTTCAAGCTCCATTGCGAGATTGAGATCTCTTCCTACTTCTCCAACGTTCTTGTTGGTCACCTTTTCGACTGATTTCACAGTGTATCTGCTCCTATTGATTTTTTTCTTAGAGGCGAGTGTTCTGGATGTGAGCTACTGACATTTCCAACATTATGATTTCATCTGGATTGGTGAACCTAATCATAATGTAGAGTTTGTTTTGGTACAGCTTCTTTTCAGTCAGCATCTTGCTGCCTGACTTAAAGATAATTCGTGAAAATTTCCTACTTTACGTAGACTGTTACATTACTTTTGTGCCCCACTGTATTTTTAATATAATGAAAGTAACTATTATAACTTTTTCATTGCAGATGGATATACTTTTATGGCAGAAGGAAGTTGAAAAAGTCAGACGATTTTGATAATTCTAACATAAATAACCAAAAACCCGTCCAAATGGAACAGTTCCAGGTCACACATATGTAACTTTATATACATATAGTTGTATATATTTTGTAAATATTTTAAACTTTTTTTTAACAAAAACCTATATTATAGTTGGGATAATTCTGAAACTTACTTTATAATAGTACTTGATATTTGAGTTTTCACTTAACTAAAACCAACATGTAATTTTGTATGAAAATAAAAATAATTGTCGTTTTCATGTGTTCTTATTTAAGCAAAAAAGAAACCTGGTAAAAAATTGGAATCAAACAATGTTAGTACGTTAAAATTTGAAGTGCATCATTTAGGTAAAAATATGAAAAGGATGTTATATATATACAGTAATACCCCGACTTACGCTACCCCGTTTTACACGAATTCGGAGATACGCGGTTTTTCATTTTGATTGCCGCGCGCATCGGCTCTCTCACTCCGCCCTCTCAGTGTTCAGTTTGCGACAGGTTTAAACGTGTTCCGCATGGAATTGTTTTACGTGCACAGTGCGTTTTACTTATAATTTCTAATTATGTCATCTAAAAGAACGAAAAATGAGTCATTTGAGCCTAACAAGAAAAGAAAAACACTGTCTTTGGAGTGTAAACTGAATATAATTAAAGACTTTGAAGCAAAAATTAAAATTTGTGAATTGGCAAAGAAATTTGACCTACCGGAATCAACAGTCCGAACGGTTATAAAACGTAAAGAAAAAATTATGAACGCTGTGAAAGACTCACAATCTTTGAATTCAAGTATCATCCGTAAGCGTCACGGTATTATCACACAGATGGAAACATTGCTACAGTCATGGTGTGATAATCAAGTAAGAGTGAAAAATTGTCCTGTTGATCAAAATACAGTGTGCTTTCAAGCAAAGCAGATTTTTGAAAAACTAAAAGAAGAAGCTGGGGAGGCGGCTAAAAATGAAGTGTTTAAAGCTAGTAACAGCTGGTTCAGCTGATTTAAGAGTTGTTGTAATTGGCATAGCATCACAGAGAGTGGAGAAGCGGCAAGCGCTGATAAAGAAGCTGCATCTCTATCCAGAAAAAACTCAAAACAATGATAGATGAAGGTGGCTACACTAGCCAAACCATTTTCAACGTAGATGAAACCGGTCTTTTTTGGAAGAAAATGCCTAAAAGAACTTTCATTGCGCGTGAAGAGAAAACTTTTCCAGGTTTTAAAGCCGCCAAGGATCAATTGACAGTGATGGTTGGTGCGAATGCAGCTGGAGGTTGTAAATTGAAACCTCTCTTAGTTTATCGCTCAGAAAATCCAAGAGCCTTAAAAAATAAATCCAAAGCTGGTTTGCCTGTCATTTGGAAGTCTAATGCGAAAGCTTGGGTGACAGCTTCTCTTTTTGAAGACTGGTTTGGCCACCATTTTATTCCTGAAGTCGAACGTTACTGCCAATTAAAAGAAATCCCATTTAAAGTGATGCTACTAATTGACAATGCACCAGGTCATCCGCCCGCAACTCTAATTAATTTCGATCCACGAGCGGAAGTTGTATTTTTGCCACCAAACACTACCAGCTTGCTTCAACCAATGGACCAGGGAGTCATTAAAACATTTAAAGCTTACTACACAAGGGGGTCATTTGCACAACTACATGAAGCTATGAGACAAAACAATGAGCTTTCTGTTAAAGACTTTTGGAAGCAATTCAATGTTTTAGATGCTGTAAGAATTATTGGACAATCTGGGAATGAGGTTTCACAAAAAACTTTGAATGGTGCCTGGAAAAAACTGTGTCCATTTTTTTTCACCACTGAAACCCAAGGATAATCAGTTTCAGATCCTGAACAAATCGATAGCATAATAGTAGAAGTGGTCGATATCGCCAAACAATTAAATTTAGAGGTCGATCATGATGACGTTCAAGAATCGCTAGATTCACACAATCAAGAGCTAACAATTGACGAGGTTATAGAAATGCGTAAGTATGAGCAAGACATTGAACAAACTGATTCGCTAGACCCAGTTGAATCGGTAAATTAAATGACAATTGCAAACTTAACAAAAGGGCGCCACCTGTAAGACTATGCTTGCATTCAATTGGCTATAATTTTTTGACAACCAGTAATATTGACCTATCTTATAGCTACATTGCAGCCCCTATCAATTAGTAAGCAAAAAATGTATACTCGATTTAAATCTCTCAGACACACCTTTCGAGATATTTCAATTTATGTATGTCGATGTCGCTCAAAAATTAATTTTGCTAAAGTAATTAATTGTATTGTCTGCAAATTTTAACAAATAAAACAACAAATAAAAAAGTTTATAACATTTTATGATACCTGACTACAATAAATGTTCAAAATGGCCACCCTCCACTTCAATACAATTTCGTATTCTGCGGAGCTTACGACGTCGTACTCTGTGAAATATTTTTGGTGTATTTCTAATTTGTTCGCATCCAAGTACAATTCTTTACTGCAGATCATTAACATTTTCTTCATAAACAATACTTTTGAGATGCCCCCATAAATAAAAGTCCATAGGATTTAAATCAGGAGATTGAGCCGGCCATGGCTGAGGTCCACCAAACGATTGTGGCGAATATTTATGGTTTTATATGTAGATAGTTTACTCGGTATTCATTCTTCAGAGAAATGCAACAAGCGTTGAAAATTCTTTAGATAGTTCTTAGAGCAAAGTGAAAGGTACGAAAGGCTTGAAAAGTCGTTTCGTAACAGTACATAATGATTGCTTTAACTATTTAGGAGTTTGCAATAGCTGAGTTAAGAAAGCACCTTATTACTTGGTTCTCATCAGCCAAATGAGATATCTCCCCGTGCTTCTTTCCCTGCTCGAATAGATTGCAGTGCCTGCATTTCAAATCGCTCAATTTTGGTTGGTTGCACATAGCGAGAGCTTCTGTGGCATTTTCTAACGACATTATTATTCTCAGTGCATATTGTCAACAGACGTTTGAATTCTCAGATGTCGAGGCCATATATTTTCCTCTTTCGAAATTGCGTGTTATTTTAAACTTTTAACAACTGGACCCTTCTTTGAGTTCCAACATAAAACGTTCAGCAATCTTTCCTTCATTTGAAATTACATTGTAGAGAAACATATTGGCCTTGCTCATTTATCCTTCAAAGAATTTAAATATTTTTTTGTGATTTTTACTTCACAATCAATTATTCTTTATATAGAAATAGGTTACATCGTTTTACTGTCAGCTAGTAATATTCCTCTTAAAAATCTTTTAACAAGGAGTGTTTACCACGTAGCGAATTTTCATAACTCTGTATCACGATATTTTGTTCGCCCATTTCCACCATTAAAAAATTTGCAAACAGTTGTAAAGCATTTGCTTAGATTATTAGCATGTAAGTTGACTTTAAAAAGTCAATCACAACAGGTGCTGCCCCAAAGAGAACCTGGTGCCGTCTAGATTCTATTCAGACATGCACTCTTCCTCTTGTAGGAGATTATCTACCAAAGTCAATCTTATTTCTCTAGACGACAGCAGAATGGTTGGAAATCTCTGCCTCTTCTATCGATTTTGCGCGATTTAATCAAAAGGCGCACGCTTTAAGTATCAAATTATCCATTTGTTGAACAGTTTGTTATGCATCATCATTGGCAAATATTTCTGAAGACATATGATCTCCAATCAAGTATTTTAGAAGCGATAAAACACTCACCTTGTGGCACGCAACAATCAAGTTCATGATGTCTCATAACAAATCGGGTTAGGGTAACCAACAATCAATAGAAAAAAATAATAGTCAAATTCGTGTATTTCTAAAACTTTAGTCTTAAATGTACAATACGATATATATATATATATATATATATATATATATATATATATATATATATATATATATATATATATATATATATATATATATATATATATGAACATCACATATTTCTTTCAAAACTTAAACTCACACATGGGTGAAGTTTCTTTATTCATAGACCTTGGGAGGGTAGTGTCGTACTTTAGTAGCAGTTCAAGTAATTTTTCATTATCTATCTTTGGTAAATGTATGTCATTATTTCTGCACCACTGCATTATTGCAGAACAACTTTGGAGATTGTGTTGCTTCACTGAAAATAAAAAATCAAAATTATCATGAGCAATGTTAAGGCCAAGAATCAATCCAGAAAATAATTTCGCCAAGACTTTACAACTGACCTTATATTATGACTCTCTTTAGTGAATTTTCATTAAGAAAATTCACTAATAGAGAGGTATCGATGGTGGCTTGGATAAGTTCGTTATCCAGGAAAATTGGCCCAGATTTTCCCGGAAAATTTTGTGTTTTTTTTTCTGAAAAAACTTATATCTCCGGAAATAACAAAGTAACGGCAACCAGATTTGGTACGCATGTTTCTATTATAAAGGGTGAACCATTTTCCAAAATTTAGGTCTGTAAGTTTAAAGACAAAAAAAGTTAAACGCATTAAAAAAAAGGGGTTTTCCTCGAAACGCCAAAGTCGGGATTTGAAACATCAAATTTGGCAACATTTAGGCAAAGAACCTGAAAGAAAAACGGATTATGTAAAGAGCGTTCAGCATCAACCATCAATGCCCTTCATTTTACTAAAATATTTCCAGAAAATTCATTTCAAATAGATCCTTTCTCTGATGCTTTAACACACACACACACACACACACACACACACACACACACACACACACACACACCCAAGGAAGTTACGGGAGCAGGAATGAATGCTGGATGGGGTAGTAAAATGAAAATATGAGCAGAACATCCGAGGAAAACGGCTTGAAAGCTGCCTTTTTCACATCTTGAAACCATATCCTCCGTAAACCCTGCCTTCCCTGCACAGCACCCCTATTCGCCACAGGTCCCGAAATTTCCTTGAGGGATATGAAAATTTTTTCTCGTGGTTTATGCGATGAGGGTAGCTGCGAGAGGGGAAGGAATCCCCACTAAACGTCTACATGTACTAGCGACATAGTGAAAGCGAAGTGATAAACTGGCAGTTGACGCCGATGGTGCATGTGTCTAGAATATTTATTTATTTTATTTATTCATACACCATCCAACAGCTTAAAACCCAAATTAAGGATGGGCCAATACACAAAACATAATAACTAACAATAATCAAACTAACAATACCAAAAAAAAGTCACAAATTAGATCGCTTTGAAAAACATTTTTATCTCTGATATGTTACATGAGAAGATATCTAGGCGGTCTTGTAGTACAGAGTAATCATTGCACATCTGGTGAATTGGAGACGATCATAGCAATCGTGTACGAGCAGTCGGGAGATAGAATGTGCCTGGAAAACGTGCTGCAATACGAGGCACATTGAAATTAAGTTGCTGAAGCAGACTAGGGCAGTCGAACACAGAATTAACCAGTTTGTATAAAAATATAATGAAACTGCACTGCCTGCGCATCGACAGACTCTGCAGACTAAAGCGAAGAAGTAAACTTTCCTGAGGAAAACCAATAGACGGATATCGACCATCCTCACGAAAGCTAAGAAATTTTCTTTGCACTGATTCCAGGCTTGCCACATGTATCACATAAGTAGGAGCCCACACAACTGAGCCATATTCAAGTCGGGACCTAACCAAACAGCTAAAGAGCAGGAGGAGGGTGTCAGTCTGTGAGAAATTTTTGCTGTTTCTTATCAGAAACCGTATAGAGTTTTGTAAGCAAAACTGACAGTCTGCTCATAGTGTGGTTTAAAAGATAGAGTACCATCAAAAACAATTCCAAGGTCCTTAACTGTCCCGGGGCGATCAAGTGGAAGCCCTCTTATATTGTAACCGAAAGTAATTGTGTGCTTATTTCGAGTAAAGGACATCACACAACACTTGGAAACATTCATAGAAAGACCACTCCGACAACACCATTCATTATCGAAATATTTGTGAAAATCTTAATATCATCTGCATACGTTAAAAAAGGAACGTGTAAAACATGTTTAACTGGGTCAATAAATATATTAAATAGTAATGGACCGAGTATGGAACCCTGCGGCACTCCCGAGGTTACGTGATAGGTGTTGGATTTGAAGCCCCCAACCTCAACAAATTGCCTCCTTCCATCCAGGTAAGATCTGAACAAGCCAAGCAAGCCCTCGGAGAATCCGATAGCCCTCATCCTGTCAATCAGAACAGAGTGATTTAGTCAATCGAAGGCCTTAGATAGATCAGTAC
This sequence comes from Tillus elongatus, assembly GCA_964006375.1. NCBI lineage: Eukaryota > Metazoa > Arthropoda > Insecta > Coleoptera > Cleridae > Tillus > Tillus elongatus. The sequence continues at coordinate 186,825,782 of OZ023264.1, read as the reverse complement.
ACACAACATCAACCTGTGAAGAGCGGTCAAGAGCGGACACAATGAACTGTGTACCGTCAACTAAATTCGTTACAGTCGATCTACCTGGAATGAAACCATGCTGAGAAATAGAGAGTCTGTTTTTGATGTGAAACAGTATTCGCTGAAAAAGGCAGGCCTCGAAAATCTTACAGAAGATACATAGTATGGCTATTGGTCGATAGTTTGAGGGATCACCACTATCCCCCGCCTTGAAGACAGGGAAAACCCGTGACAGCTTCCAAATCGCGGGAAATGGTCCAGATCTAAGAATCAGTTTAAAAATTTTCTTAAAAGCATATAAGCAGTCGCGCACCAAGAAACCAGGAACCAGATCAGGTCCACAGGACATGTTAGCCTTAATTCTCTTAGCGGCTGTAAAAATTTCGTCATCTGTAAAGTCATCAACAAAGAACATTGTGATGTCACCCGAAGCCAGGCTGGTGGCTGTAGGTGATGAGGTGGGGGTGGAACCAGAACATCCCGCAAAATAAGAAGCAAAACTGTCAGCTGCCTGTTGCTGGTTAGATGAATTCCCAATAGAAAAGTTTTGACGACGTCGAGAAGAGCAGTTCCAGAATTTTTCAGGATTAGACCTAATCTCTCTTTCAACCCTCTGAAAGTAGTTTACTCGAGAAAGATAAATGTCTCTCTTAAGTTTTTGTCTCAGCTCCCTAAATCTATCCAGAAACTCCACATTTCCAGACTTCTCAAACTTACACCATAATGAATATTTATATTTGATACTAATATTCCACAGGGATTCCCAAAGTCAATGTGAACTTTATGTCAAATGTAATGTTAAGGAGGGAAAGGGGTGTCACGGGACAGGACCGTATTGGAAAATTGTTAAAAAACTGTGTAATGTGTAAGGAACTTTAAATGCCAATAACTTGGGAAATAAAAGAGAACAAAAGGTAGAAATAGGCACCAAGCTTTATCTATCAGTAGTTGTTTTGATAAATTTGCAGATTACCTCCCAAACGCTTTTCAATTTTTTTTTCAGAAACATGCCTAGTACCCCCCTGGATACACAAACCAGAAGAAAAATCTCTTGTTCACACCGCCCAAGGAAGTTACGGGAGCAGGAGTGAACAGGTGAGCTGGGCAGGGTAGGTAGTAAAAAGGAAATATGAGCAGAAAATGCTAAGAAAATAGCTTGAAAACTGTCTTTTTCACATCTTGAAGTCATATCCCCCTTAAACCCTGCCTACCTTGCACAGCACACCTATTCGCCCTCAGGTCACGTAACTTCCTTGGAGGGTATGAACAACAAATTTTTCTCATGGTTTATGCAACTAGGGTGGTTGTACGCACGCGAGAGGGGAAGGGAAATCCCCAGAGGAAGGAAAACCCATGTTACAATATAAGTACCCAAGTATGTACAGCAAAAAGAGAGCATACCATAGCAAATACTGCCAAACAATCGTAATTTAAAAAAGTACAATAAATGTGCATAACATTTACCTTTTGCATCTGAAGCAAATGAGGTAGGTCCGGCCATTGGTGTAAACAACCTTCGACCTTGTATTTTAACAGCCTGGGACATGGCAATTTCCTCATCACAAAAACGTAGGAAACAAATAACATGTCACAGATCAAGAACAGGCCACACATGCACCCTAACCACTACCAAACTAATGAAAACGAAATGATAAAGTGGCAGTTGACGTCATGGTCCATGTGTCTAAGTCTAGAATCTTCCAGGGATTCCCAAGTCAATGTGAACATTGCCAAATGTAATATTTAGGATGGAAAGGGGTGTCACGGAACAGGACTGGACAATTGTTAAAAAGTGTGTAATGTGTAGGTAACTTTAAATGTCAATAATTCCAAAACGACAAGTGAACAAAAGGTAAGAACAGTGTCAGCATGCATGTAAGACACCAAACTTGATCTATCAGTAGTCGTTTTATCTAAAACTGTTTGGGAGGTAATCTGCAAATTCACCGTTATTTGTCTTACTGCTGTTAAATTTAAAAATAGATTTAAAATATAATACTTACAGTAATAATCAAACAGCATCATTAAAATTCCAGAACATTCCGATTTCATTTCATTTTTCAGGAGAAGTTCCAGCAACCTATACACAACTTCTATTCTATTGTGATGAAGTGATATAGCAATCATATAAGGAATTCTACGTTCAATAGCTTTATAAAAGTCTATATTACTTTCTAGTAAGTTTATAGCAATGTTTTGATCAGAAAACCAACTGCTAAGAAAACACGATTGCCAGACACAAAGTAAAGGATAGTTATCGTTAAATTCTACCTTCAAATGTTGACAAAAGTCTATAATATTCAACAGGACTGCTTCACTCCTAGAAAACATTACACTTGTTATAAGACGTTTCAAAACCATTCTAGTCTTCCGTCTCAGGCAAGCATTTTCTCTGTACACCTCTTTAAATAAAGGCAATGCTTTATTTATGTCCCCTTTTATCCAAATAGCTTCTGCTAAATAAAGATTGAAAAATGAGGTACCACTTTCATCTAACAGTGAAGGCTGTTCTACTTGGTATAGGTTTTTTAATTTAATTATCAAATCCTTTGCACCATTCTGTGCACAGTGAGATAAGACATGATTCAGTACAGCAAATGATGGGCATTTTTTATATTTTATGCATTCCATAATTAAATTCACAATACCAGATTCATTTTCAGTACATATAAAATTGTCAAACATTATATTTATCTCTTGGACAGACAAATACTTTATACTTGACCCACTCACAGTTTCAACTGCTTCTAATTGTACCTTATTTGTTGAGGCACTTAAGGGGACTTTTGGCACCCATCTCCTTTTACTCCACTTTTCTGATTTGCTTTGAACTAGCTGAGAAGTAAATTCGTCTAGAAGATCTACATCTGCTACTTCTTTTGTGCTTGTGTCTTGACTAAAATATTTAATTTTGAGTGAAGTAGATGATAATTTAAAAAAGTTACAAGCTAAACGGCGGTACACACAAGAGCAACTCATGTCAATCAGAATTTAATGAAGATTCATAACACATGTTAGTTTAAATTTGTATTTGTTTCTACAGATTTTTGACAACGTTTAGTGTTCAGTTACAAGACATTTTTCTGCAATATTCAATAATTTCAGAATATATATAATTTTCCTAATGTATTACAATTATTTTCATTTCATTGTGTTTATAAAAACAACATCCAGTTCACTTTATTATTTTATATTAACGCTGGATTGAAAGTGTTGGAATTTAATAATAATATATCTTACATTATAGATTACCAAATTACCAATGACAGATAGATGTCATTACACAACATCACAACAATCACACATGTCATTGTCATTATTATGTCATTTAGAGTAGCCTTAGCCTACCCGTATATAAAAAAACGTACTTGAGAACTACTCAAAAATACATGATAATGAATAGAATTTGGACAGCAAAATATCTTCAGCTTTACTTATGTCTTTTAACTGTATGTATCTAATATAGGATATACGTAATCTTGAATGTAAACATATTGTGGAAATTTATATTTCAAACACTAATCTGAAAACTTACTGCACAACTTATGTTGATAAAGAAGTATTTTTTCATGCTTATCTTTAATTACACATAAAAAAGCAACGAGAAGAGAAAATAAGAGGACGCCCACAGAATATATAATTAAATGGACATTTGTTCAAGAGCATGAATATATATTTATTAGTTTCCTGGTTCAAGAAGTACCTAGAAAAGAAGAAAGAGAGACACATATAAGAAGATATAAGTACACAAACGTCTCGCGACAGTAAAAACGCGAATGCATTGATCATGCGCACTTCACAGAATACCTGTGACGAAACAAACGTTTTTCCTTCCTGGCGTGCTGTTTACACGCAATCCTCCAACTGACCTTCCTGAACTTCCCTGACATCAGTTTGCCCCATTAAAAGCTAAAAGGGGAAGGAAAATCAACACTGCCATTAAAGGAGCATAATGTACTTTTCCTTTCCCTTTTTCCTTCTTTTAGCTTTGGATGATGCAAACTGATGTAAGGGCAGGTCAGTTTGGAGGATTGCGTGTAAGTAGCGTGTTAGGGAAGTCTTTTATTAAGTTACTTAAAATATTATGTAAAGCGCGCATGATCAATGCAACCGAGTTTTTACCATCGCGAGACGCTTGTATAAGAAGTTGATGTTTATTACGTTATAGATATCTAACACTACTGCTAGACCATAGTGGCGGCCCAAAATACATGGATGAATTGTATATACTCTAACTTGTACTCTCTTTGCACTACTTACAATAAAAATGTAGTGTTTTGTGAGTTCTTGTATGAATGTATTGCTGTTCATTGTAAAATGTTTTTCCGATATCATAGTTTATAACCAACCAAATAGAGAATAACTATGCTAAGCTGTGTTCAAAAACTATTAATGGAAATAAATTTATATCCTAATTTTATATACCAAAAATCACTATTACATGTCAGAACTATCATAATCTTCAAACTTAAATCTTTAATTTTCTAAAATAGTTCATATTAGATTTCACAGGATGGCGCTACTCGTTTACATATCACCTATTGTAAAGTATCATGTACTTAAGCTCGGATATTGCCATTCGCAGATTGTGTCAAAGTGGTTTCAGTAATCAATTTATTAGTAACGCCATCTCGCGACTTTTTAAACTATTTGCGTGGAATAATAAATTAAACATAATACCTGTGGATTTGATGAGTTTATGTTGTACGTTCAGATGCAGTCTTTTTTCAACAAGATTTTTTCATCTGTTAGAGGAAAGCTAAGGTTTGTTGAGCTGTACACAGTTGTTTTTGCATTCAGAATGGCTGTACTCTTGATTTATACGTACAATCGAACCAAAAACAGCAACAAAGTGTAGGTGACAAATATTGACGCTTCACCAAAATAACCTGAAACCTCACGCATTCTATCCATTATTTTCCCTGCAATAGAAAGTTATTAATAAAAAAAAACTAACTTAAGCTATTTTCGATAGCAAAAAGGCATAGCTTTGTTTCAGCCGAAATAATAACCTGCCTATGGCAATACATTTCCAACAAAAACTTGTTGCCTTCCAAGCTGCAAGACCCGTGATTTCTATACATAAATCAGTGTTTCGATGGTAATCTCAGAAGTCGGATAATATTATGGTTGTGACAATAGAGAAAATAATATGGAGAATTAAGTCCATGTTTATCAGGTGCCCACAGCTGAGTTTAGGCGCTTATGTGCTGACTTTCCATATATTTCAATAGCTGGAGACTGATGAACAAATTAATGACATTAAGCACAATTTTGTGATGTTTGTCTCTCATTTCGCATTGAGAAATTGGCAACAGTTGATTTCAATCATCAACTACGCGGGACTCGTGTACACAAACATTCACACAGCTAATCAACTGTTGGCGCGTGGTGATCCCTGAAATATTTAATCAGAGGCACAGCATAGAAAACCAATTACAGAACGTTTGTTCTTTGCTGTGTTACAGCATAATAAACAACTATGCTGTGGTTGTCGCCGAGATGTCACAACTAATAAATTTTGGACATTCTTCTGTCAACCCAGATTCAGTTTACTTTAAAGTGTCATCCACATTCAACAATAATATCTTTATCCTGTTCTGGATTAAAGTGGCATAATAATTATGTTTTAATAAAAAACCTTGTGTACCAAAACCTCAAATTTTAAATTAGTTATGTAAAGTGGAATATATTGAAATAAAAAAATTACAGTAAATAATGTTGCTAAATTATGTTCTTGAAAAATGTTGAAATTAGTCCTTACTGTATTGACTTTCACTATCACGTTTGGTATTGGATTAGAAACATTTGAGAAGGACTGTAATACTCTTAGAATGGGTCAATATATCTGTCCTCATCCTGCTTATGATCTAATAGACCCCAAAACCCAACAGATTAGAGGATGCCGAAAGGATAATAAGGCTAGAGGTAATCTTCACAAAATAGTAACGAAAATCGTCTCATGTTGTTTATTTTGCAGTTCCTTGTCTAGCAGCAGAGGGAATCGTTTGTAAAGAAACAAACAACTCTACGTTTACAACTGAAGTGCCTTGTAGATGGACGTGAGTTAACTATTTTTTAATTAGTTTGTCTTTGTAAACAAACGCCTGCAATTTACACCTGATAAATCAATCATTTCTAAATGCCTTGGTTGGTAAGACATGGTTCGAATAAATATAAGATTTGATTCACAAAAATATTGTTATCAGTTTACTTTTAAGTTGTGGTATGTAGTTGTATGTATTAAAGGGTTATTCATATGACTATGTTTATTATTAATATTAGACAATTGGAGATTAAACTTGTTAGTTCAGTTATGTTGCAAATGGTAGGTCGTAAATTTTAAAAACTGGCCAAACCACTGCAACATAGATAATAATTTTTTAAACAACACTGCTTAGAGAATAACATACTATTAGCCGTACTTCAGCTGAATTGTATAATCTACTTTCTAATTTTCTTCTCTATGTTTTAGGAACGGATATCACTTTGACACAGCACTGCTTCTCTCTATTTTCTTAGGAATGTTCGGAGTAGATCGTTTCTACTTAGGTTATACAGCCATAGGACTAGCCAAGTTCTGTACATTTGGATTCATGTTCCTGGGACAGCTTATAGACATTATTTTAATAGCTACGCAAGTGGTGGGACCTGCAGATGGTTCTCATTATGTGATGCCCTATTTTGGACCTGGTATTGAGGTTATCAGAAGTGATAACTGGACATATCGGCTAAGACAAGATGATTGGTAGTACTTGCTTAATGTGTCTTCCTGTGATTTGTAAATAGTGTAAAATAATAGTTTAAGTTTATATAAAGTCTGAAATGTCTAACTCGGTTCCATTATTAAAATTGTGAGAAAATGTAAAACACATTCTCCTACAATATAATTTTTTCTTTAAAGGCTCGTTTTCTTCCTTTTGTGAATCGATGTACAGTAAGTGCTCACATAATTTTCCATATTTAATGTTGTTTAACTATAACCTTGCAGTTTGTTGTAGGTAAATGTATCTTTTAACGTTGATACTGATTCAGTGTAATATTGCTATTCTAAAAAGTCTAATTTTTTTTATATATATTTCAACAACACACCACGAGGACTTACAGCCTAAATACTCTCGTACCCTGGGTGTCGACAAGGAGGAAAGAGGCAACTTGTTAATTCTGGACTTGAAGGTTCGGAGGAGAAGGAAAAACATGTGCTGGCAAGGAATTCCACAACTTGGAAGTCCTCTGGACAAAAGAGCGGACATAACATGATGTTCTCTGCCTGGTGACCTGGACAGTAAAAGGGTGCATTCACTGTGTTCCCCTGGTAGATCTGTTGGGGGCAGCAGGTGGAGGAACTATGGAAGAAAGCTCCTCTGAGCAGGGCCCGTGCAGATATCTATAAAAGAGAGAGAGGTCACCAACGGCACGTCGGTGGGCAAGGGATGGCAGCCTTTGGGTGAGGGTAGGGTCACGGATGAGACGTATAGCTCTCTTCTGAAAGGAGTCCAGGATAGCGAGTGTAGAAGTGGCAGCGGCATGCCAGATGTGGGAGCTGTATTCGAGGTTTGGCTTTATTTGTGAAGTATATAAGGTATAGAGATTAGCTAGTGAAAAGTATTTGTGAGCCTGGAAGAGGAAACCTAATTTCTTAGCAGCCGCTTCTGCAATTGATGTGACATGTTGGTGCCAATTGAGATTTCGATCCACAGAAATGCCAACAAGTGAAAAGGACTCATTACTTTGAATAACTTGGTTGTTCATTGTGATGGGTCTAGGGCTGGTGTATCTCTTATGAGATAGAAGGCAAGACTGAGATTTGGTGGAGTTGAAGATTTCTACTTCCCCAGTCTAATATTTTTTGGAGATCCACAGAGCCACAACCCCCCATGTGCTATCGGGGCGGCAAGGCCGCGGACGAGCCCTGAGGAAAAAAAAAAAAAAAACCCTCCATGAGTCTGCGATTCTCATCTAATTGGGCTAAAAAGACAGGGTTAGAATATTGTATTTTTGAGTGGAGGGTGCTGTCATCCACGTAACTGTGGACTGGGTTGGATGTGCTAGAGAGGAGGTCATTGATGTGGAGAAGAAACAAAGTAGAGGCTAAAGCTGAACCTTGAGGGACTCCTGCATTAATTGGATACATTTAGGAGGAATGGCCATCCACGACAACAGAAATGCTCCGGTTGGAGAGGAAATTTACTGTCCAGTTACACAGTTTTGGTGGTAGGCCATAGGCAGGAAGTTTATTAAGTAGCACTGTGTGCCAGACCTGGTCGAATGCTTTGGATAGGTATAGAGCGACGATCTGGGATTCACCGTGTAGTTTCATAGACTTGTTCCAAGAATGGGTGACAAAGGAAAGGAGGTCGGCAGTTGATCTGAGCTGACGCAATCTATACTGCCTGTCATGAATTAGACTGTTTTTCAAGAAATTTTAGTAATTCGGTGTTTATATACTTTTCCATCACTTTAGAGACGACTGAAAGCAGAGAAATAGGCCTGTAGTTGCTAGGACGCGCTTTGGATCATTTCTTGGGGACGGGTTGTACTCGAGCAGTTTTCCAGTTACTAGGGAATATGCCTATTGTAAGATGTCTGAAACAGACGAATCAGGACAGGAGCAAGCTCTGGTGCGCATTTTTTGAAAACAATTGCTGGGATCTCATCAAGGCTAGAGGCTTTCCTGGTAGTAAGAGAAGAGAGCATCTTTCGTACCTTTTTAGTTTTGAAAATTATATCCGTTATTTTATGCGTGACATTGGGGACTGTTGTTGGTTGAATATTTGGAGGTGGGTTGAGAGTAGATTTGCCGGCGAACAACGAGGCAAAAAGTTCAGCCATGCCCAGGGCGGTAGAAACAATTTCATCCCCTGAAACAAAGAGGTGGGAACCTGCTCTTTCAGAAATCATTCCCAATAGATTTAGCAAGAGTCCAGATAGGTTTGCTGCCATTGGAGCTTGAGACGACTTTGTTTTTGATGTGGTTATTAAACGAGTTTTTTGCCTCATAGCAGTTTCTTGCGTCGTTAAATGCTTGACGGTTTTCTTGACTGTGATTGTGTAGAAGCATTTTGTGATCTTTGACCTTTTCAAGTCTGGCCTTGTCACAGGATTTAGAGAACCAGGGCTTTTGAGTGGCTGAAGAGGTTTTCTGTGTACGTGAAATAAATAATTCCATGCCAGCTTGGGTAATTTCGGTGACACCTTTTTTTACGGTACCGATCACCTTCGAACACTGCCATCATAATGTTACTAAAAAATATGTTGGGAGGCTGGGATATATAAGAAAATAATTCTGTGATTGCTAAATGGCTCGTGTCTCAATGTGTCCCACCAGCTGTCAAAAATACGGATGAGTGAAATCTAAAATTACGCTATTGACTCAATGAGACCAATAAAGAGTTTAAAGTGCCGCTACCGAGTTCACAGGGCCGCAACTTCGCTACCTTTGGCAACATTCAATGTCTGTAAAGCTAAATTTCAAAGTATTTTTGAGCAACAGACTTCGAAGTATTTTGGAGAATTACATATTTCGAACTACTTCAACATTGCTAGTGCGAACATATTTTCGAACCGAAGGTTCAGTTCGAGTTGGGGTTAGGTTAGAAATTTCAAAGCTTGGCATAAGTATAATGAATGGTATTATGCAAAATAAGATAACTGATATGTATTAAAATGTTTTATTAACTATCAAAATCCAGCTTACAAAAAGATATACAAACTATCTTACTATTAACAATGAATTCTAACCAAAAATAGTTGCCCATTTTACCTAGAGATTAGTAATACCAAAAGAACGTTCACAAGTAAGTAGAGATTCCAAACACACAATTTTAAATGCTAAACATGATTAAGGAATGTTCTATACATTTTGGTTATATAAAAGATTATCCTAGAAATGACTAAAAAAAAAACCCTGTGAAATGTAGCTTCCCATTCGCTCATCTCATGTATTAAACTTGTCTTACCTCTAAGTTATATACATACATATTGTTTTACTATTAAATATGAAAAATGAGCGTGCATGCCCTTGGTGGAATTACGAGCAGACAATGAAATGCCTTTTATACGGAAAGGATACAAGATGTTAAAAACCAAATATATAACCCTTAAGAAACAACCCAAAATATAGTTATAATTAAATGCCATTCTTATTCAAACCCTACAGTTTACGATTGTTTTTATTATGAATACAAAAATTAGAGATCAGGGCAAAAAGTTCTATAGTTTCAGAATGAAATTAAATAAAATTATTTGAAACTGGAAGCTTCTTCAGCATTTTACACATCTGGAGATCCACACAATCTACAGTAAGTAAATTATTATCTGGTTAGCTAAATTCATTTGATGTTCAATGCGGTTTTTTGTTGTTGAGCCATGTAAAACATTTTAGAAACATTTAATGCGGCACCAATTTCAGCTTCAAGCCAAGAGCGCTATTTTCGGCCTGCGAGTATATGCCCTATTAGGAATTAAAAAAAATTAGATGTTTACAAGCTTTCTCTAGATATCCACTCTGATTAAAACCTACCAATTACTAACATGTTCTGTCCAAGTAATTTTAGACATTTTTTTAGCATCCACACTTCGAAAGTTTCTTTACAATTAAGAAATCATATTTTCAATTCTTACAGCTAGTCATTTTTCGTTCCATGGCAAAAAATTGCCATTATATTGTCACATTTGAATACCAATGTCCGCAAGTCATCCTCGATCGGCAGGTTCGAGTTGGCTACACATGGCTAGGCGACTTGAATTCAGCTGTCGAATTGTAAGGCTTTCCGGCTAGTCAATCCCAGCAACAGTAGCTGTTTAATTCATTGATTATTGTTGCCATTACTTGGTGAAACTGGTCCATACTACATAGACTTGGAGATTCCTCCTCTGGTTTCATAGTGAAACCGAAGGAGTAGTCGCCAAAGTCTGTATGTACCTGTTTAATAGCTTGCAGTTAGTGCTCCTAGTGCCCTGTGTATAGATAGAAAAAACTGAACCCATACCAGCAATATCCTGGCCCATGACCTTCCAGACTGACCATAAGCCACGCTGACTCCTTAATATACGAGGACGGGTCAATAAGTCACTGACATTTTGAATTTCCCGCCTCTTCACAGTGAGGGCAACAGTGCTCCTGTCAACAAGCATCTGTCAGTTGACTCTTGTACAAATTTTGAACAAGCCGCGTCACTTAGTTTGTGTTAGATAGCCATTGAAAGCAGAATTACCTCTTGAGTTATAACGAAAATGGAAAAAAAGTGAATTTCATCAAGCATTATTTTTTTGCTGGAAAAACCAAGGCTAAGCTTGCTAAATACTAAGTGGTTTACTGAATTTCGTTGCGGCCGTACAAGCATAAATGACGCCGAAGGTTCTGGACGCCAAGTTGAGGTCGCTACACCCGAAACGATTGAAAAAATTCACGATATGGTGTTGACCAATCAGAGATTGAAAGTGCGGGAGATTATGGAAGCCATAGGCATATCACATGGCTCAGTGGTTTCGATTTTGCATGATCACTTGGGTATGAGAAAGCTATCCGCAAGATGGGTGCCGCGTTTGCTCACAATCGACCACAAACCCAATCGTGTGACAACTTCGGAGTGTTTGGCGTTCTTCAACCGCAATAGGGAACGAGTTTTTGCGCCGTTTCGTAACCGTGGACGAAATATGGATTCACCACAACACACCAGAGATCAAGCAGCAGTCAAAACAGTTGGTTTCTCTGTGCGAATCGGCGCCAAAGAAGGCCGAAGTGGGTTTGTGAGCCGATAAAGTCATGGCGACCGTTTTTTGGGATGCACGCGGAATAATGCACATTGATTACCTTCAAAAGGGAAGAACAATCAATGGCGAATATTACACCAACTTATTGGACCGATTCAGTGACGATTTGAAAAAAAAAACAACAAAAAAACGACTGCATTTGGCCAAGAAAATAGTTCGTTTCCACAGAGACTATGCAAGGGTACACACATGCGAAATTGCATAAATTGGGCTACGAATTGCTCCCTCATCCATCCTATTCTCCGGATTTAACCCCGATTGACTATTTCTTGTTTCCAAACTTAAAGAAATGGCTCGGTGGAAAGAGATTTGATACCAATGATGAAATCATATCACAAACAAATACCTATTTTGAGGACCTCGGCAAATCTTATTTTTTTGAAGGGATAAAAAAATTGGAGAAACATTGGACGAAGTGTATAGAGCTCAAAGGAGAAATAAAATGGTTTTTTGTCAAGAAGCCTATGTTTCATTCAAAGTCACGGACTTATTGATCTGCCGTCATAGCACACTGGGCTGGCGAAAAATCTGAAGTTGCTGCTGATGTTGTGTCCTGCTTGTAAAACTAAAGAGACCCGTTTTAGATAATCCCCATTTGTTACTCAAACAGGAATTACTTTTAGACTGAAAGAAGATTGGTTTGTATTGCTAGCAAAATGTTTAGGTCCAGAGTTCAGTTTCCAAGTAAACAAATCAATCGCCGTACTACATTGTACATAGAGTAGACTAATATATAAGATTGTACATATTTTCTAGAATTGTAAATACATGTACAGGAACAGACAATTTCTTTACTGAGTTATCTCAGTAGTATTGGAAAGATTACAAATTAAACAATAAAAAGGCGCTGAGTGAAGATTGGAACCTCTGATAAGTACACTTGGAGAACCCAAATCGTATCACGATCGTCAGGTCTTTAAAAAGATGCGTTGTGGGGATTTGAGTTTTCCAAGTGTACTTAATAAAATGGCATTTAAAAATTTACCACTTTCTAAAATGATGATATGAAAGCTATTAACATTTAAGGGGCAGCTAATTTTAATCCACACCCACAAGTCTGTACATTTGTTCATTTCAAAATGTAATTACTTGAAAATCCTTGATTTGGTGTTTGTGAAACAACCCATTAAAATTAACACATTTACCACACGAAACTAACATCATTTTTTCTAATCTGCTCGTTTCAACACATTGAAAAAAAAAGCTGTGTCCTTCTGAATCTCCAAAATAAAAAGCCCGTGAAGAAAATGGTTTTTTTTTCTGTTCAGAATTAATGCTCAAAATGTACTCATTTTTCACATTAAGCAGTAATGAGTAAAAAAATGAGTATGTTGCATACTCATTTTTCACCTTAAGCAGTAAATGCCCTGTATAATCAACATCACAGGTCGGGATGCAACATTTAAAACGGGTTGTTATACTTTAAAATCCTAAGATCACTCTAAAATGTAAACTGTTAAAATAGTTTAATGGAATGAAAAATCAAATTGTGACCTTTATAATGGATTTACAAATATAATCATAAAATGGAATGTAACTACATGTTAATTTCACAATATGAAGGAAGTCTAAGTCACCATGTATACACTGTGTTCATAAAGTAACACATAAATTCAATAAAATTGAAAGTTACCATTATTAAGAAAAATTAAAAAAAAAAAAACTGGTCGATTTTTATTCCCAAAAACTAACTTTTTGATATAAAAATCTCACACCTATCATCACACCTCTTCAAAGGACAGCTACCCCTTCAAAATTGGATGGTAGGTAGTATGATAAATCTTTTTAGAGCTAATCCAATTCTCTATTCAGCAACACACTTTTTTGTTCTACAATTTATACAGCAACATCTGACTCCGACGTTATTGAACTTATTTCCTGATGGGTACAATGCTGGTATAATAAATCATAACTGGTGGTATCAACAAGATGGTGCCTCCACGCATTATGACGTTAATGTTCGACAGTATCTGGATCAACAATTTCCCAACAGATGGATTGACAGGAGTGGTGCAATTGAGTTACCAGCAAGCTCACCTGACCTAACTCCCTTAGATTTTTATGGTGTCATTTGTGTAATTCAAAAGTAAACCAGATACTAACGACGAATTAGAACTGAATGTAACAACATTTCTCCAGAGATTATGAAGAGTCCCACAAGAATTTGTTGACCATTTGGGATATTGTCAGGCACCAGCAGACATGCATTTCGAACATTTGATTAGATAAGACTGAACTATGTAATTCTTTATAGGCTTTACTTGTGTTAGGTGTTACTGATAATAAACATATTATTACTCACTTTATTTTATTGCTATAAAAAAAATTGGCGTTGCTGAATAAAGATTGGCGTTAAAAAGATGCATCTCACTACCCACCACCCAATTTCCAAATTTCGAAAGGTTAGCTACCCCTTGAAGAGGTATAACGATAGGGATGAGGTTTTTATATCCAAAAGTTAGTTTTTGACAATAAAAATCGATCTGTTTTTGAATTTTTCTTAATAACAGCCACATTCAATTTTATTGAATTTATGCGTTACTTTATAGAAATAGTGTAGATCTAACCTATTTGAGATACATTTTTGAAAACATACAACTAAGATTTAATTTGTTTAAATAAAATGTTCGCTGCATGTTACAGAGTTATTGTAAAATTTTAAAAAAGGGTTTTACATTTTGTAAAACATAAAACTCATATTTTATTTGTTTAAATACATTAAAAATTGCATTTTGATAATACCATTCAGGGTTTACACAAATATTGAGAATTTTCTAATGCATTTTTTTTTCCATATAAATTGAAATATTAGACACCAATATAAAAAAAACCTTAGCAGTTTCATTCTTCTTAAAATTATAACAGCAAGAAATTTCAAATAAAAACCATAACCAGACACCTATATTTTCCTGCTCTGCTTCTTGGATTATTTTTCACTGTATAACTCAAACCTCTTATGTAACCTTATGTAAATGTAAAAAATTGTAATAGTAATAAAAAAATGGAACATTGTAGAGTTCATAAAGCCAGCATATACCTGAGGAAAGTTTCCAATTCTGCGGTGGACACTTAAAAGGTCACAACACATAAAAGGATGTATCATGTTTATGAACGCATTGCCTTCCTTTCCTAATTAGTAGTGGGATAGTCCTTGTGATGGGTATCTGAATTGTGAAATAATTAACCCTTTCGGTTCCATTTATAACAAAAAAAAAGTATCCTCGTAGTATAGTAACGCATCCGAGCAAAGGGAGTTAAAGGAGCAACTATTGTTCTTACATGATGTTTATAAGATGCATCCTACACCATCAAATTAACAGCTTTATGGAGAAATAAGGACCAGATATAATTTGCTTTTGAGGCAGTCGAGAGCTAAGGTGGCAACTGAAGCTATCCAAAAGTCTGACAATAAATCAAAAACAATTTGGCCAATTATAAATCGTGAAACAGGTAGAAGTAAGATCTTGAATTCTGAAACTAATATATCAGCAAATATATTCAATGAATTTCTTACATCCCACGCAGAGAGGTTGGTAAATAATGCAGTGGGAAATTCCCCAGAATCTTATTTCTCTGGGATTCAAAGTCCTGCGAACTCTTTTCTTATGAAACCAGTTGTTGAGGAGGATGTCAGGAATGCTATCAATAAACTTAAAAATACAAAATCAAAGGATATATTTGATATGGACTCGTATGTCATTAAGAGGTCTGGGGATTTTATTACTCTGCCACTGACACATATCTTTAATCTCTGCATCACACAGGGTTGTTTTCCTGCGTTGATGAAGTGTGCGAAGGTACTTGCGTTTTTCAAGAAGGGGGACTGCAATGATCCTGGCAATTTTAGGCAAGTTTCAGTTTTGCCGATACTCTCAAAAATCTTCGAATTCCTTATTTTCCAACAACTTTATAGTTACTTTGAAGATAACCATCTATTCTATGAACATCAGTATGGTTTCCGCAAGAGATGCACCATGGATGCGATATCGTATCTTCTAGAGATCGTAAATTGTGCTTTTGAACAGAGAAAACAGTGCTGTGCAGTTTTTGCAGACTTAATAAAGGCATTTGATTGTGTCTCGCAAAAAATATGTTTGACAAAGTTGAGTCATTATGGTATTAGGGGAGCCTGTCTGGAGTTGCTGCTGTCATACCTTGATAATAGAACACAGAGTTTTTCAAGGTGGGAATACAGTGAAGTGGGATACATTCGTAGAGGGGTGCCTCAGGGTTATATACTAGGGCCACTTCTCTTTATCATATATATAAATGATCTTTCTAACATTCCTGATGGCATCCAACAGAGCAGGATAGCAATAGCCCTCTTTACAGATGACCCAACTTTTATTATCACTGGTAATGCTGGTAGTGATGTCAATAAGACTGTGGACAATGTTCTTCGTGAGGCGAGAGCTTGGTTTAATCATAATGAACTGTTCCTCAATGAGGATAAGACAGCTTTAATCAGTTTTCATGCCAGGGTCACTTCTAATGAGTCGAACACTGCTAGGAATTTTCTCTGCCTCAACATCGACCCTGCTCTTGTATGGAGGAGCCAAATAGACTCGTTGGCTGGTAGGCTAGCCTCATCAGTATATGCAGTGCGTAAGATTTCTGCAATGACTGGACCTGATGCAGCTTTGATCACCTATTATGGGTTGTTTTACTCACATCTGAATTACTGTTTGCTTGCATGGGGAAATGCAGCGAGTGTGCACTTGGATAGACTCTTTGTGTTGCAGAAAGCAGCTGTCAGAGGTGTTGTCGGGGCGGGTTACTGTGCTCACTGTAAACCCATCTTTCAGGTGGTTTACAGACAATTGTTGGTGGTGAGAGAGAACAGGAAAAGTTTTGACACACATGCTGAAGTGCGTAGTTATAACACCAGACATAAAGATAATTTAATCCAACCGAGGCATCGGATAAATAAAACTAAAACGGTTAGGGTCAACTTTTTCAATGCACTCACAAGGTGGTTGAGAAATGAACCTATTAATAAATTCCGAACAATTATTAGAGATTTTTTAATACAGGCTCGTCTATACTGAACAGATGAATATTTTAATGCAATGCCGCAGTTGAGATTCTCGATGGCCAGGTGATCCACTGTTTTGGTGATAGGCAGATATTGTGTGTTTTAGATATGTATGTATTTTTGTTAATTTTTAGTTTCACATTTACATGTCGTTTATGTATGATTTTTTATCTTGACTCGCCAATTTCATTTTTGTGTGATCTTGTGGCTAATAAAGTTACTCTATTCTATTTCTGTCCTTCCCCAGGGATATATTTTATCAAGTATTAAATGAACGGAATTAAACTAGGTGTGTGCTGCACACCCGAAAATATAATTAAAATGTGCACAGTTAAATATGTTTTATTTGTTTTTCCCTTAGTCTTAATACAATACATATTTTGTGAAAATCGATTTAATTTACTTATTTGATTTCATGAATAATCGGTTAATAGTGACGGAATGAGGTAGGTACCACGTCTTCTAACATATTCAGAGAATATGAGTAGGTCAATAGCAACGGGGAATAAATTCAGGTTACGTGTGCGTTAATATTTCCGAACAACTTCAGTCGATGGAGATGTAGTGATATACAATGCAGTCCCCCCACCCACCTATTTAAAATAGTGAGAAAAATACTATTCATTTTAATGCTGCGGTGAGCTGTAAAAATATCGCTCAAGACAAATGAAAGGAACGTCAGTCTAACCAACGCTGCGACATCATTATTTACGAGCATTACACCTGCGCTTGCAGAGACCACAGTATTCTAGAATCACAGACTAGAATACATTTTTACACATTTTATTATTTAGTACCATTGAACTAATTTTAATGTTTTCAGTTTTCACCACTTACCGGACGGTGCTAACGCTAACACAAATTTGTGTGAAGAGAAGAGGTTGTATAATAATTACTTGTTCTTTTCGTGATTTAAAGTTTTAAGTGACTTTTTAATTTGTAAGTGTTGTGGTGAGAGACGAATTTATTTACCTACGTATAAATTCCCATATAGGTACAATATATGTATGTACATTTAGTGTTCAAAATTTTTAAAACAAAGATATAAAATATCTGTGTTTGCATAATGGCAGAAGAAATAACTATTCAACAATTGTTTGAAAATACGCTTTCCATTAGGTCTTTAGGAGAAAAAATGCAGCTAATAGGAAAACGATGTTTGATTGACAAAATACATTTTCACATCTATGTTTGCTAAAGAAAATTTTTCAGTGTAATTAAAAATGGACATTCTGTATACAAAAAAAGTTGTATTCCTCGCCGTCACCACTAACAGCAACTCGTTAGCGCACACCCGAACTTTTTGGTCAGGAGACGCCACTGTTTGGCACTGACATTTCATGGCCTATCTTGATAATTGTGACTTGTTACGGTGACCTCGCTTTTGACTGAACACCTCTATCAAGCAGACACATTTACAGCAACTGCAGGTGTCCGTTCAAGATATAGTACAATGTATTGTTATCTACAAACTATGCCAAAAACAATAAAATACAAGAAGACACAGAGGTTGTAGAAAATATATTAAAGGCAAAGAGCGTGCACTAGGTACGATCCAACGCCAGCGTCGACGCACACAGGACCAAGAACGACAAGTACTGCAGCGCCGCTAGAACCGCCATCCGCCCTTCAGCAGTAGTTGAGTAGTAATCAAGTAGCAGGCAAGTCAAGTCAGCAGTGAGTAACGGTATGCAAATGCAGAGTAGGTAAAGAACTTTCACGCGACCGCATTTCCTTTATATGTTATTCGTATTAACCCTTAAAGAATGCAATATTAATTTCTACTGTACATTTTAATCGATAATAAAATATTAAGTTTAGATCACTTCTTTTAACACCCCAATAACGAAATATAGTAATCTTTTAAGGCGCCGAGATTATTTACAGAGGTGTGTAATATGAAATATATTTTAATTGTTACAGGTATGATGGAACAGGCTGAAAGTCAAGTTTTAAAAAATCTCACCCGAATATCCCGAAGCGACCTCGATAAAATTTTAAAACCGATTAGTTCTCAAAATGCAATACACACTTTGGACACCCATTCCGCTCTTTTGCAATATGAGATATTATGCAAATTTACAGAATATTTCCAGAGGTATGCAGAGCAGTCTGCAAGAAACAATTTGTATATGTGGGAGTCCTCTAGAAACAGCTTTCATGGTAAGCTAAACTGTAGCGACAACGTGAACTTCAATCAGAAACTTTCTTCAGATATGATCCGCTTAAGATGTACATTTTTACTTATTTAAAAATGTACTTATAGATAATCGTTTTAATAAACATTACAAATGATATTCATAAATGTTCTCATACTTCTTTAAATATACAAAATTATAGATGATAATTCTGCTGTTGAGCATATTCCCGATTAAATTATTTTCCATTTGAATTAATTGTTTTTGACATTCGTCAAGAAATATCTAAAAACATGCCTTAAACTTACTTCAATTTCGTTTGTTCTTATTATCACTTTTATTCCAAGAAAATTAAACTGTGAAATAAAATACAGAAAAGATTTCAATAACTTAAAACTAACGCAACAAAGTAAAGAATATTATATAGATTAAAAAAACATTGGAAACCAACAAAGGAATGTTACATAAACTACAAGAAAAAATAACAAGTGTATCCAGTCTTTTTCGAACTGAGCTCCAATTGAAATATCTAATACTTTTTACAGTCGATATGTGAATGAGGTATTAATAAGACAATGAAGATGAAAACAAAATGTTTCTGAAATTATTTAGTTTTCGAAGTTGATTCTTTAATGGGGACAGATTTGGTTTGTTCCTTGGCAGGAGCTGCATGAACAGTTTGTGACTTTTTAGGCTGTGCCGTTTGGGACGTCTTCTTTTCTTCAGAAGATGCCTCAGCTGGTTTCACAGGTTTTTCAGTCGGTTTAGTTGCTGGCTTGCTGGGCTTTGGTGTAGTTGTGGCGGGCTTTGGTGTAGTTGTGGTGGGCTTTGGTGTAGTAGTCGTAGGTTTAGGAGTGGTAGTTGTAGTTGTGGTAGGCTTAGGAGTGGTAGAAGTTGTAGTCGGTTTAGGTGTAGCACTTGTAGGTTTAGGTGTAGTAGTTGTAGCAGGTTTAGGTGTGGTAGTCGTGGGTTTAGGTGTTGTAGTAGTGGTAGTGGACTTAGGTGTAGTAGTAGGTTTAGGTGTAGTAGTAGTAGGCTTAGGTGTGGTAGTTGTTGTAGGTTTGGGAGTAGTTGTGGTAGGTTTGGGCGTGGCAGGTTTGCTTTCTACTTCACGTTTTTTCAAATGTTCCCAACCAATCTTCGAGAGAGGTATTCTGGCAATATAATCATTAAATGGAGATCCTAAATACAGATGGTCTTTAAATATGTGAGCTTCGCTGATACCGCTGATCTTTCCATCTAGAGAATGTATGGCGTCTAAGATTTCACCAGTCTTGGAAACATGCAGGATGGTAACACGTGGTGCCACAAGGCCAGATACTGAAGAGAAGTGACCCACCTAAAAATAAAACATTACATTTTAAACAACATACATAAATTTTGAAAATGACGCAGTGCTGTTGTATTCACACGACTCCCAGGATTCAATGGAAAATAGTCAATGATAACCGATACATATATTATTCAGTGGTCTTTGAGCAATAACTTGAAAATGAACTTAGATAACACTGTGTACATCTTTTTGGTACAAAAAGGTAAATGCATAAAATATATGAATATTAATCTAAACAGTGTACAAATAAAAACTATAAATACATTGGATTAACAATCAACAAGCAGTTGCGCTCTTTTGGTGAACATTTAAATAATGTAAGGAAAAAAACAAACAGTAAAAAATAAATTCATCTACAACACAAAAAGAAATGAATAACTAAATGAGTGAAGATTGGAACTTGTGATGAGCACTGATAATTATTTGGAGAACCCAATTCATTACAATACAGTTTTTTGACCCGACGATCGTTTCGCTAACAAAGTTAGCGTCATCAAGGCGATGAGTAAACTAAGTGAATAGGCTGGTGTTAGTGGACTTTTCCTTTACGTGACAGTAAAAGATTTTTTCACGCCCGAGGAGGTACTACCCCTTACATCAAGGGGCCGGTGAAGTCCCAACAGACCTTTTCCGTTCTTGTGTATGAGTCGGTTTCCCTTATAAACAAAAATGATGATGGCTTCTCCTTGTACAAAAGATTCCGGAGATAAAATACCCCTCCATTCAGATCTCCGGGAGAGGGAGTGTGCAGGGGGCGCCGGCATCAAGATATACCATATCCTTCCCGAATATATGTGGCCTAAATTCTAACCTGAACTCTGTCCACCATTTACTCCAGGCTAATAGGCCCCAACTCCTCTTCCTCACCAAAACCCAAATCAGTGCCAAAACAGCCACTAATCACCTTAATTTCCCGAAATATGAGCTCCTTACTTCCTTTAGATTACAGGGAGGTGTGTGCGCATACGTCCGTATCAATCTATCCTGCACCAGACTCCCCAATTTAGAAGCTGGAAGAAAAGACATTTTGGATGAAACTCTCTCTCAAAGCTGCAACTAAATTTATCTGTTGCATTTACCAGTCACCTCCTGACAACAACTTTGTCCAGCTCTTTGACTACCTTTCTGAAAAAACCGACCATCTGATTTCTGAGTATCCTTCCTCCGGGGTCACTATTCTTGGTGACTTCAGTGTCCATAATACGGAATGGCTAGGATCTTTAAAAACCAATCCACAAGGAAGAGCAGCGGAGGAGTTTGCAGTCAGCAATTCTTTAGCAAATATGGTTCAGCAACCTACTTACTTTCCTCGCATCCCAACACACAGCCCCAATCCCTTGGATCTCCTTCTTACTACAAAACCTACATAAACTATAAGACATCAGTCACCGACCCCCTTGGTCGCTCACACCACGGCATGGTCACTGCTTTCTGCATAATGCAACCTGAGGACACACAGTTATCACACCCACGTATTGTTTGGCACTACAACTCCGCGAACTGGGACGAAATGTGGGATTACTTTTCCTCATTTCCATAGGCGTCTGTTTGCTTCTCTCATCCTGACCCCCCTCATATCTCACAAAAAGTCACCGAAATTATCCAAGCTGGCAAGGAATTATTTATTCCACGTACACAGAAAACCTCTTCAGCCACTCAAAAGCCCTGGTTCTCTAAATCCTGTGACATGGCTTGAATAGGTCAAAGCTCACAAAACGCTTCTAAACAATCCCAGTCAAGAAAACCGTCGAGCATTTAATGACGCAAGAAACCGCTATGTCCACATTCTTTCTGAGGCAAAAAACTCGTTTAATAACCACATCGAAAACAAAGTCCTCTCGAGCTCCAACAGCAGCAAACCCTTCTGGACTCTTGCTAAATCTATTGGGAATAATTTCTGAAAGAGCACGTTCCCACCTCTTGTTTCAGGGGATGAAATTGTTTCTGCCGCCCTGGGCAAGGCTGAACTTTTTGCCTCGTTATTCGCCGGCAATTCTACTCTCAACCCACCTCCAAATGTTCAATCACCAACAATCCCCAATGTCGCACATAAATTGATCATTTTCAAAACTAAAAAGATACCAAAGATGCTCTCTTCTCTTAATACCAGGAAAGCCTCTGGCCTTGACAAGATCCCAGCAATTGTACTCAAAAAATGTGCACCAGAACTTGCTCCTGTCCTGACTCGTCTGTTTCAGATATCTTACAATAGAGGTATATTCCCTAGTAACGGGAAAACTGCTAGAGTACAACCCGTCTCCAAGAAATGGTCCAAAGAGCTTCCTAGCAACTACAGGCTTATTTCTCTCCTTTCAGTCGTCTTGAAAGTGATGGAAAAGAATATAAACACCGAATTACTAAAATTTCTTGAAAAGCAGTCTAATCCACGACAGGCATTATGGATCAAGTCAGCGCAGATCAACTGCTGACCTTTCCATTGTCATCCATTCTTGGAACAAGTCTATGGAACTACACGGTGAATCCCAGATTGTCGCTCTATACATATCCAAAGCATTCGACCAGGTCTGGCACGCAGCGCTGCTTAATAAACTTCCGGCCTATGGCCTACCACCAAAACTCTGTACCTGGACGGCAAATTTCCTCCCAAGGTTCAGCTTTAGCCCCTATTTTGTTTCTTCTCCACATCAAGGACCTCGCCTCTAGCACATACAATCCAGTTCACAGTTACATGGACGACAGCACCGTCCACTCAAATATACAATATTCTAAGCCTGTCTGTTTAGCCCAATTAGATGAGGATCGCAGACTCATGGAGGATTCTGTCTCTGTGGATCTCCAAAAAAATATTAGACTGGGAAGTAGAAATCTTGTACAATTCAACCCCACCAAATCCTAGTCTTGCTTTCTATCTCATAAGAGATACACCAGCCCTAGACCCATAACAATGAACAACAAAGTTATTCAAAGTAATGAGTCCTTTTCACTTGTTGGCATTTCTGTGGATTGAAATGTTAATTGGCACCAACATGTCACATCAATTGCAGAAGCGGCTGCTAAGAAATTAGGTTTCCTCTTCAGGACTCGCAAATACTTTTCACCAGCTAATCTCTATACCTTATATACTTAACAAATAAGGCCAAACCCCGAATACTGCTCCCACATCTGGGGTGCTGCTGCCACTTCTACACTCGCTATCCTGGACTCCATTCAGAAGAGAGCTATACTTCTCATCGGTGACCCTACCCTCACCCAAAGGCTGCCATCTCTTGCTCACCGACGTGCTGTTGGTGACCTCTCTCTCTCTTTTATAGATATCTGCACGGGCACTGCTCAGAGGAGCCTTCTTCCATAGTTCCTCCACCTGCTGCCCTCAACCGATCTACCAGGGGAACAGAGCAAATGCACCCTTTTATTATCCAGGTCACCAGACATAGAAGATCTTGTTATGCCCGGTCTTTTGTCCCGAGGACTTCCAAGTTGTGGAATTCCTTGCCGGCACATGTTTTTCCTTCTCCTCCGACCATCCAAACCTTCAAGTTCAGAATTAACAAGTTGCCTCTTTCTTCCTTGTTGACACCCACGGTACGATAGTATTTAGGCTGTAAGCCCTCGTGGTGTGTTGTTGAAATATATATATATATATATATATATATATATATATATATATATATATATATATATATATATATATATATATATATATATATATATATATATATATATATATATATATATATATATACACAGATCTCCTCATTAGTGAATTTTTGGTTTTTCAAAAAATTCGTTAAAAAGAGAACCAATTATGAACAAACCTATAGGTCCAAACTTGAAGTACTAATTGAATTCTTATTTGCTAAAAAAATTGTGTACTTACAAAATGTGCTGCTTTCTTAGCAAAAAGACTAGGATAAATTCTTCTATCAACAAAAGCAAACACGTTCTGGAATATTGCCATTACTCTTGAAGCCAGTTTTCTTAAACGAGGGAACGGTCCAAAGGCTTGCAACAAGCTACGATGTTCATCGTCAACTGCCACAACGAGTGGTATAAAGAAACCGCCTTTACCGTCTTCTTTAAGGTTATCAGGCATCCCTGGCAACTGATCGATAAAGACATCCCTTGTACCTTTCTTGCTACCCTTCAAATAGTAACGCAAGACCCTGTTACGAGCTGTCTCTGCTACAATCACGAAATCTTCATCCTCTGATAGAGCCACACCATTGGAAAATATCAGATCCTTGATGAGGACAGTGTTGCGACCAGTTTTAGCATCATAGTGGATAAGCCTTAAAAAAAAAGAGAAACTCATTATGTAATTATTGTCATTTACAACAAAAAAAAAAGACTAGGAATTTTGGTATTTGCTGATATTGTACATATAGGCAATTTACAGGTTATAAGTAAAAAAGTTTAAAGAATATAATATAATGCTTTCTTCTAACATTCAACACACAAAATGAAGACCCCTTGGAATATAATTAAAGACAAGAACAGAAAAAAGTTCGGGACGCAGCAAGTGCATTATAATAGCGAATTTTCATTAGAATTCTACACTATTATTATACGGCATACTAGTAAAGTTTATATTTTAAACTTACACAGACTTTGAAGATCGATTTTAGAGGCCCTAGTACTCACACTTTTGAAGAATTCTTTCGAAAGTATTACCATCGATATTCTCTATTACCAACAAAATCTTGTGTTCTAACCCCTTTTGAGAAAAATGCCCAAAACTCAATTTTCTAGGAAGCTAAAGAATAAAATTTTGCTATATTTGTAGATAGTGTAAGTCTCTTTAAAAGAAACTTGTATTACAAATTTCATTAAAGTCATACAACAGATTTCCAGAAGGAAACTTAATTCATATTTAGAAAAGTAAAGTATCTGCCAAATTATAAACCTAGTAGTTATTTTTCCTTATTAATCGCCAGTATGATTTCGTTTTAGTCAACCTAATCAAACCGGTTTTTTCAATATCAACAATAACAAAATTATAAGTTCAGACTCAAAGGTGACAAACTTATTTAGGCGTTTTAAACAAAAATGAGGTCTTGTTTAAAATGTATGAAATCTGTGCATTATTGTTTCTCAAAATGTCTAAATAAAACATAAAAAAACATACATTCATCGAGGTGAATTCGATCGCGTAACCTTCTGCTTAGGAGGCATCTAAGTATACTTCAACGTTTAATTTGCGTGCTACTTTAGATCGGCTTCATGCCCGGGATATTATATTCAAAGTATACGTAATGAATTATAGAATTAGTAGAATTACCATTGAAACACATCCCACGACAGTTTAGGTCTTATATGACGTGTTATGTTTAAGTTTAAAGATAAAAGAAACTGTTTTAGAATCGTTTTTATAGAAACTTGGGTTGATTTTGTTTACATTTCTAGTATATTATACGACAGAATAATATATCTATGCTGCGCTAAAACTGTATTTGAGGCCGTTCATAAAGCTACAAATATAGTGTCTTTTAGTAATTGATTGAATCCCGAGTTAAATATAACAATAACTTGGCAA
Source organism: Tillus elongatus (assembly GCA_964006375.1). Classification (NCBI taxonomy): domain Eukaryota; kingdom Metazoa; phylum Arthropoda; class Insecta; order Coleoptera; family Cleridae; genus Tillus; species Tillus elongatus. The sequence goes on along the minus strand of OZ023264.1, from coordinate 186,799,986 downwards.
ATTTTTAATTTCATGTCGTGTCATTTTCTAAAATTCTGGCCGAGATTTCATTATTGTTGGTTTGGGTAGTATGTTTTATGCCTGGTATATATTTAGTTTGGTTACTGTTGATGTATGGTTTATACTTGTTGTATGAATCAATCTACGCGTGGCAGTTAACTACTCTATCAGACATTGGACTTTAACCACTAGTCGTTTCAACGAATGCCTTACAGCCTAAATACTATCGTACCGTGGGTGTCAACAAGGAGGAAAGAGGCAACTGGTTAAGTTTGGACTTGAAGGTTTGGAGGTTCGGAGGAGAAGGAAGAAGATGTGCCGGCAAGGAATTCCACAACTTGGAAGTCCTCGGGACAAACGAACGGGCATAACAAGTTCTATGTCTGGTGACCTGGACAGTAAAAGGGTGCATTCGCTCTGTTCCCCAGGTAGATCTGTTGGGGGCAGCAGGTGGAGGAACTATGGAAGAAAGCTCCTCTGAGCAGTGCTTGTGCAGATATCTATAAAAGCGAGAGAGGTCACCAACGGCAGGTTGGTGGGTAAGGGATGGCAGCCTTTGGGTGAGGGTAGGGTCACCGATGAGACATATGGCACTCTTATGAATGGAATCCATGATAGCGAGTGTAGAAGCGGCAGCGGTACCCCAGATGTGGGAGCAGTATTCGAGGTTTGGCCTTATTTGTGTTGTATATAAGGTATAGAGATTATCTGGTGAAAAGTATTTGCGAGCCCGGAAGAGAAAACCTAATTTCTTAGCAGCCACTTCTGCAATTGATGTGACATGTTGGTGCCAATTGATATTTCGATCCACAGAAATGCTAACAAGTGAAAAGGACTCATTACTTTAAATAACTTGGTTGTTCAATGTGATGGGTCTAGGGCTGGTGTATCTCTTATGATAGAAACCAAGACTGAGATTTGGTGGAGTTGAAGTGTACAAGATTTCCACTTCCCCAGTCTAATATTTTTTGGAGATCCACAGAGACAGCACCTTTCATGAGTCTGCGCTCCTCATCTAATTGGGCTAAAGAGACAGGCTTAGAATATTGTATATTTGAGTGGAGGGTGCTGTTGTCCGCATAACTGTGAACTGGGTTGGATAGCTAGAGAGGTCATTGATGTGGAGAAGAAACGATGTAGGGGCCAAAGTTGAACCTTGAGGGACTCCTGCATTAATTAGATACAGTTTAGAGGAATAGCCATCTCCGACAACAGAAATGCTCCAGTTGGAGAGGAAATTTGCTGTCCAGGTACAGAGTTTTGGTGGGAGGCCATAGGCCAGAAGATTATTAAGCAGCGCTGCGTGCCAAACCTGGTCGAATGCTTTGGATATGTCTAGAGCGACAATCTGGGATTCACCGTGTAGTTCCACAGACTTGTTCCAAGAATGAGTGACAAAGAAAAAGTGGTTGGCACTTGATCTGCGCTGACGGAACCCATACTGCCTGTCGTGGATTAGACCGTGTTTTTCAAGAAATTTTAGTAATTCGGTGTTTATATACTTTTCCATCACTTTAGAGACGACTGAAAGGAGAGAAATAGGCCTGTAGTTGCTAGGAAGCGCTTTGGATCCTTTCTTGGGGACAGGTTGTATTCGAGCAGTTTTCCAGTTACTAGGGAATATGCCTCTATTGTAAGATGTCTGAAACAGACGAGTCAGGACAGGAGCAAGTTCTGCTACACATTTTGTTTTGAGAACAATTGCTGGGATCTCGTCAAGGCCAGAGGCTTTCCTGGTATTAAGAGACGAGAGCATGTTTCGTACCTTTTTAGTTTTGAAAATGATATCCGTCATTTGGCACTGTTGGTGGTTGAACATTTGGAGGTGGGTTGAGAGTAGTATTGCCGGCGGACGAGGCAAAAAATTTTGCCTTGCCCAGGGCGGTAGAAACAATTTCATTCCCTGAAACAAGAGGTGGGAACGTGCTCTTGCAGAAATTATTCCCAATAGATTCAGCAACAGTCCAGAAGGGTTTGCTGCCGTTAGAGCTTGAGAGTACTTTGTTTTTGATGTGGTTATTGCCTCAGAAAAAATGCGAACATAGCGGTTTCTTGCGTCGTTAAATGCTTGACGGTTTTCTTGACTGGGTTTGTGCAGAAGCGTTTTGTGAGCTTTGACCTTTTCAAGTCTAGTCTTGTCACAGGATTTAGAGAACCAGTGCTAGCATGGACACGGGCCGACGGCTTTACGCCCCCTCCGAAGGGCGGAATGTGCAGACATTCAACTTGCTCAAATACAATGCCAGAACCTCGGTTGATGTTAATGTTACAGTTTATACTGAAAAAGTGGAAGCAGAACCCGGGGATCGAACCCAGTACCCTTCGGTTCAGAGGCACACGTACTTGCCTCTTAACCACTGAGGCTCTAAGATGTAGATATGATATTAGAATTATTCATCCTCTGATGACGCTAACTTGGTGAGTGAAACGATCGTCAGGTTTTTTTTAATGTGTTGTGGTAATTTGGGTTCATCAAGTGTGCTCATCAGTGCTTAGCACCAATCTTCATATAGTTGGATTTGTAAATTCATCATCATCATTATACTGAAACCAAATTAATATGTGAATATAGAAAGCTATTTAGTTTACAAAATTTCTGCAACAAAGGATAATTGCCAACTTTCTACATACTAGTTTAATTTTCTGCATAACTTGAGCATGACAGAATTAGGTTTATTTTAATGACATTGTTTATTTTAAATTTATTGTCTGATAAACTAATTATAGAAGGTGATCATATTGCTTGTTAATTTAATGACTTCTTTGATTACATTTTCACCTTTGATTCATATACAAACCAGATTTTGCTGATTAAAAAAATCCTAACAAATTCTATTGTATTACCAAATAGAAAAGCATCAAGAGTTTACTTTAAATCACCACTTTAATTGGTTATGTGTTATGCTAAAAATATTTTTTGTTTGTTACGTAAAAACACTTAATAAAACCGTTAATAAATTCATTAAATGTAGTGGTATATTAATATTATATGTAAACATAAGAAGTTTAAACTCAAATTTTGATAAACCCAAAATATTTGTCGATTATCTGGGAAATAAACCTTGTATTATTATATGTGCAGAAACTTGAAATCTAGAATACTGTAAGCATTTCACTGGGTTACAAAATATACTATAATAATAGTCGAGTTAATAGAGCAGACGGGGTTGTTATATACAAGCTTAGTAAAAAGTATGGAAAGGGCACTTGTATTTCCTGAGATACTAGTTATTCAAAACAAAAAGTTTTTACAAAAGTTTATGACAAATTTTTGCTGCAAACTGGCAATATTAAATTTTTCCTACGTAAACAACTTTGTAGCCATTGTAACTACAATTTTTTTTAAAGGGTAAGATATGTTTTTATCCGTATTTTCGATAAGAACGTCATTTTCTTGATACGGCACTATAAAATTTTAATCGGGTTCTGTAAAAAAAATAATAAATAAATAAAACTAAACAGTTTACCCTGAAATTCAAAGTACAACCCGTCCCCAAGAAAGGATCCAAAGCACTTCCTAGCAACTACAGGCCTATTTCTCTCCTTTCAGTCATCTCTAAAGTGATCGAAAAGTATATAAACACCGAATTACTAATTATTTTTGAAAAACACAGTCTAATCCACCTATGGCCTACCACCAAAATTCTTTACCTGGACAGCAAATTTCCTCTCCAACCGGAGCATTTCTGTTGTCGTGGATGGCCATTCCTCTAAACTGTATCCAATTAATGCAGGAGTCCCTCAAGTTCAGCTTTAGCCCCTACTTTGTTTCTTCTCCACATCCTCCTCTCTAGCACATTTCTGTGGATCTCCAAAAGATATAAGACTGAGGAAGTAGAAATCTTGTACAATTCAACTCCACCAAATCTCAGTCTGGCTTTCTATCTCATAATAGACACACCAGCCCTAGACCCATCACAATGAACAACCAAGTTATTCAAAGTAATAAGTCCTTTTCACTTGTTGGCATTTTTGTTCATTCGAAATCTCAACTGGCACCAACATGTCAAATTAGGTTTCCTATTCCTGGCTCGAAAATACTTTTCACCAGCTAATCTCTATACCTTATATACTTCACAAATAAGATCAAACCCTGAATGCTGCTCTCACATCTGGGGTGCCGCTGGCGCTTCTACACTCGCTATCCTGGACTCCATTCAGAAGAGAGATATACGTCTCATCGCTGACCCCACCCTCATCCAAAAGCTGCCATCCCTTGCCCACCGACGTACCGTTGGTGACCTCTCCCTCTTTTATAGATATCTGCACGCGCACTGCTCAGAGGAGCTTTCTTCCATAATTCCTCCACCTTGCCCCCAACAGATCTACCAGGGGAACAGAGCGAATGCACCCTTTTACTGTCTAGGTCACCAGACAGCACATCTTGTTATGTCCGCTCTTTTGTCCCGAGGACTTCCAGTCTGTGGAATTTCTTTCCGGCACATGTTTTTCCTTCTCCTCCGAACCCCCAAGTCAAGAATTAACAAGCTGCCTCTTTCCTCCTTGGCGACAAACACGGTACGATAGTATTTAGGCTGTAAGCCCTCGTGGTGTTTTGTTGAAATATATATATATATATATATATATATATATATATATATATATATATATATATATATATATATATATATATATATACATACATACATATATATATATATATATATATATATATATATATATATATATATATATATATATATATATATATATATATACGTCAAGACTTTAGACAAGATATGCTTAAAGTAAATATGAGAGATTTTGTTAATGTAAGTAGTAATAATCCCAAATCTTTGTGGACGTTGATACAAACTAAATTTGGCAAAAAAAAGGGGGAAAGACTGACAGTACTGATATAGGCTACATCGGGCATAATATGCAAAAAATTGAGAATGCTACAACAATTTGAATGCTATAAATCATTTTTTCTTCAATATTGGCTCAGAATTAAGCGATAAATTAAAAAGCCAAACAATAGCAACTTAATATTACCACATTTGAATGGAAAAACTATAACATAAGACAGTATAGTTAGTCAGTAATTAGTTTATAGGACCGACTAATTAGCCGGTTGCATGGTAATTCTATGAAATAATTAACAACATGAAGGGCAAACTTGAAGGTGTGCATAATATTAATGTTAAATCATTAAAATAAGTATCTAAGGTTGTTGTTTTACTAAAAGTACATAATTTAATTTATGTATTAAGCAATCCTGTTAGGTTTGCGCTCTAAAAATGCAGAAGTGGTTGCAATGTACAAATCTTGGAAAAGACATACAGGGTGTCCCACGTCGAGTAATGTATTAGATTATTTCCAAAAATATACATTCTTGAGTGCTGAAAATGTGTATACGGGGGTTTCCGAAGATGTTCTATTTAATGGAAATAATTTCCAAAATGGCGGACTTCCGGTTACACCGTAAATAAATAGAAACATCGTTATTTCAAATAGAACAGCCTGTATATTATTGCATTTTTAGAATACTCATCTAATTTTAGGTTAAAAGTTATTAGGGTATGATCTCCCTATCTTCAACTGTTTTCGAGTTATGTCAATTTATTTGAGAATTCTTTTCGAGGGGAGGCTGACTAAATGAAGGTGATTTCGTGTCGTGTTAGGATGCTGAAAATTCTTTAATTTGTCAGACACGTTCCAAGACCAATAAGATTCGACATGATTGTGAGGAAAAACTGTTTCATATACAGGATGTTTCAAATGGAACACCCTGTATATTGTCTTCTCATTGAATAGAGCAGATAATTCTCTTTCAAGCTGTATTAGCATTCCCTATACCTAAATTCGATAATTGTCGAGATATTTGCGGTTTACCAAAAAAAAAAGACAAATTTAGGAGTATGTCTAAAATCTGCATGAATTCTAAGAGTGCTATGTGATGTAGTTTCTCATTTGGTGAAAAATGAAATTTTTTCGTTAAAACTCGAGTAATGTAACGTTTTAGGCTTGATTTATTAAATAACTTTTAATTTCAAACATCTGGTATTCTGTGGTGTAAATATAGTGTTGAATGTGTGGGGGTGGAATTTTGCTGACAAAAATGTCGATTTTTTTGTTGATAAAACGGCGTAAACAGTCTCAAAACATATAGAAAACTTGATTCTGCAACAAAAAATTTCTTGTCAGGTTTCTGAAAACAGTTTTTTGAAAAGCGTTCAGGAGCTAAACTGCAAATTTACCGAAAATTCGCCACCAAAGCGCACTTACTGCGTTCAGATTTTTTTCTTACAATCGCATTATATTTCGATAAAAAATGCAAAAATGCATTAACGAATTTGTTCTACGAATATAAGGTAAAAAAAAATATAGACCATTAACCATAAACTTCACTAAACCTACAGCGAAAGCATCAACTTAACTAAACCGACAACCAAAGCATCAGAGAAAGGGTCTACTTGAAATGAATTTTCTGTAAATATTTTAGTAAAATGAAGGGCAATGACGGTTGAATCTGAAACTTAAGGGTTTGCAGAACACTATTCTTGCAACATTTTCTTTTCACAATCCGTGTTTGCTTAACGTTTTTTCCTAAACATTGTCAATTTTGACTTTTAAAATTGCGAGTTTGACGTTTTGAGGAAAACTCCAAAATTTGTTTCTTTAACTGCCCATAACTTCTTTGTCTTTAAAGCTAGAAACCTAAATTTTGGTACAGAGTTCACTTGGTTGCCCTTACTTTGTTATTTCCGGAGATATGATTTTTTTTTAGAAAGAAAACACAAAATTTTCCAGGAAAACCTGGTCCGATTTTCCTGGCTAACCAACTTATCCAAGTCTCATTCAAAAGGAAGGTACTCACCAAATTTGATTAAGATTGGTCCATTATTTTTTGAGTTATCGGTCGGATATATATATATATATATATATATATATATATATATATATATATATATATATATATATATATATATATATATATATATATATATATATATATATATATGGCTTTCATTAATTCCCGAACCCCACGTGACCGTTTAAGTTAGGCAACCCGGCATACACGGTTAAACAACCTGAATTAATGAAATCCCTAAGATGCCAGTGTTGTCTCATATTTCCTTTGGGGTTTTATAAAAAATATAAAAATTATAATAAGGTGAAACAGTAAATGTCCTAAATGTATTTATTATTTAGTATTTTTAACAGCAGGTCTGTTCATGTATGGTTTACTGTTATTGATTGTTAAGAAAATAAATAAAAAACAATAAAATATTACTTTTATTTGGTATAGATATCAAAATTTTGTAATGTACATAAACAAATTGAGGTCCGATTATTTAAACTTCTAATTTACGGTTTTAGGAATGTGTATTGTGTAATATTGAACAAATATGTACCTGTTTGGGCAGATTACCGACGAAGAGATTTGGTAGGGCTTTGTTCCATGCGATGTTGAATATCGTCAACAACATAACCTTAACATACCTACACTTTTAACTTACGTAAAAACGCAATGAAAATGCTGAGTTTTGATAAAAACTGTTTATTTTTATTGTCTAACAGATAGAAAATTATTTGAAGAAGGAAGATTTGAAAACACTGGCCCAACTTGTAAAATGCACAATATACATACAAAATAACCGTCAAAAGGAATTGAGCGCCAATGGACTGAACTGTCAATTGATTTAGTAACTTTAGGGTCCCTAGTCTAGCGGTTTTTTTGGTTACTTTTTTGACTGCCAACTCATAAAATCATAGTCCACTAAGAGAGAGACAGAATCCGGTCACGTGGGGTTCGGGAATTAATGAAAGCCCTGTATATATATATATATATATATATATATATATATATATATATATATATATATATATATATATATATATATATATATATATATATATATATATATATTACACGGATCTCCTCATTACCGTATAAAAAAATCGCTAAAAATGCATTATCCAAAATTATCCATTAACCATGAAGCAACTATTCTAAATTGTGTCACTAAACTATCATTAAACCACGCTTAAAATGAATGTAATAATGCAAGAAGTGTAACAAGAAATAAAAATCTATTAGGTAGTTTTTATTGAAACATTTTTTAGCAAATTAACAATGAAGAGAAATAAATTGTTCTTATCATACAAACACCTTTAATCTTGTACTCTCTCTCATTACAACAAACAAACAATTTCAGATCGACAATAATTAATGCATTATACGTTTTTCAAGGTTACAAGCTAAGCACTACATGGTACTTAATATTAATTATTTTTCTTTATTACAATACCTACCATAATAGCTTAATTAAATTTGATACTCCTATAATATAATGAGACAAATTTTTAGTATAATAGTTTTACATGATTTTAATGCTCAATGTAAATAGATTTGTGTGTGGCTTAGCTAATTTAAAGGTCCGGACGCGGCACGTGCGTTATGAAAGCAAATTTTTAATTACTCAAATGCATTGTAGAGAAAATGGATAGCTGAGAAGTGGATTAAAAGAATATAACAAGAGAACAAGTAAAATTATAAGGAAGTGCTATGTACTGGGTGAATTTTTAACGGTCTCACCCCTGTAATTTCTTTATTATCAGACATATCAAAAACGTCTGGACGCAGCAAGTGCGTTATGGTAGTGAATTTTCATAAAAATGTTTTTTAATAGGAAATATGTGTTTTTTTTTTAAAGAAAGCAGGCATCAAATTTGGTTACCAGGATAACCTATATAGTAGAAACAATGTGTCATATTTCATCAAAATAACTTTATTGTTTGAAAATGTATACAAATTTTCGAAGGTAAACTTAAAGTGTTCCCGAAAAAACTGATTTCTTGGTCAACCTTATAGGTTAATAGCAAATTGAGCTATTTAAATTAGAAGCATTTAATGTAAATTCGCTGCCACAACGCACTTGCTGCGTCCCAAATTTCTTTTCTTACAAACATGGATTATATTTCGATGGAAAATGCAAAAATGCAATAACATAAGGCATGTTCGCTGTTCCTGTGATTGTAGAAATCTTTTTTTAAGATTTACTTGAAGACACCTTATAATTAATGTATACAATTTTATTTCGTATCTTGTATAATAACGGATATATTTTTTACGAAAATTCGACAAAAATAATATACCATTAAACGATAAACTCTATAGCTAATACTACTGCCAAATCATCAGAGAAAGGGTCTATTTGAAATGAATTATCTGGAAATATTTTAGTAAAATGAAGGACAATGACGGTTGAAGCTAAGACTTCAGGGTTTGTAAAACATTCTTCTTCAGACATTTTCTCTCCATAGTCCGTATTAGTTTCAAGTTCTTTGCCTGAACGTTTCCAATTCTGACGTTTTAAATCGCGATTTTGACGTTTTGAGGAAAACCCCAATTTATTTTTCTTTAAATGCCTCTAACTGTTTTGTCTAGAACATGTCAATTTTAACGTTTCGAATCGCGACTTTTCTGACGTTTTAAGAAGAAAAACTTAAAAGCTTTTTTTTTTATCTTAACGTAGAGATTCAAATTTTGGTGCATGGTTTTCTTTTTATGATATAAACCCTCGTACCCAATATGGTTGCCCTAAGGTTGTTATTTCCGGGAAAACCTAGTCCGATTTTCCTGGCTAAAGAACTGATCCAAGCCACTTGCGAAAGGAAGGTACTCACCAAGTTTTATCAGAATCGGTCCATTATTTTTTTTTAGTTATCGGTGTGACAAATATATACATATATATATATATATATATATATATATATATATATATATATATATATATATATATATATATATATATATATATATATATATATATATATATGCATATAAAGTCTGAAACTGACCTCGGATTTGGGTTCGAGGGGTCCTAAATAATGCTCGTTTGCGATGAGTTCAAACGTTGCGACAGAAAAACAATTGCACATCGCCTTCATAGAAATCCATGACCAACGTTGATTTTCTTAAATGGAACGATGCAGAATCTAAATCTGCGTACAACGATGCCACGCTCGCATTTCTGAGTCGAGCCGTTTCAGAGACATGACGTCACAAAATTCAAAATGAGAGAGAATCAAAAAATTCCATGACGGCGTTGGATTTTTTTTGGATATCTAGGATAATAAAGAAATTACAGGGATGAGACACTTAAAAAATCACCTGGTACATGTGTACGTGTTTAATAAATATACCTATGTATTTAATAAAATTATTGTGACACAGAAAATAAAACAAAAAGCAGTATCACCGCAAAAACCACAAAAATAATAACAGAGTTATGAACAGGATACGTATTTTGACAACGAAGTTGTCTTCACCAGTGGTTTCAGTTTCTAATACAACCAGTTAATCTCTATACCTCATATACTTCACAAATAAGGCCAAACCTCGAATACTGCTCCCACATCTGGGGTGCTGCTGCCGCTTCTACACTCGATATCCTGGATTCCATTCAAAAGAGAGCTATACGTCTCATCGGTGACCCTACCCTCACCCAAAGGCTGCCATCCCTTGCACACCGACGTGCCATTGGTGACCTCTCTCTCTTTTATAGATATCTGCACGGACACTGCTCAGAGGAGCTTTCTTCCATAGTTCCTCCACCTGCTGCCCCCAACAGATCGCCAGGGGAACAGAGCGAATTCACCCTTTTACTGTCCAGGTCACCAGACATAGAACATCTTGTTATTCCCGCTCTTTTGTGACGAGGACTTCCAAGTTGTGGAATTCCTTGCCGGCACATGTTTCTCCTTCTCCCCCGAACCTTCAAGTCCAGAATTAACAAGTTGCCTCTTTCCTCCTTGTTGACACCCACGGTACGATATTATTTAGGCTGTAAGCCCCCGTGGTGTGTTGTTGGAAAAAACCCTACTTATTGCTATAAAAAAAAAAAACTCGGGACGCAGCAAGTGCGTTATGATAGTGAATTTTTATTAAATGCTTCAAATTTGAATAACTCAGTTTTCTATAAACTTAGAAAGTTTAATTTTGGTACGTAGTAAGGTCTCTCCCAGGGCAAGGTATCCACCAAATACGATTAAAATAACTTTCCAATTTTCGGAGAAAAAAATTTTTTTCAAAAGAAAATTTAAAATTTGAATAACTCAATTTTCTATAAACTTAGAAAGTTGAATTTTGGTACTTAGTAAGGTCTCTCCCAAGGCATTATATATAATAAATTTAATTAAAACAGCATTGTTATTTTCGGAGAAAACATTTTTTTTGAAAGAAAACTCAAAGTTTTACCGGAAAACCCCGTCCGATTTTCCTGGATAACAAACTCATCCAAGGCATAAATAAAAGAAAGGCACTTGCCGAGATTCATTGAAATCGATTAAGTATTTTTTGAGTTATCAGACGGATACATACATACATACATACATACATACATACATACATACATACATACATACATACATACATATATATATATATATATATATATATATATATATATATATATATATATATATATATATATATATATATATATATATATATATAAACATATAAAAATTGAAACTAACCCCGGATATGGGTTCTAGGGGTCCCAGTTCGCGCTCATTAGAATTTTTTTTGCAAAGTCTCACCATCGATACCTCTCTATTAGCGAATTTTTAAAAAATAAAAATTCACTAATATGGTACCATAAAGAATTTCACCTTACTCTTATCTTGGGACCGAGTCTATTTCTAAAACCCCTATGTGGTAATAGAGGATTATCTATATAATAAAACAAATCTTTATCTAAACATAATATTAATTGTTTTTCATACGTATTTAAGCTTATCCAGATGATAATAGCAATCTGAAATTATTCAAATTAAAACCTACTAGAAGTTATAATTATCTTATTTTTATGGTAATTTATGTACTACCAAGTTAATGCATGTCATTTATTAAAACAATGAAATACAAAGGTTATCAATATGGCAAAAGTTCATTTTCCACCTGATAAAGAGTAAAAACAAATCAACGCAAAACAAAAAACATCGAAAACAATAAAAAAGTTCAAGCACAGGAGAGAGTTATGATGGCAAATTTTCATAAAATCCTTTAAATTTTAATAAACCAACTTGCAAAGCTAGATAATTCAATTCCGGTATATATTAAAGTCTGTATCAAGGAAAAGTGTACCAAATTTCATCTAAACTTTGGTATTTTCAAAGAAATAACAAATTTCGGGACGCAGCAAGTGCGTTATGGTAGTGAATTTTTATTGAATGCTTCAAATTTGAATAACTGAACTTTCTATAAACTTAAAAAGTTGAATTTTGGTCTGTAGTAAGACCTTTCCCAAGGAAACAGATTCACGAAATTTCATTACCATAACTTTGTAATTTTCGGGGAAACATTTTTTTCGAAAAAAAAAAAAACCCCTCAAAATTTGAATGACTCAATTTTCTATAAACCTAGAAAGTTGCATTTTGGTACTTAGTAAGACCTTACGAAAGTCAACATATCCACAAAATTTCATTAATATAGCTTTGTAATTTTTGGCGAAAAAATTTTTTTTCGAAAGAAAACTTAAAATTTTCCGGAAAACCTCGTATATATATATATATATATATATATATATATATATATATATATATATATATATATATATATATATATATATATATATATATATATATATATAGAGCCGAAATATTTAAACAGGAAAATAACCAAAAATAGATTATTACAAAACCATACTATGTATCACTGTTATTTTTAAATTGTTACAAACAAGATAAAAAATATTAAAGCCGATTTCTGTTTTTAATATTACTTCAGGCTACAAAGCCTATTTTAAAAAAATGAAACAAAAAGTATAAAAACACACTAATCATGCAACTTTATAAACTAGAGGCTTTAACTTTCGAAAATGTTTGTCAGTGTTAAAATATACCACACCAAAATAATAATTAGGATATTTACAATAAAACCTTTACTCATTAAAATATAATACATTTTCCTGGTTTGCTATGTGTGTGTGTGGTTGTTGCTGGCATTGAGACTGTTTCTCATTAACCACAAATTGTATCATGAGGTTTTCTGGATTCTCGTTATTCTAGCTCAGCACATTTTTTCTTTCTGTTCGTATACGACAGTAACCATATAAAGCAGTCCCCTGTGGGTCCCGGGACTAACTAAAAGAATAGGCCCAAGGTAACTCCTGCCTGTCGTAAAAGGCGACTAATTGGAATCAAACACTGGCGGGGGTCTTGTCCATGTGGGCCTGGAGGGAGGCGGATATCTCTGGGGAGTGATGTACACCTGGATTTTGAGGCCTCCACTCTGGGATTAGAAATGGATGGTTGCCAGCGCTTGGTTGTTACTCGGGAGCGGGGTTCCGGATGGGTGCCGCCTTGGGTTGAGTGCTGGCGGGTGTCGTGTGTCTAGACGACCCGGAGGGGGTTGGCAACTCTGATGAGTGGTAAACACCCGGAGTTTGGGGCCCCCACTATGTGCTTCGGAACGGACGGACGGCCTCGCTTGTGCGATGCTCGGGAGCGGGGCTCGATGGGATGTCGCCTTGAGTCTAGCACTGATGGGTGTCGGATCTAGACGAACCCGGAGGAGAGCTGAGATCTTTAGGGGTGGAATAAAACTAAGGGTTGAGGCCTCTTCTGTGAGCTTCGAACTGGACAAACGACCCCACTTGGATGCTGCTCGGATGCAGGACTTCATGACACTGCACCGAGTCAAACACTGACGGATGTCTGGTCCAGACGAACTCGGAGAGAGGTTATCTCTCTTTGAGCTTTGAGACGGGCAAGTGACTTTGCGCAAATGGCAGTACATCTGTCAAACAAAGTTTCACCTCGCAGGTGTCGTCTCCTGTCGGAAGCTCGATTTGTTGGGTGAAATTTAAGCTAACGCTAGCAGGTGTTGGACCTGGACGACCCGGAGGTGGCTGGGGTCTCTAGGGGTGGATTACACCTGGAGACTTGGGCCTATTCTCTGAGCATCAATACAGGCTAACGACCCTGCCTGGTACCTGATACCGCCTCGAGTCAATGAAACACTGGCGGGGGCCTGATGCAGGTGAGGCAGACATCTCTGGGGAGTGATATGCACCCGGAGTTTGGCGCCTCCACTGTGGCCTCAGAGACTGACAATTGACCTCGCTTGGTTGTTACTCGGGAGTGGGGTTCCAGATGATACCGCCCTGGATTGGGCCCTCGCGTGTGTCCAGACGTCCCGGGGGGGCTCTGATCTCTGATGAGTGGTAAACACCTGGAGTTTGGAGCCCATACTGTGTGCTACAAAACGGACGGATGGCCTCGCTGGGGTGATGCTTGGGAGTGGGACTCGATGGGATGTTGCCTTGAGTCTTAACACTGTTAGGTGTCAGGTTTGAAAGAGCCTGAAGGGAGCTGAGATCTCTAGGGGTGGATTACAACTGGAGATTAGAAGCTGCTCGAGAGCGGCACTTCATGATACCGCCTCGAGGCAAACACTGATGGATGTCGGGTCCAGACGAACTCGGAGGGAGGTTATCTCTCTTTGAGCTTCGAAACGGGCAAGCGACTTTACTCTGATGACAGTACACCTGCCAAACAAACTCTCACCCTCAAGAGAAGATCGACTCCCTCAGGGAGCTGGAATTGATGGGTGAAATCTAAATAATTAGACGTGAGCCACAACAGACCTAAGGCCGCGGTGGAGGGGCTGAAATAGCCTACTCACAATAAAATCTAATCTAATATAAAGCAATATGTACACCACACATATTACTATCATATTTACAGATTTCATGTATTATGGTTTCACCTATATATACACATACATACAGATCTTTATGGTTTCATTTTTTCCACAGATAAATCTTTTTTTTTTTTTAATACAATTATTCTTTTTTTTGTTTGCTATCTGTAATGTCTTTAACACTGAATGTGTTTATTTTCACTGCAAATTATAAAACTTTTAAAGGAACAACTTCATCAAATAAAAAAATATATAAAAAGTTAATTTTTGATGCAGTATGTAATACAGTAGTTATATTATTAATTAATTAGAAAAAAACTTGTTTGTTTCTTTAAGGTTTGTGTATTTCTGTGACTACTGCCAATAACCGACATCATGAAGCAGTTTCACCTCACTATCCTAGAAATTTTGCCGAATCACTTCCTTTCTCTAACGAGGACAAGGATCATTAACGTGCCCAACAAAGCATGGTATACGGGACCGACGGCTTAACGGCCCCACTTTGAAGAGCAAAACGTGCACACATTCAACTTGCTCAACCACAATAACCTCGGTTGATAATTATTTACGGTATCTACCAAAAAATAATTTGATGTTTCTACTCATAATTGAAACCCGGACCCTTGAGGCACACATTCTTACCTTTGGACTTGTTATAAAAAACGGGGACGGTCGACCTAACCGCAACCAGAAATTACCAAAACGAAGCACACCATAAGAAAGCGTATGTAACGTAAGAGTAATAATAAAAAATAAAAAAAATTACGGAAAATCCATAAATAACAGATTAATTGAGCAATTAAGTTCTCAAAAACACACGATTTGCACCTATCGAACTGTCAATTTCAGCAGCGTTGCCACATTTAATATTTAATCCCTAGAGTGTTTTGCCGCTTTAACGAAATAAAAGATCTAAAATGCTTTTTACATACAATCCTGCCGACCTGACCTTCTGGACCTGACAACACTGCCTATCTGCAATTTAATCCCAAGAGTGTTTTGCCATTTTAACGAAATAAAAGATCTAAAATGCTTCTTGCACACAATCTTGCCGACCTGACCTTCTGGACCTGACAAGACTGCGTATCTACATCAAATATGTAAACAAAACAACAGTCATAACCTCAGGTGCAAAAAATACGTTTTTCTTGCTAATGGAAAAGTTTTAAATGCGTATATCATTGAAAGGTTATTATAAACGAAATATACCACATTGTTTAACTTTATTAAGGTATGTACAACTGTTTTTAGGCCATATTCTATTATAATCATTTTAATATGTAGTTGCGGTTAAGCCGACAGTTCCCCTTGGAAATCAAAGCAAGTTCATTTCCATAATAATAAAATAATATCTACATATTTTAGTGGCAAAAAAAGGAAGTGGATAATTACCTTCCGTGTCCATCTGAAAGTGTTTCATATACACCATCTTCTAAGAGGAATTCAGTACTAGAATCTGTCCAATAAATATCAAAATTGCTGGCTACTGCAACACTGTTAAATAACTTGGGTTTCTTTCCATCGATTTCCTTATCAGGAGACACCAGTCTTTCTTTATCACCTACAAACAGTTTATAATCAATGTGCCATTCTAACCTACGCAACTTTGCTCCCATACCTGTTACAACGTTTACTTTGAAAATTCCATAATATGCATCAGCCACATATAAGTAACCCTTATTGTCAAATTGCATTCCCAATGGTCTCCCACATATTGCTTCCTCGTAAAGCCCTGCACAAGGTTTTCCAAACTTGATCACGGGAGTTATGTGGTTGCCGCTTAGTTTTACTACATCACCTCCATGAATTGAGGTATATAATTCACCCTTATAATCTGCGAAAGCTTCTGGACCTACAAAATCACCTCTGTGCCAAATTTCTACATCATTAAGTTTGTTATTCGGTGAAAGCCTGTCTTCTAGTTTTGGCGCTACTGTTCTGAATTTAGAAGATAAATATATTGATACATTTTAAAAGCAAGAGATAATGCAGTTTACTTACTTGAATGATTTGCTAAAATTTGTGTAGGGAGGAATGTTTGGTAAAAATAGTATCACTAATAAAATCACAGCCAATTCCAATGTTCTGAATGCAAAAAACTTAATAATACCCCGAAGACCCATTTTTAAAACTCTTTAATACACTGCTATTACTATTAATAACGGTTGGTAACAAAAACAGACGAATAAGTTACGAGAACTGAAAATAATATACTAAGACCCTGACTATATTCTCATCCCCATACGTGTACCCCAATTCTACTTTTTCGTTACCCAATTCCACCAACACTAAACACCTTACGTGGTGGCAATGGCAATGACAACAAAACTTGTAACTCGTAAGCAGGACTAGAAGGTAGAAAAGTAGAAAGTAGCAGATGTAAGTAGACAACACAAACTGTCAGTTTCCAGTGTCAAACTTTAAGATCTTAAGGTGACATTTCCCCAATATTTCCCAACACAGGTTTTCTCCCATAGACAACTACTATCTCTATGCTTTCTCCTCGTTGGTGGTTTTTTGGTAGTATTCGCCTACGGGTAGTCATACCTACAGAGACACGTTTATAATATCGATAGCACAGAATACATATTACTTCTTGCTTTACAGTTGATGACGTCATTAAGAGGCAGAATTTGAGCTAACAGTGATCATGGAATAATATTGCTGGTAAAAGAATTGCCTAAAATTCAAAACTCTGTATGCTTGAACAAAAATACCAAATAGGAAGTATTATTATGTGTTCATCAGATTCTGTGATGAATACTGATAGGTGAACTTTGGAGAATGCAATTCAGCACAAGACATTTTTTAGACCTGACTACTAAACTAAGCGTCATCAGAGTGAACTTAATGGAATGTTAAAACATAGTTTTTTAATTTCTATGTCCTCAAATTTTGTAAGCGAAACGATCATCAAGGTTAAAAAAAATGTGCTCTAAAAGAATATAATATAACATCTACACATTGTAATGAAAATTTGATAGTAATGTCTTTATAAATTAACTAATTAAGCAAAAACCATTGATAATATCAAAATTTTGCAAGAGACAAAATGTTCAGGGGGCATTTTTCTTTCAAATAACGAAAAATTATTTCTACAATTACAGGGTGGCCCATAAGTCGTTGGTGATACAAATTTTATTTTTGTATGTATCACACTGATAATTAAAAAAATAATGGGCCGATTTTGATCAAATTTGGTGAGTACCTTCCTTTTATAAATGGATTGCATATGTTCGTTAGTCAGGAAAATAGGAAAAGGTTTTCCGGGAAAATTTAGTGTTCTCTTTCGAAAAAAATACATATCTACGAAAATTAAACAGAAATGATAACCAAGTTCGGCACACTGGTTTCCGTGATAAACAGTATCCTATGTATGAAAATTCAGATCTCTAGGTTAAAATACAAAGGAATCACAAGCCTTTGATTAAAAAAAAGTTGAAACGTCAAAATTGATAATTCTGGTAGTCGTACATTAGTACACATTAGCGCTTTGTGAGTTAAAAATACGGCTTCAAATGACCAACAAGCTCCTAGATCTGTGTCTCAGCTGTCATTTTCCTTCAAATATGAGAAAAAAGTTAATTTTAAACAAAAATTGTATGGTGTAAATCATTAAGACGTTAGAAAATTAATATACTATAGTATATACCTGTTAGTACATATATCTGTCATGTCGACAATGGCCGAGAGGTGGAGCAAGCAGTGTGGATTTAATAATGGACTCCTATAACACGCGTTCTAATCTGAGTTAGTGACTTCACTTTTTTTTAAATTTGTTTTAGTATTGTTTCATTTTACCGTTATCTGATCAGATTGTGTAATTCCGATGAATTTTTAGCAAGTTTTTGTATGACAAATTCAATTAGGACGAGATGAAAACTTTTAAGACTTAATTCAATTTGAATAGCACATCTGGTTGTTTGTTATTGCCCCAACTTAATGAAACCGTTCCATAGTTAATACAGTTGTAGACTTTTGCCGTTGCTTAACAAGTGTTTGTTCTTTCCTGCAAGCGATTTAAATTTTCACTGGACGCAGCAAGTGCGTTATGGTAGCGTATTTTCATTAAAGTTTTAAAATTCAATAGCTCAATTTGCTATTAACCTAACGTTCGTTGGCCAGGAACCAGTTTTTTCGGGAACATTGTAAGTTTATTTTCGGAAAATTTTTGTGCATTTTCAAACAATAAAGTCATTTTGATGAAATATGATACACGGTTTCTACTATATGGGTTATACTGGTAACCGAATTTCATGCCTGCTTTCTTAAAAATAGACATATTTGTTATTAAAAACATTTTGATGAAAATTCACTAGCATATCGCACTTGCTGCGTCCATAATTTTTGTTTAATCGAATATGACTTATGTTATTGCATTTTTGCATTTTCCATTAAAATATAATGCATGTTTGTAAGAAAAAAAATTCGGGACGCAGCAAGTACGTTATGGTAGCGAATGTTCATGAAATGCTTCAAATTTGAATAGTTCAATTTGCCATTAACCTACAAGGTTCGTTGGTCAAGAAACCAACATTTAAAGTTTACTTTCGGAAATTTTTGTACATTTTCAAAGAATAAAGTTATTTTGATGAAACATGTCACATTGTTTCGACTATATAGGTTATACTGGTAACCAAATTAGATGTCTGCTGTCTTAAAAAAACATATTTGCTATTAAAAATATTTTTATGAAAATTCACTACCATAACGCATTTGCTGCGTCCAGGCTTTTGTATTTGAACATACAAATAAATATAACATCACACACATAAACTGTATTCATTCAGATATCAAGTTTTTAATAATATATCTGTTAGTTTCTTCGTGTTGCTTGCAAATAATTCAACTCTTAAATATGAATGAACTGAGCACACATTTGTAAATAGTTTAATTTTAGCTATTAATGATTGCTTTCCATTCTACCAATGAACAACCAAAAAATTATATTGCTGTTTGGTTTGTTAATACCGCCCTGTTGGTTTGTTCTACCGCCCTGGGCAAGGCTGAACTTTTTGCTTCGTTGTTCGCCAGCAATTCCACTCTCAACCCACCTCCAAATGTTCAACCACCAACAGTCCCCAATGTCGCGCATAAAATGACGGATATCATTTTCAAAACTAAAAAGGTACGAAAGATGCTCTCTTCTCTTAATACCAGGAAAGCCTCTGGCCTTGACGAGATCCCATCAATTGTTCTCAAAAAATGCGCACCAGAACTTGCTCCTGTCCTGACTCGTCTATTTCATATATCTTACAATAAAGGCATATTCCCTAGTAACTGGAAAACTGCTCGAGTACAACCCATCCCCAAGAAAGGATCCAAAGCGCTTCCTAGCAACTATTTGCCTATTTCACTTCTTTCAGTCGTCTCTAAAGTGATGGAAAAGTATATAAACACCGAATTACTAAAATTTCTTGAAAAATACACTCTAATCCAGGACAGGCAGTATAGATTCCGTCATCGCAGATCGACTGCCGACCTCCTTTACTTTGTCACCCATTCTTGGAACAAGTCTATGGAACTACACGGTGAATCCCAGATTGTTGCTCTAGACATATCCAAAGCATTCGACCAGGTCTGGCACGCAGCGCTGCTTAATAAACTTCCGACCTATGGCCTACCACCAAAACTTTGTACCTGGACAGCAAATTTTCTCTCGAACAGGAGCATTTCTGTTGTTGTGGATGGCCATTCCTCTAAAGTGTATCCAATTAATGCAGGAGTTCCTCAAGGTTCAGCTTTAGCCCCTACTTTGTTTCTTCTTCACATCAATGACCTCCTCTCTAGCACATCCAACCCACTTCACAGTTACGCGAACGACAGCACCCTCCACTCAAATATACAATATTCTAAGCCTGTCTCTTTAGCCCAATTAGATGAGGATCGCAGACTCATGGAGAGTTCTATCTCCGTGGATCTCCAAAAAATATTAGACTGGGGAAGTAGAAATCTTGTACAATTCAACCCCACCAAATCTCAGTCTTGCTTTCTTTCTCATAAGAGATACACCAGCCGTAGACCCATCACAATGAACAACCAAGTTATTCAAAGTAATGAGTCCTTTTCCCTTGTTGGCATTTCTGTGGATCGAAATCTTAATTGGCACCAACATGTCACATCAATTGCAGAAGCGGCTGCTAAAAAATTAGGTTTCCGGGCTCGCAAGTACTTTTCACCAGCTAATATCTATACCTTATATATTTCACAAATAAGGCCAAACCTCGAATACTGCTCCCACATCTGGGATGCAGCTACCGCTTCTACACTCGCTATCCTGGACTCCATTCAAAAGAGAGCTATACGTCTCATCGGTGACCCTACCCTCACCCTAAGGCTGCCATCCCTTGCCCACCGACGTGCTGTTGGTGACCTCTCTCTATTTTATAGATACCTGCAGGGGCACTGCTCAGAGGAGCTTTCCTCCATAGTTCCCCCACCTGCTGCCCCCAACAGATCTACCAGGGGAACAGAGCGAATGCACCCTTTTACTGTCCAGGTCACCAGACTTAGAACTTCTTGTCATGCCCGCTCTTTTGTCCGGAGGACTTCCAAGTTGTGGAATTCCTTGCTGGCACATGTGTTTCCTTCTCCTCCGAGCCTCCAAACTTTCAAGTCCAGAATTAACAAGTTGCCTCTTTCCTCCCTGTCAACACCCACGGTACGATAGTATCTAGGCTGTAATCCCTCGTGTTGTGTTGTTGAAATTAAAAAAAAATGCACAACCAAAAAATTATATTGCTGTTTGGTTTGTTAATACAAATTGAAGGTATTCGAATGAAATTCATCCGGTTAGCACACATTGTAATATTTTTTTGTTATAGTTAGCCTCTATTTATAAATGCTTCTAGGAGTGTTTATGTGACACATAGAAATGGTATTATAATAAATTGTCTAATTTATGTAAAAAATCGTTAAATAAATGTTCAATAGTGAAATTAAAGTTTTGATTAACAAATACTAGCTCCACTGGATTGTCCTTTACGCAAAAATACAACTAAATTGTTTCACTAAAAAAGTTACTGTACTTCAACATAGATTAACATATTTTATAGCGATTTAATTATATGCTTCTTCCGTTTCCGTTTTATTTTTAATGGGAACATGTGTAAAAGTAATTTCGTAATGAGTAGTTTTTCCCTGAGCTCTCTTCAACATTAAATTACGTTTATGGAATATGCATAGGCAAAGAGAATGCTGTTATTTAATATTACACGGAGAATTCAATTTAGATCTTACAGAGGAAATTAATTTCTTTACAACCCCGAATAAAAACACAAAGGAAATTAAACTATGTAAAAATGTGAGAATTGAATTACGTATTTATTAATAAAATCCCTAAATATGACTTTTCTATCTATATTCATTCGGCATTTTGTTTTCTCTGCGTGTTTCGTCCAGAGAAAAATCTAATTGAGGTTATTAAGTCATATAACACGGTGGTTCAGGTTTAATTCTGGGAACTCTATCAGGTTATATACCTTGATAAGGTTAAGAAATTTTTAATAATTGTTGTAGTCATTACTTGGTTAACAGGGGCGTGCGGTGACATTTCAAATAACGGAAGCAATTCTTAGAAACTCACCTATTTGTAGTGTAACTCGATTCTTCTGTCGTTTTTGGAAAATTCGTCAATAATGTCGTCATGTAACTGTGGATTCTGGGACATTTCCTGGACGAGTTTATTTTCAACTGACAAAATTGAAATTTGGGAAAGTCTTTCCTGTCCTGTTGAATTTCTAACAAAACTCTTGATACGTTTCAATATAGAAAAATTTCGCTCGAAAGGTGCACTAGTAGCAGGAATTGTTAATACTAATTCACATAATTTGAACACAAAATATGAATTTTCCAATTTTGATTGTTTTAAGAAAGTTAAAGGTTCACTCGCTTTAGTTTTTGTGTCGATAACATCGGGTTCATACATGACTGTAAGTTCTGATCATAATAAGGCTTTGTCAAAATAATGTCCATAGTGGTGAAATAATGATTTGAATGAATCTTCTGGGAAAGGTATCTCTCTCCAAAATTACACAATTCAAGAAATGTCAGGTCACTGAGATGATAAAATCTGCAGTTAATTTGCTGCTGAATTTGATATATAATTTCGTAGAAAAGGCGGCGGTAGGAAGTTTGAAGGTCTCCCACATTATCAGTGCGCACACCCTTTCTTCGTGGCCCCACTTCTCCTAATTCAATTGTTTTTTCCCAAAACTTATCAAATTAATTTATTTTTTGAATGATAATGGATTTAAATTCACTATTTTTTTTTCAGGCAAAAACCAATGTAATTTATTTTACATTGCAATATGTTAAATATATTATCTGAAAACGGAAATATTTCCGAAAATATATTAAGTAAAAAATTAAAATTAAAGTCTCCTTTCAAACCATCTAAAAATCCTCTAGAACTATTTATTGTTTCTGTGACCCAATTTTTGCTATTTTCCATTGTTTTCAAAAAGTTAAATTAACGATTCACGGTGTTCAAATATAGTTAACACAAGTCTGCCGTTGTAATTCCATCGGGTTGCAGCTACTTTGGGTAAACGTTTTTTAACAATTGAGTCTAAGGCTTGTGTGCGCTTCATAGATTTGGAAAAAAAAGCAGCCATTTAACACTTTACATTCTTTAATATGATTTACAGATTAGGATAAAATTAAATTTAATTTATGAGCACAACAGTGTACAAATAGAGCAATGGAGAACGTTTCCCGCATTATAGCTTGAAGACCTCCTAAATGTCCGGCCATAACAGCAGCCCCATCATAGCTTTGGGCATTTAATTTATTATCAGCCTCCTCAATATCTTTCATAATATTAAGCACAATTTTATATAGAGCGTTTCCGGTACGACCTTCTGTCACATTTTTGAAGCCTAAAAATCTTTCTTGTACACTCCCATCCATTTTTACGTAACGTATTACTACAGATAGTTGACTTAAATTAGTTACATCGGTTGTTTCATCTAGAACAATAGCAATGAAACGAATCTGTTTAATTTCAGATTTAATTATGTTCAAAATAATAGTGGCAGCAGCCGAAATTAAGTAATTCTGAATGCGATTTTATGTCCCGCGAAAAACGTTAGGCTGTTCCAAGTGATTTTTTAAACAAATTTCGTATTTAAGACTACAAGACCAACAAAACAGTTTATTCCTGTTTTCACAACCCGTTAACCATTCATATTGTTTATAAGTTTTTTCCGCGTTGAAATGTCGAATGTACCTGTTTTAATTCTTGTATTTAAGTTTTTTAGAGTGGGTTTCGGCCTACCTTTATTAATAATAGCAAGTTTTTCAGCAAACTGTAAAGCTGAAAATCCTTTAGTTATCAAAAAACACACAATACAATTACAGTTATTATTACCACTTGTTTGTAAAGTTTGTAAATCCCCACCCCCACCGTCACCGCTGTTAAAAGCTGATCTACTTGCAGCCATATTAATAATCATAAAATTCCAATGTATTTAACTTAGTCGACTGCTTATATCTACGAAATAATCAGGCACATTCACGTTGTACTCGCATCGGGTCTTCGTAGTACAACACGTTCTAAAAACACGCGTACATCGCGCCGAGTCGGGGTTTGTTTTATAAAGTTGCCTGCTGACTACGTGTATTTAACTGAAGTCATTGCATCCACTCCTAGTATCACATCAGGTTCATGCTGTCCGCATGCGGTCGCATTTACTGGGACGACGTCATTGCTAGGAGCGTATATACAAATGCAGTATGATGCATAATAAATAATTATGTGTGTGAGCTTGCGAAATAAAAATTTTAATAATTAAATTAGTTTCAGAATTTGAAATTTAATATTTAAAATACAAGGGATTTTAAATAATGCGGTTTAGGTATGTAGTCGTTATTTTAAGGGAAGCAATGCTTCCCTCGCTTCCATGGACCGCACGCCACTATTGGTTAAACCGTTCTATGCTTAATACAGAGGTAGATACTTTTTCTCCAGCCAGAGAGACTTTTCAATACTCCTATAAAACAAAACTTATTATCTATAAATCTCATCCTAGCAATTTTGAAATAACAAATATGTAAACAAAAAACTTGTTCACTAGGAAAATATGACTATTCTAATCCCGAAGTCTCTATAATCCTTGAAAAGCATCTATTTCCCAACTCAACCACATTGCTCTCTATATATTCTCAGCGTCTCTTTGTATCCCCTATCCTATTAAATCTTTCCTGGATCTCTCTACACGTTCTACACACAGCCTGTTTCCATATGATGTATGTGTCGACAAAGACACTCTATCAGATCAGGCCTTGTTTACGAAAACTGAAGAACTGAAGAGCTAGCAGTGTTCTCCCCAATCATGCAAATTGAATATCTAAGCCATGAATGCTGACCTGGAAAAATAGAGAGTCCTAATATAATGACGATAAAGGGGCCCGCATATAATGCACGAACCAATCACCAAAAAGGGTAAGATTGCCTGAATATTGTTACCCCTACACTGAAATGACTTTGTATAAAAACTTGATTGTAATAGATGACGTTTAACGATTTATGAAGACGATAACATTTTTAGTGAATTTTTATTAAAAAAATTCACTAATAGAGAGGTATCGATGGTGAGACTTTGCAAAAATTCTTTCAAATGAGCGCGAATTAGGACCCCTAGAACCCATATCCGGGGTCAGTTTGAATTTTTATATGCTTATATATATATATATATATATATATATATATATATATATATATATATATATATATATATATATATATATATATATATATATATATATATATATATATATGTATCCGTCTGATAACTCAAAAAATAATTAACCGATTTAGATGAAACTCGGCAAGTGCCTTTCTTTTATTAATGGCTTGGATGAGTTCGTTGGCCAGGAAAATCGAACGGGGTTTTCCGGGAAAATTTTGAGTTTTCTTTCAAAAAAAATTTTTTTTCCGAAAATTTCGATAAAATTTGGTCTACATATTGCTTTGGGAAATACCTAACTATGTGCCAAAATTCAGCTTTCTAGGGTTACAGAAAATTGAGCTATTCAAATTTGAAACATGTTTAAATCATAAGTAAGTGGTTGCTGTTGGTTAGTCAATGCTTTTCTTATTGACTCATGAGATTCATTCATCAACCTTCCATTGGTTTCTGCTTCTGCCGCTGTTACAGTCCTTTTATTTAGATCTAGAGTTGTAAAGTTTTCTGTATCATTTGGGATATAATTTGTTTGCTTTTGTTACTGACCAACAAAAGATATGATAAAATTGGACAAAGAAAGGGAATATGATATATTAACAAGGCTATTTTTGGCTCAACAGCATTTATTAGTTTTCGTAATTGTTTTTTTATCGGGTTTTGTTACTTTGACTAGACATATTTTTATTATGATTGGTACTACTAAAAGTAATTAAAGTTTGTCTCATTCAATATTAAATTTATTTTAGTGTTAAAATAGAAGACGATGTGATATGGTCCAAAATCTGATTGATATTTTGTTGGTATGTACTGTAAAAAAGCAAATTGCAGTTCAAAAAAGTTCATTTGTAAATAGGTTTAATTTTTATATGTTTATATATATATATATATATATATATATATATATATATATATATATATATATATATATATATATATATATATATGATAACTCAAAAAATAATTAACCGATTTCGATGAAACTTGGCAACTGCCTGTCTTTTATTAATGGCTTGGATGAGTTCGTTATCCAGAAAAATCAGACGGGGTTTTCCGGAAAAATTTTGAGTTTTCTTTCGAAAAATTTTTTTTTCTCCGAAAGTAACAAAGCTGTTTCAATGAAATTTACTATATATGTTGCCTCAACCTTACTACGTACCAAAATTCAACTTTCTAAGTTTAGAGAAAATTGAGTTACTCAAATTTTAAATTTTCTTTCGAAAAAAATTTTTTTCTCCGAAAATTACAAAGTTATTTTAATGAAATCTTGTGGATATCTTGCCTTAGGAAAAACCTTACTACGTATTGAAATTAAACTCTCTAAGTTTATAGAAAATTGAGTTATTTAAATTTGAAGCATTTAATAAAAATTCACTACCATAACGCACTTGCTGCGTACCGAGTTTTTGTATCTAGCGAATTATAATATATAATTTATAAATACAGCAAAAAAGGGCATGACGCAGCAAGTGCGTAATGGTAGAGAATTTTCATAAAAGTTGTTTTTTAATAAAACGAACGGCTGAACAGTGAACAAAAAGTCTGGACGCAGCAAGCACGTTATGGAAGTGAATTTCAGAAAAATGTTTTTAATAGCAAAAATGTCTCTCTAATGCAAGCAGGCAGCAATCTGGTTACCGGTATAGCCTATATAAGAGAAACAATGTACCATATTTTATCAAAATAACTAATTGTTTGAAAATGTACAAAAATTTTTCAAAAATAAACTGAAAATGTTGCTGAGAAAACTGGTTTCCTAGCCAACAAACCTTAGGTAAATAGCAAATTGAGTTATTGAAATTTGAATAATTTAATGAAAATTCGCTACCAAAGCGCACTTACTGCGTCTCGATTTTTTTCTTACAAACATGCATCATATTCCGTTAAAAATGCAAAAATATAAGGGTGCTCGAGAAAAAAAATTGTAGGTATCACCAACGACTTATGGGCCACCCTATGATTGTCAAAATAATTTTATAAGGTGCAGCTCAAGATGCGCCATAATTAGCGTATACAACTTTTCTCGTTTCTTGTATTATAAGAATTATATTGAGCTTTACTGTAGGAATGCGTCACACTGTATATATGTAAACAGATTAAAAACTGAAACTAAACCCGTATATGTATTCTAGGGGGCTTAGTTTGCGCTCATTTGAAGAAACCTTTTTAAAATTCAAAAGTCGCGGTCTCCTCATGAACAAATTTTTTCTATGAAAATTAGCTAAAAATTATAGACCGTTGAACCATAAACATAACTAAAAATATCTCCAAGCATCAGAGAAAGGGCCTATTTGAAATGAAATTTCTGGAAACATTTTAGTAAATGCAGGAAACTAACGGTTGAAGCTGAAACTTAAGGGTTTGCAGAACACTCTTCTTGCGACATTTTCTTTACATAATTCGTATTTGTTTTAGGTTCTTTGTCTAAGTGTTGCCAATTTTGACATTTCAAATCGCGATTTTGACGTTTTGAGGAAAACCCAATTTTTTTTCTTTAAATGCCCGTAATATATATAATAATGGGAGGTATTTATATTAAGATTCCTGGTAAATCAAATATAAGTTGTACATTACAAAGAAACAAAATAAATATCAAATGCAAAGTTAAATGTTTTTCTATTAATTCTACCAATGTTCTCAATTTTAATTTGTTAGGTAAATTTCTAGTTAATTGTTTAGACCAGAGTATGTTTTGTTTTCTTAAAAATTTGTGGGAGAAGCTTAGATATTGTAAAATTAAGTAATTGTTTACTAATGTTTAAATGAAAGGTTACAAACTACTTTTTTTACTTTAAAACATTTGGAGGTTTGCAAAATTCGTGGCCAAAAATGTCAATTGTAACAAACCTCCATCCCCGTTCACGCCATCCACGTGCCGCCCATGGTCAGAGCAGGACGTGCAGCTGTTGTGTTGGTGACATTTCCGACGGGAAGGCTGGCAGTACTGACACTGACTAGAATAATGAAGTGTTCATCCTAGAACACTTTTCTATTCACAAAACTTTGAAAGTTAGGCATGTTAAGCCTGAACCTTAAATAATTATAATTGTTATTTTATATTTTAACATCAGTAATAAACTATTAACGATTTTTACCGTGTTACACAATTAATTAATATCATACTAATGTTTCTAATTTACATATTTTGACATTATACAGAAGGAAAATACAAAATACATTTATATAACGATCAATCTCACGGACTAGAATTTTGATTTTGACTGATTTAAAATTTATGTTGCAATTTAATGAGAAATTTAAATGGTGTAGGAAAGCTTATGTCTGTCTTGTCTTAAAGATCACTCAAAAAGTTGAAAATGACTCACATGTAGTGCACTCGCACTTCCAAAGATTCACCAGCTTGTCTGTACCTACACCTGAGGTCCCACAGGTGTTGACTTGCCTGCTGACGGAGTGTATAAACTGTACAGGATAACACCGGTATTCAGCGCTTACCATAGGCGCTTAATTTCCCCAAGATAGGAGTCAGGAATTGGTAGAAAACGCTTGCAGAAGTGGAGACAGGAAGATAGTGTACGTGCAATGTACAATAAATAGGCAGATACTGGGGTTGAAACTTGATGTACTTGAATCGGAACAGCAAAACTGTATTTTAACGGTAAATCCTGAGAGAAAGGTATGTTTGAACGTATACGGAAAAGTCGGACATAAAGACAAACATTAAACTGAGACTGAAATTGAAAACTTGAACTTGGAAACCCGAAACCGTTTACTTGAAAGTGTTCACTTGAAACTGCCGTCTCAACAACTTGCCACTGCACTAAAATATTTATTAGATAAGATTCACTGTTCAATTCATTTTTCTTTCAAACGGGATGTTATAATACACTAAACCAAACTGAAATTATTTTCAGCACTTGTACGACAATTATACTAGGCGCATATGCCCTGCGGAAGTTATGTTTTACTTCATTGCCCGATAGAAAACTCTCCTAAACTGAACTCGAGAGGTAGCGCAGTTCTTGCTATAGTCGTGTTTGTCGGACAACCGAGGAGCGAGACAGCTTTGCACGCCTTTAAGTAGGCCGCCCGGTTTCTGCTCCATCGTCAACGCCGCTTCGATTATGTTCTCTGTCCTTTTTAGTTACTCATCAACCTCCAAGTGTATGAGAGGAATGCAGAGATGCATGTGTTTCGCGCCAGTTTCTGCACGGACTCCGTCGAGCTTGACAGGGTCAACGGTTATGCGACCAGTATCTGTCAAATATACTTTATTGCTTAACGATAGCGCTTGCTTTGTCGGCTTTTCTTTCAGTTGTCAACTTGTCTCATAAATGTCCGACTTTATGACTTTCGGTATCTTTGTTAATATTTCTACCTCTAGTTTCTAATACTTTAGATCATGTTATTACGTCATTGTGGAGTAAATATTCATCTCTGCAACGATATTCTCCTGCTTCTTGATTTCCAATTTACAAACATCTTAGTAGGAAATTGTAATAAATAACGATGTTTTTTCTTAAGGCAAATATTGCGTCTGTTGATATTTTAATTTAACGTGTATAAAGTGAGTGTAGTCAGGGCACTACGATGGTAAATGTCAATAGCGAATTTTCAATAAATCTTTGAATCAGCAATGGGGAAGTTATGATTCAATTTGCAGCACTATTATCTAAGATTTGTGTGATATGTTGGTAATTAATAACAAATGTTTAGTAAGTTATTGTGAAAAAAGTTGTCGAATTTTCGTGAAAAATATAATATAGTACAACATTACTGAAGGCCATTTCTGCAAAAAATGTTGAAATTTTGTAAAGAAATTGTTGCAAATTTTCATATATTTTTTTCAATTTAGGTCCTCAAGCTGTTTGTGAATAATTATATCTGGCAGGTATGTAAATAGCTTAAAGATCTTGGTTGGTCAGGAAAATCGGAGCAGTTTTTTCTGAACCTTTTAAGGTTATTTTCGAAAAACGTTTGTACTTTTTGAAACAGCAGAGTTATTTTAATGAAATATGGTACATTGTTACAATTATATAGGTTATACTGCCGACTAAATGTCGTTCTTTTAAAAACAAGACATATTTGCCATTAAAAACATTTTTACAAAAATTCGCTACCAAAACGCTCTTGCTGCGTCCAGGCTTTTCTTAGTTTTCCTTCTATTTATCAGGCAATACTGGACTCTAAGGGACTTTTAACAGAAATTGTCACCGTATGCAAGAGTCGACAGATGATATACATTTCATTTCGATCTCCGGTCTCTGATTTTTCAATTACATTTTTGTATTATTTTTCTGCTCTGTCTCGTCCTGTATCAATTGCAGTCAACACCCAGACATATATTTATTGGCCTATTTATTGAAACCCATCAAAATGAATTATCATCGTTCAACAAATGTCTGCGAACAGACATATACACATATACATATACATTTCCCATCCCCAAGTAATAAAGGCGACGGTGGCACCATATCCCATGAAGCTATAAAGCCACGACTCAAAATAGAAATGTCAATCGTCGGCACATATCCACCATAACCCTTGCTTGCGTTGGTACTTATAGATACATCACTGATATAATACACCGTTTCAATTCTGAATTAATTAATTGAAATTTCTAGTGAAGTCTCTAACAGACAACGATTATAACATACGTTCGCAATAGCGAGATGATTAACAAAATCCTCTAATCTAGAGAAGGTTTCATATCATTCAAGTTATATCACATATAGAATAATTTAACTTTATAGATTTAGTTAAACTTCCATCAACAGTGTCTAAAGAAGACGTCGCGTTGTCGTCGAAGCTATAACATTCTGTCGCCAGCAGCTCATTTCATTTTTTCGTATGACCCCAAGTTTTCCGCTAGCACAACCTCCTTCAGTTTTTTTTTACAAATATGTGTTCTTCAAAAAATGATGAGAATCATAACATCATTTTTTTCTAATTATTTCAACAACACACCACGAGGCCTCACGGCGTAAATACTATCGTACCGTGGGTGTCGACAAGGAGGAACGAGGCAACTTGTTAATTCTGGACTTGAAGGTTCGGAGGAGAAGGAAAAACATGTGCAAGGAATTCCACAACTTGAAGTCCTCGGGGCCAAAGAGCAGGCATCACAAGATGTTCTATGTCTGGTGACCTGGACAGTAAAAGGGTGCATTCGCTCTGTTCCCCTGGTAGATCTATTGGCGGCAGCAGGTGGAGGAACTATGGAAGAAAGCTCGTCTGAGCAGTGCCCATGCAGATATCTATAAGAGAGAGAGAGAGAAAGAGAGAGAGAGAGGTCACCAACGGCACGTGGGTAAAAGTTCAGCCTTGCCCAGGGCGGTAAAAACAATTTCATCCCCTGAAACAAGAGGGGGTAACGTGCTCTTTCAGAAATTATTCCCAATAGATTTAGCAAGAGTCCAGAAGGGTTTGTTGCCGTTGGAGCTTGAGAGGACTTTGTTTTGATGTGGTTACTAAGCGAGTTTTTTGCCTCAGAAAGAATGCGGACATAGCGGTTTCTTGCGTCGTTGAATGCTTGACGGTATTCTTGACTGGGATTGTGTAGAAGCGTTTGACATTTTCAATTTTGGCCTTGCCAGATAATTTAGGCAACCAGGGCTGTTGGGTGCATGAACAGGTTTTCTGTGTATGTGGAATAAATAATTCCATGCCAGTTCGGATGATTTCGGTGACGTTTCGTGAGATATCAGTGGGGTCAGGATGAGAGAAGCAGTCAGACGCCCATGGAAATGAGGAAAAGTAATCCCGCATTTCGTCCCGGTTCGCGGAGTTGTAGTGCCAAACGATACGTGGGTGTGATGCCTGTGTGACTTCGGGTTGCATTGCGCAGGAAACAGTGACCATGTCGTGGTCTGAGCGACCAAGGGGGGTGGTGACTGATGTCTTATAGCATTCAGGTTTTGTAGTAAGAAGGAGATCCAAGGAATTTGAGCTGTGTGTTGGGATGCGAGGAAAATAAGTATGTTGCTGAACCATATTGGCTAAGGAATTGCTGACTGCGAAGGCCTCCGCTGTTCTCCCTTGTGGATCGGTTTTGGAAGTTCCTAGCCATTCCTTATTATGGACATTGAAGTCACCAAGAATAGCGACATCGGAGGAAGGATATTCAGAAATCAGATGGTCGGTTTTTCAGAAAGGTAGTTGAAGAGTTGAACAAAGTTGTTGTCAGAAGGTGACCGGTAAATGCAACAGATGAATTTAGTTGCAGCTCTGAGAGAGAGAGATAGTCTCATCCAAATTATGTCTTTTCTTCCAGCTTCCAAATTGGGGAGTCTGGTGCAGAGTAGATTGCTACGGACGTATTTGCACATACCTCCATGCAATCTAAAGGAAGCAAGGAGCTCATACCCCGGGAAATTAAGGTGATTAGTCGCTGTTTTGGCACTGATTTGGGTTTCGGTGAGGAAAAGGAGTTGGGGCCTGTTAGCCTGGAGAAAATGGTGGACGGAGTTCAGGTTAGAATTTAGGCCACATATATTCGAGAAGAATATGTTAAATCTTGATGCTGGAGTCCCCTGCACACCCCTCTCCCGGAGATCCGAATGGACGGGTATTTTATCGCCGGAATCTTTTGAACAACGAGGAGCCATCATCATTTTTGTTTATAAGGGAAAGCGACTCATACACCAGAACCGGAAACGTTCGTTGGGACTTCACCGGCCTCTTGATGTGAGGGGTGGTACCTCCTCCTTCGTGAAAAAATCCTTTACTATCACGTAAAGGAAAAGTCCACTACCACATACCTATTAATTACCTACATTTTAGCTTCTTCTCATTATCACGCTATGATTAGGAGATTTTCGATTTATCATTAATTTTTGTGGTTTCGTCTATTACTCTTTCTATTAGTTCATTTACGTTGTATACTCTGTTTTTGTATATTTAATTCTTTAGGTATCCCTACAAGAAAAAATCTAAGGCAGTCAAGTCTGGGCAACGAAGGTGCCATAATATGGTGCCATGCCTACATATCCATTCAGCAAAGTTGTCATTAATATACTCTGTCACTTCTGGTGTATTATGACTGGGGGCTCCATCTTGCTGCCAAATTACACGCTGCAGTTGGTTCAGTCGAAGATTTAGTAGAAAATCATCTACCTGATTTTGCAAAAAAATGTTTGTATCTTCTACCTGTCAGGCTTTCGTGATATGTAAAATAATATATATGAGAATTCAATATACCACACCATACACTTATGCTCCTATGGCCCTGGAATGAGATTTCTTCCATAACACGTAGATTCTCTTGTGACCCTAAATGCCTATTTTTTCTACTAAAAATGACTGCTCTTGTAAATGTCGCTTCATCAGACCAAAATACACTGTTGAAGATAAGGGCATCCTTGTTGTGTTTATTAGTGAATTTTCTTAAAAAAAAATCACTAATGAGGAGATTTCGACTTTTGTATTTTGAAAAAATTTCTTCAAATGAGCGCGAACTAGGCCCCATAGAACACATATCCGGGGTCAGTTTCAGTTTATATATATATATATATATATATATATATATATATATATATATATATATATATATATATATATATATATATATATATATATGTTCGGAAAGATTTCCGCAGTCTTTAATGTGAGATATACTTGTTTCTCGGGTTGAACCGCGTCCAGAATTTATCAAATCTCGACGTTTCGGCTTCTGTTTTGGAGCCATTTTCAAGAGGTAAAGGAAAGATGTAAGGACACTCTAAGGCCTCAATCTGCCTACACCTTAGAATGGTGGACAAAGGTGCGTTGGGTTGTTGTAGCTTGATTACGGGGCCTCAATCTGCCTACTCCCCAAATCTGGCTGGAGATCGTCTCTAAAGTCTCGGTGTGTTCAACCCCAGGCCTCAGAGAGATCTGACAGTTCGTTGCAAGTCCTGCAATGTATATACCGTTCCGTCTACCAGCTTCGTTATCAGTGAAAGTAGTCGGGTCACGGTAAATTCAGTCAAGGCGTTTGGTCAGCACTTAAAGGACTAAGAGGATCACCGGCATTTGTTGAGACAGAGAAGGGGGCAATGAAATTGTCTATTGAATTTACTTCCTTTTTGTGTGTTTGTAATGAAAATATAATAGGTTTCCAAGTAATCGGAAGGCGGAGACCATCCTCTCTCTTATTTGAACAATGGGGACGTTTTTCGATTTCGATTGCTTCGCGAATAATTCTCGTTTTGAAGTTGTAAACCGGTGCTATTGTTTTGGCATAGTCTATTTTGTGTCCTGTATGAATATGATGCATGGCCAGCGCCTATTATTATATCTTCATTATAAACACACAGAAAGAAAATAAATTCAATAGACAATTTCACTGGCTCCTTATCTGTCTCAACAAATGCCGGTAATCCTCTTAGTCCTTTAAGTGCCGTGACCAAACCCCCTGACTTAATTGACCGTGACCCGACTACTTTCACTGATAACGAAGCAGGTAGGCGGAACGACATATATAATGCAGGACTTGCAACGAACTGTCAGATCTCTCTGACGCCTGGGGTTGAACACACCGAGACTTTAGAGACGATCTCCAGCGAGATTTGGGGAGTAGGCAGATTGAGGCCCCGTAATCGGGCTTCAACCCAGCCAACCTTTGTCCACCGCTCTAAGGAGTAGGCAGATTGAGGCCTTAGAGTGTAATTAAATATTTCCTTGAAAATGGCTCCAAAACGTCGAGTTTTAATAAATTCTGGTTCAACCCGATAATCAAGTATATCTCATATATATATATATATATATATATATATATATATATATATATATATATATATATATATATATATATATATATATATATATATATATATATATATATAAAACTGAAACTGACCACGGATATGTGTTCTAGGGGGCCTAGTTCGTGCACATTTGATGAAATATTTTGAAAACCTCATTGGTGAATTTTGTAAAGAAAATTTACTAAAAAGGTTTTCCAAAAAGGTTCTACTTCCCTGTTCAATTTTAGATGCTGAAAGCCACCCCCGCTCAGGTGAAATGCTACATATTCTGTTAGGGTTCAAAAAATGTTCCCTTCGCAAGCAAAATCCACGTGTTTTAGAGTTTTTGTAAATTCTTAACAATTCTAGGGAAAACCTTCGGGTAACCCTTTACAATGGATGTCCTGTGTTGAAAGCCATGATAATAAAATTTGTTGCATTAAAGTGATCTCTTCCGTCTTATAATGGAGACACTCTAATTGGTCTAATAATTCTCAAGATCCAAAATTTCAGCAAAATTTAATTTAGCTTTCAGCATTCTGCCTGCAGTGAATATGACAATAGCGTTAAGAGATAGTTTATATATAACTCACTTACTAAACTACAATTGTCTATGCGCTCGTCAAACTTTGAGGATAGTTTCAGCAGGAAAGCTTATATCCCGCCATGTTACATCGTCAACAATAACTATTATGCCACGTCAACAGAATTAAGTTTGTTCCGTACTCTAGTTCTGCTAGCGAGTTGGGAGTATGTTTTTGTTGTACGAGCATGAATTTTAACAATTCCCATAAATTGAAAACTATTTTTAATTGTTGGAAAAGAAAAGCCGTTTAAAGCTAAATACTCAATTTGTCCCTCCTAACCAGACTGGAGATCATTTTCCTAATTAAACAGCATATTTATTTGACATAATATACTTCAAAGCAGTTTGCATCTGTATTTATGTACCGCTGCATTAAGGTCTGTCATCGCCGAAAACTGCTGCTGTTGGTCATTTGGTTTCAGACTCTTACAAAGGTCTGCCGTTTTTAGCTTATTAGTGAATTTTCATTAAGAAAATTCACTAATAGAGTGGTATAAATGGTGAGACTTTCGGAAAGTTTTTTCAAACGAGTGCGAATTAGGGCCACTGGAACATATTTCCATGGTCAGGTAAAAAGTTTATATATATATATATATATATATATATATATATATATATATATATATATATATATATATATATATATATATATATATATATGGATGTATCCAACCCATAAATAAAAAAATAATTAACTGATTTGGGCGAAAATTTGGATCAAATTTGGGAATTACCCATATTTTGTTAATGGCTTGGATGAGTTCGTCCCTCAAATCTTAACGGCTAGTTTTCCTTAATAAAAAATTAAAAAATATGTTTTAAAACGCAAGACCTCTCAAATTGTTTAGGTGGTTGAAACGAAAAAAAACCAGACGTGGCCCTGTGCCAATTTTCAAGTCTTTTGATCAACAGCAAATAAAGTAATTCGAAATTAATTCTAAAATAATTCTCGAGATCACTTCAGATCTGTAATGCAATATCTACAATGTTGGACAAAGCCACATGACGTTATCCGTACTGCTATGCTATTTAAATAAATCGTAGATAAAAATCTAATCAATGGAAGTTATTGCAAGATGTCACAATGAAGAACATTGTGAGAGACACGACAGGGCGCCATCTCGATGCGAGATCATGTAGTATGTTGTCACGACAGGTCTAGCTTACACAACATTTTATAGATAGAGACTATATACAATGTATGGCCAACTAACAATTTTGTAAATTGTCAGCCTTGGAACATTTCTTTACTAATGCCGGGACAATGTTTGCATCCAAAAGAGCTAAATTTTAGCATGCGAATATATACTAATAAATAAAAAATTGAATGGAAGTGATTCAATTTGTTTAAAAGCAATCTAGAACTACGTATTATTATGTATAAATATTAAGCTTCCCATTCTTCACGTTCACGGTATTTAAAATTAAAAGCCATCTCTCTCTCCCAGTTTAATCTGACTACACGTAGCTATTTCTCACAGAGAAGCGTGTACGCTATGCGCATCATAACCTAGAAATAGACTCCGCTGGTGCTAACTGCTAATACATTATTAGAATCTTATAATATAAAACAAATAGGTACCTTTATTCTAAGGTTAATACAAATAGTAGGTAAATAATAACCCAACTTTTAATTTAACTTTAACAAATGCCCTCGGCCGTCGACTGTAGTAGTATATTATGATTGTAACATCCAATGAAACAAATATGAAAGTGATAGGTAAACTGCATGTAGATTGTAGATATTGTATGTATTACCTAGTGAACCCTATACAGAATTCACTGGTAGGTGTTACCAAAGTGAAACAAAATTATTGCAAGAAGAAATATACGTACCACAAACTAATACAATAAGTACTTATAATATCTAGCTAGGTACCTACTTTCATGTAATGTATGGAAAATTTAAAGAAAATGAAACTACATAATATAAGGTACATAAATCCCTAGTTTAAATTATATAAATAGATGTTTAGGTTAAATTATTAAAATTTTAATTTCAAAATTGTGTATTGTTATTATCTATTTTATTTTCAAATAGCAAATAAGTGTTGAAAAGAGTTTAAGTGCGTCATGGTAGCGAATGTTTATAAAATATTTCAAATGGTGATAAGTCAATTTTTCATTAAACTAGAATCTTCAGTTTTGATACATAGTAAAACCTATATAGAAGCAGCGCGGGTACTAAATTTAAAAAAATAACACAATGAGCTTCACAGATAATTACAAATTTGTTTTAAAAAACTTTTTTGTTACTTTACTTGCAGAAACTGACTCAATTAAGTTGATCAAAACTGATCATTTAAGCGATTAATATGGTAAAATACTTACCTGCCACCTATAGTTTCATAGATGCATTCCGTTTGTAAATACATATTAAATTTTCGGTAAATTTGCAGATTAATTCATTGGGGGTGTTTTGAAATATCTTTTTAGAAACATGCTTAGAACCCTTACTGGATGCCCAAACCACAAGAAGAATTTCTTGCAAACAGCCCACAAGAAAGTTACGGGACCCGGAGTGAATAGCGGTGCTGGGCGGGGAAGAATATAAAAAGGAAATGTGAGCCGAAAATGCGAAAGGAACAGTTTAGTTGGACCTCTATAAGCTGCCATTATTCTATTTTGCAGCTATACCTCTTTAAAATTTGGTATGTGATATCTCTATGAAGGCAACTTGTGTTCAGAATTTTAATAAAAGAACTCGTTACTTTCGAAAATAAAAAAAGCCTGGACTTAGCAAGTGCGTTATGGTAGTGAATTTTCATAAAAATAACAAATATGTCTTTTTTTTTTCAAAGAAAGCAGGCATGAAATTTGGTTACCAGTATAAGCTATATAGTAGAAACAATGTACCATATTTCTTTATTGTTTGAAAATGTATAAAAATTTTCTTGAAATAATCTTAAAATGTTCCCGAAAAAACTGGTTTCTGGCCAACGAACGTTAGGTTAATAGCAAATTGAGCTATTGAAATTTGAAACTTTAATGAAAATTCGCTACCACAACGCACTTGCTATGTCCAGTAAAAATTGAAATCGGTTGCAGAAAAGAACAAGAACTTGTGAAGCCACGGGAAAAGTCTACGGCTGTATTAAGTATGGAACGGTTTCACAAAGTTAGGGCGATAACAAACAACCAAATGTGCTATTCAAATTGAATTAAGTCTTAAAAGTTTTTACCTCGTCCTAATTGAATTTGTCATACAAAAACTTGCTAAAAAATTCATTCTGGTTTTTTGTTACGCTGGTTTCTGTCATAAGGAATATCCTTTTTATCAAAATTCGGATCTCTAGGTTAAAAGACAAAGAAATTCCAAGCCTCTGATTAATACGTACATTCGTACGCATACCACGATACCAGAATTTTGACGTTTCAACTTTTTTTTTAAATTAGAGGCGTGTAATTTCTTTGTCTTTTAACCTAGCGATCTGAATTTTGATAAAAAGGATACTCTTTAGAAGCCAGCGTAATAAAATTGATTACCATAGTTTTCTAATTTTCGGAGATATGATTTTTTGTCAAAAGAAAACCCAAAATTTTTCCGGAAAACCTTGTCCGATTTTCCTGACTGACCAACCTGCCCAAGCCATTTACAAAAGGAAGGTACTAACAAAATGTAATCAAAATCGGCCCATTATTTTTGAGAAGAAATTTTTTCAAAACTTAAAAGTCAGGATCTCCTCAATCGTGATTTTTTTTAAAGAAAATTCATTAAAAAGTTGAAACGTCAAAATTGATAATTCTGGTAGTCGTAGATTAGTACGCATTAGCGCTTTGTAAGTTGAAAAAAGTCTCGACGCAGGAAGTGCGTTATCGAAGTAAATTTTCATAAAAATGTTTTTAATGGCAAATATTATGTCTTTCCAATGCAAGCAGACATCAATCTGGTTACCAGTATAGTCTATATAGTAGAAAAAATGTACGATATTTTCTCATAATTTCTTGTTATTTGAAAATGTACAACTAGTTTCCTAGTCAATACACTTTAGGTTAATAGCAAATTGAAATATTTAAATTTGAGGGAATTAATGAAAATTCGCTACCAAAGCGCACTTACTGCGTCTTGATTTTGTCTTACAAACATGCATCATATTTCGATAAAAATGCAAAAATGCAAAAATGCAATAATATTCATAAAAAAACAATTGTAGCGATCACCAACGACTTGGACCATCCTGTGATTGTCAAAATATTTTTATAATATGCAGCTTAAGACACCCTGTAATTAAATTATGTTGTATAATAACAATTATATTGAGTTCTGCCGTAAAAATGCGTCACCCTGTATATATGTAAACAGATAAGAACCGAAAGTAAACCTGTATATGGATTCTAGAGGGCCTAGTTTGCTCTCATTTGAAGAAATCTTTTTAAAATTGAAAAGTCGCGGTCTCCCCATTAACGAATTTTTTCTACGAAAATTAGTCGCAGCCTCTTCATTAACGAATTTTTTCTACGAAAATTAGCTAAAAATTATGGACCGTTAAACAAAAAACTCAACTAAGCCTACAGCCAAAGCATCACCTTAATTAAACCGACGGCCAAAGCATCAGAGAAAGGGTCTATTTGAAATGAATTTTCTGTAAATATTTTAGTAAAATGAAGGACAATGACGGTTGAAGTGGAAGCATAAGGCCACATTTTTTTTTACATATTCGGTATTTGTTTCAGGCTCTTGTTGCGAATTTTGACGTTTCAAATCACAACTTTGACGTTTTGAGGAAAACCTCAAATATGTTTTCTTTAAATGCATATAACTTTTTTGTCTTTTAACTAGCAGACCTAAGTTTTCGTACGTGGGTCAGTATTCATAATACAAACAAGCGTACCAAATTTGGTTGCCGTTACTTTGCTATTTCCGGAGATCTAATTTTTTTTTCGAATAAAAACACAACATTTTCCGGGAAAACATATAAAAATTGAAATTGAACCCGGCTATGTGTTCTAGGGGTCCTTATTAGCGTTCATTTGAAGATATTTTTAAAAACTCAAAAGTCGTGATCTCCTCATTAGGGATTTTTTAAAAAGAAAATTCACTAAAAATGTAAAATTTTCCCAAAAAAAAAACAAGAACTGGTTCGATCGAGCTGGCTTACGAACTTATATAGTGAAAGGTACGTGGCAAATTTATATTTGTCACCTGAATAGGTTTGTTGACCAACCCAATCAAACCGGTTTTTCGGAAAAAGAGCTTTTCCTCAAACAAATTTGTATTTTCGAAACTATTACTTTCCGAAATTTGAAATATTTTGATGAGAATTGGCTACCATATCGCACTTGCGGCGCCAAAACCTTTTAGATTCAGAATGTTCTGAAATGGCTTTTTGTGTAAAAATTTGCAGACGCGACGACATCCCATTACAATATATATTTTGACTTCTTTGAATGGGTATAAAAAAATGATAAATAATACCATTGCTAGATTCAAAAATAAACATTCTATTGAGTAAAAGAAGTAACTATGTGAAAACTGGAACCTGTGATGAGCACTGATAAGTACACTTGGAGAACCCAAATCACCACAACACATATTTCAGAGACCTTACGATCGTTTCACTAACCAAGTTAGCGACATCAGAGGATCAAAAATTCTAAATTAAAAACAGCCGCTACTGTGTATTTATATCACACCTAGGTAACGAACTAATCCGAAGTAAGTTGTAGTCGGTGACCATCGTTTGTCTATTGTGTAAATACTTAAACGGAACGAGGTTGAACAACTACTTTAGTCTTCTGGTTGACAAATTTATGAGCTTTTATCTAATTTAAGGATAATGGGCTTAAAATGAAAGGTACCAAGATATTTAAGGAAGCTACACGTTCTTTTGATCTAGAAATTTCACTATGCGCATATTGGATCAACTAAAGAAGGCCGACATTAACACCTGGAGAACAAATCAATAACCGCCGCTTATCTTTTTTAAACAAACCGAGTGTCTGGCTGAAAATGTTAACTTAACAATAACTAATTCGACTAAAATTCTACATAAAAACAAGTATTTATACTGATTTTTAACTGTACGTAATAACAAAAATTTATATTGACTTCCTAGATACAAAGAAAACGAAAGGGGGTCTTTAAGCCGATAACCAAACGTAGAGCTTAGTATCGGTATATACCGGCCGAGTTATTGACACTAATTTATTATTCTGCCAGACATATTAGGAGTATTTAGTTGGTCAAATGCAGTGAAAATAAAGGGCTTGAAATTAAAGTTGTCGCGCGATTTAATGAAGTTTTGTTTTTAATCGACCTTGATATATAAATACTTTCTAATGAATCAAGCATAGTTTGATGTCTAACATTTTTGACAAGTTTCAAATTTTCTTTGTCAATGTGGTGATGATAATCCCATATATGTTGTGCCACACATGATTTGTCCACCGTACCATATCTTAAATGTGCGAGATGTTCACGAAATCTGGTGGCTATGTTTCTCTTGGTTTGACCCACATATTTAAGATTGCAATCCTTGCAACTTATCTCATAAATACCCGACATTTCAGTGGCTTTGTTTTTGTCTTTCTTATTACCCAAAAAATTTTTGAATTACTTTTCGTTGAAAAAGTTAAATGTAAATCGGCTTTCTTAAAAATACTTTCCAAACCCTTCGTGATACGTGGTTCATAACGTAGACTACACATTTTTCCTCTATTCTATCTTTCCGAAATGTCGTACATTCCGATATCATTTTCTTTGTTCTGTGTTTGTTAACTAATTTGTCCACTAAACTATCCGAATAACCGTTATATCTCGCCACGTTTTTTATGTACTTTAATTCTATATTAAATCTATTTTTACTTAACGGAAAATTTATCAATATGTTTACCAGCAACTTTAAACTAGTCGTTTTTTGTGCAAAGGTATGATGTGAGTCGTTAGGAATATAAGTAATAGTAGCCGTTTCCTTCCTATAGACATCGAATTCGAACGATCCATTATTAGTGAATTTTTATTAAAAAAAATTCACTAATAGAGAGGTATCGATGGTGAGACTTTGCAAAAATTCTTTCAAATGAGCGCGAATTAGGACCCCTAGAATCCATATCCGGGGTCAGTTTGAATTTTTATATGCTTATATATATATATATATATATATATATATATATATATATATATATATATATATATATATATATATATATATATATATATATATGTATCCGTCTGATAACTCAAAAAATAATTAACCGATTTAGATGAAACTCGGCAAGTGCCTTTCTTTTATTAATGGCTTGGATGAGTTCGTTGGCCAGGAAAATCGGACGGGGTTTTCCGGGAAAATTTTGAGTTTTCTTTCAAAAAAAATTTCTTTTTCCGTAAATTTTGATAAAATTTCGTCTACATATTGCTTTGGGAAATACCTAACTATGTGCCAAAATTCAGCTTTCTAGGGTTACAGAAAATTGAGCTATTCAAATTTGAAACATGTTTAAATCATAAGTATGTGGTTGCTGTTGGTTAGTCAATGCTTTTCTTATTGACTCATGAGATTCATTCATCAACCTTCCATTGACTTCTGCTTCTGCCGCTGTTACAGTTACAGTTATTATTATTATTATTATTTATTTAGATCTAGAGTTGTAACCACTCATACAGTGTTTTTTAACCACGTGGCTGGGCGACTGACCGAATTCATTCCCAGTTGCTGTTGATTTACTCATATTCTCTTAATATGTTTGAAGATGTGGTGTCTACTTCATTCCAAGTCACTATTAACCGACTATTTATGAAATCAAATAAGTAAATTAAATCGATTGTCATAAAATATGTAGTGTATTAAGACAAGGGAAAAAGAAATAAAACATATATAACTGTGCACATTTTGATTATATTTTAGGGTGCTTGAGAGAGGTATTGTCACAGCATAATATCTTATTAAAGTTCATTTGTAAATAGGTTTAATTTTTATATGTTATATATATATATATATATATATATATATATATATATATATATATATATATATATATATATATATATATTTATTTATTATTATTAGTAGTACATAATTTTACAATGTGTTTCACAAATAAGCCTAATGCTTGTGCTTGCAATAAACACAATTTTGATTTCCGACTTGCCTAAAGGGAACTGCCAAATCTTGCTGCTGTCACATTTACAATTTTGTTAAATACTCAATAATTTTGAACTTCCTTTCTGCCACTAACAATTGGACTACCACTCTAAATGTTCATCTCTCATTTTACAATAACTCCGCCTCTTAAACCAGAAAATTCTTCCAAATACTGATATTAATTACAACACAAACATTTTGACATTTTTATTTGACAACTAGAAATATAT
This sequence comes from Tillus elongatus, assembly GCA_964006375.1. Lineage (NCBI taxonomy): Eukaryota > Metazoa > Arthropoda > Insecta > Coleoptera > Cleridae > Tillus > Tillus elongatus. Next base: position 186,756,062 of record OZ023264.1, on the reverse strand, counting down.
AACTCAAAAAATAATTAACCGATTTCGATGAAACTTGGCAAGTGCCTGTCTTTTATTAATGGCTTGGATGAGTTCGTTATCCAGAAAAATCAGACGGGGTTTTCCGGAAAAATTTTGAGTTTTCTTTCGAAAAAATTTTTTTTCTCCGAAAGTAACAAAGCTGTTTCAATGAAATTTACTATATATGTTGCCTCAACCTTACTACGTACCAAAATTCAACTTTCTAAGTTTAGAGAAAATTGAGTTACTCAAATTTTAAATTTTCTTTCGAAAAAAATTTTTTCTCCGAAAATTACAAAGTTATTTTAATGAAATTTTGTGGATATCTTGCCTTAGGAAAAACCTTACTACGTATTGAAATTAAACTCTCTAAGTTTATAGAAAATTGAGTTATTTAAATTTGAAGCATTTAATAAAAATTCACTACCATAACGCACTTGCTGCGTCCCGAGTTTTTTTATTTTTAATAACTAGTACATCTAGAAAATAAAGTTTATTGTTGATTTCTATTTCGTGGGTAAATTTTGTTTAATGAAATTTACTATTTTTGAACAAATTGAAGGCACGGCAATGGGCAATCCATTATCTCCTTTAATTGCAGACCTTTTTATGAGTAGATTTGAGACTGATTTAAAAAATAAAAATGGGTATTTCCCTAGAGTTTGGTTTCGTTATGTCGACGATATTTTTGCAGTGTTTGACACAAATGTAAGCAAGGTTGAAGAATTTACTGAAAAACTAAATAGTCAATTTGATTCAATAAAATTTACCCACGAAATAGAAATCAACAATAAACTTTCTTTTCTAGATGTACAAGTTATTAAAAATAAAAATATAATGGCTCGCTCGAATTCGATGTCTACAGGAAGGAAAGTGCCACTATTAGTTATATTCGTAACGACTCACATCATACGTTTGCACAAAAAACGGTTAGTTTAAATTTAAAAATTTGAATCTTGTCAAAAATGTTAGACATCAAACTATGCTTGATTCCCTCGAAAGTATTTATATATCAAGGTCGATTAAGAACACAACTTCCTTAAATCGCGCGGCAACTTTAATTTCAAGCCTTTTATTTTCACTTTGCATTTGAACAGCCAAATACTCCTAATATGTCTGGCAGAATAACAAATTAGTGTCAATAACTCGGCCGGTCTATACCGATACTAAGCTCTACGTTTGGTTATCGGCTTAAAGACTCCCTTCCGTTTTCTCTGTATCTAAGAAGTCAATATAAATGTTTGTCTTTAGGTAGAGTCAAAAATCAATATAAATACTTGTTTTTATGTAGAATCTTATTCGAATTAGTTATCCTTTGTTAAAGTTAACATTTTGAGCCCAACACTCGGTTTGTTTAAAAAAGATAAGCGGCCGTTATTGATCTGTTCGCCAGATGTTAATGTCGGCCTTCTTTAGTTGATCCAATATGCACATAGTGAAATTTCTAGATCAAAAGAACGTGTAGCTTCCTTAAATATCTTGGTACCTTTCATTTTAAGCCCATTATCCTTAAATTAGATAAAAGCTCATAAATTTGTCAACCAGAAGACTAAAGTAGTTCTTCGACCTCGTTCCGCTTAAGTATTTACACAATAGACAAACGATGGTCACCGACTACAACTTACTTCGAATTAGTTCGTTACCTAGGTGTGATATAAATACACAGTAGCAGTTGTTTTTAATTTAGATTTTTCATCCTCTGATGATGCTAACTTGGTTAGTGAAACGATCGTCGGGTCTTTGAAATATGTGTTGTGGTGATTTGGGTTCTCCAAGTGTACTTAAAAGAAGTAAATTATTCTATAGCTAATATATTACTTCTGTGAAAGTGATAAATGAAAAAGAATGTTGTAATGAAAGCTTTCAGAAATATTAATCGCAAACAACTCACTTTAGTTCCAAGTTAATATCATTTCAAGATATTAGAAATCTAATACTTTATCAAACATTGTCTGGATTGACTCTAAGTGACAATGGACTTACTGGAAAGTTTAATGAAATTCTTTCTTTTACGATCAAGATTTTCACAAGCTGCCTGCCCACCATACAGACCTTGTGACTAGAAATCGATAAGAGGAAATTAAAAGTTTCATATCTTTCATTAAATTTCTCGTTTTTTGACTCAAGGAGCGTACAAACCAAAAGAACAATAAATCATCAATGTAAGAGTAAATTCTGTATGGTTTATGATGAACTAATTTAGAACAAAATGGTTAAGAACTCCTAAACGAATGGATATCACATCTCTTGTTTCCATTTGTTCTTACAAATGTATGCCGAAAAAAATCCGAGCTGATGCTCTTAGTTTTTGAATTATTGTAAAAAAAGTAAATTATCAGCATTTCTGTTTTTTGCCATATCTTTCTTGTTTATCATCAGATCGAGATGCGGTTTTGATATTCTGAAGGCACTTTTTTTGTTCTGAACATCTCTATGGTATTAAAATTCACAACCAACGTTTCGGTTTTTGTGGAACATCATCAACTTCATTTTTTCATATGGAAGCTATATTGGATTTTTTACACACGTGAATATATCTTTTGATTCTCGTTTCACTTATGTATCATATGTTGAGGTTCATTTTGGAAATTACTTGAATTTCGCACAAAGCAACAAGTGTAACAAAATCACTTATGCCATGAATGTTGTCAATAATTGACAAATATTTGACAGAAGAGCAGTTTATTTAAAACACGTCAGATTTCGTTTTATGTGAAAATAACACGTTGTTTTCATTAATATATGAAAATGGGGTTTTCTAATGAAGAAAAGAGAGATATGGTGAGAGTTTATTATACAAATAACGGAAATTCTACAATATCTTCCGTAGAATATCTACACATATATTCCGATAGACAGCAGCCACATTATACATATTTTAAACAACTAGACGAGCATCTACTCGCGTATGGTTCTTTTCTGAAGCCATTCAAGAAATATAGTCAGGGTACCTGAAGAAGACATTGAGCGGGTAGAAATGCAGGTAAATCCACATGTAAATATGGGCTCTAATGTAGGTATTTATGTCTTTGGTTATTTAATTTACAGATTAGATCTAATCTACGGAGATCTACGAACGAAATTTCTCAATCTCCTGGTATTCCTCAGACCAGAGTACATAGAATCCTCAAGGCGCGAGGAGACAAATCCTATAAAATTTACATATCTCACCGCTTACTGCCGGGTGACTGCGAAGCACGACTCAATTGGTGCACTTGGCTGAGACAATGAATATCTGCCGAACCCGATTTTGCTTATAACATAAATATGATCCCATGAGACCAAATTCACAAACTGCGGCCTATTAACCGCAATAACGAGCACTATTGGCCGAAAGATAATCCCCATCAGAATGTGGAAGTGAGGTCCCAGGTCCGATTTGGGTTTAACGTGTGGGCCGGAATTTGTGAAGACCACATTATCGGGCCTGTCATTTTCTAAGAAATTATCTACACAATTTGCCCCTTGCCAAGACATTAAATTTGTGGTTTCAACAAGATAGGGCGCCCCCGCATAACAGTAAAAATGTGAAAACTGTTCTTCACAATAAGTCCCCTAATAAATTGATTGGTAATCAGGGAGCTCCAAAATGGCCTGCGAGATCTCCCGACCTGTCGCCCATGGACTATTTTTTATGGGGTTGTCTCAAAAATTTAGTCTACAAACAAGCGAATGAAACTGTGCAGAATTTAAGAATGAATGTGACGAATGCTTTCACTTCTTTAGGACGACATGATATCAGCAGAGCTGTCAGTAACATAAGTAGAAGAATACATTTGTGTATCGAATCTGGAAAGCATTTGTATGAACACTTATTGCAGCGAATTTTTTTTCCATAGGAATGTATCGACGCTTTTGTTTGTTATAGCTTAGATGTTTTTCCATTTTCAGAAAACTTGAACATTATATTTTAGTTAATAGTGCTAATACATAGAGTCATATGTTGGTAAATACTAGTCAAATTGTTTAAAGTATGTCTAGTATGGCTGCTGTCGCTTAGGATGCATATGTAGGCATGCACCGGAAGATATTGTAGAATTTTTGTGATTTGATTAAAAAACTTTCATATCTCTTCTTTACTGATTAGAAAAACCATAGACATGTATTTACTTTAAACTAAACATGTTTAGTTCACCCAAAGCATTCATGGCTTTTTTATAATGGATTTAAGTCTGAACCCTTCACTGCTGGCTCCGGCGTTCCACAGGATTACAATCTTGGCCCGCTCCTCTTTTTGTTATTTATCAACGACATAAGCTCTGTAATTTCTGGTAATCATCTATTATTTGCTGATGATCTCAAATTATACTCCAGTGTTCACGATATTGGTGACTGTTCAAGACTCCAGGTGGACCTTGATAACTTGCAGCTGTGGTGTGTTGAGAACAGACTTGAATTAAATGTCTCGAAGTGCAAAGTGATGACATACACTAGAAAAACCAGCTGTATAGCTTTTCCCTATTAAGTGGGTGGTGTACCATTGGCTAGGACTGAAACGCACAAGGATCTTGGCATTTTATATGATGAACATTTAAGTTTTACTGGACATATTCAAACAATCACAGCATCCTGTTTGAAGTTGATGGGTTTCATTATGAGGAATAGCAGATCATTTTCCAATTTGGATAGCTTGAAAATTCTATATTTTGCCTATATTCGATCGAGGCTTGAATATTGTAGCTTGGTTTTTGATCCCTTTTATAGTGTTCATATTGGTGCTGTGGAAGATGTTCAGCGTAAGTTTTTAAAACACCTTGTATATAGGGCATCTGGTACCTACCCACAGAGGGGATGCGATCATGGCCAATTGCTGATGCAAACTGGCATACCCAGTTTGTATTCGCGTAGAAAAGTTGCATCTGTGATGTTCCTGCATAACTTGTTTCATGGTAAAGTTAATTGTCCAGACTTATTCATGCAATTAGATTTCTCAGTTCCACGGGCTGCATCTAGAGTGATGAGAGTGTTTAAGCCTCCAATACCAAGGACTAACTCGTATATGAAATCACCTGTGTACACAATGAGCTCTGACTTTAATGATATTGCAAACTTGTGCGACTTCTATGCGGATAAGGCTGCAGTTATTCGTAGGGTGGCTATATCTTACTTTGTCAGTTATTAAGGCCATTATATGTACTGTTTTGTGGAATTTCTGCCTTGTGATGTTTTGCACAGTATTTTAGTTTTGTTTTAGAAGTATTTTTCGTTCATATTGTTACATATTGTTATTTCTCTTTGGTGTCCTATTAATGGAATTATCCTGTTGGGCATGTATTCAATAAATAAATGGCTTATATGATTTTCTTACATTTTTGTTTTATGCGAAATTCGAGTGATTTCCAAAATGAACCTCGACATATGATACACGAATGAAACGAGAATGAAGAGATCTATTCGCGCGTGTAAAAATCCCATATGGCGTACATATGAAAAAATGAAGTTGATGATGTTCCACCAAAAACGAAACTTTGATTATAAATTTTTATATCACAGAGATGTTCTAAATAAAAAAGTGCCTTCAGAAGGTTAAAACCGCATTTCGATCTGATGATAAGTATAAAAGATATGATAAGAAATAAAAATCCTGAAAATTTACCTTTTTTGAAATAATTCAAAAAATAAGAGCATCATATTAAATTGTTTTCGGCAGAATTATTAAGCGCTAAAATACGCAACTTTGCGCCAATCTAATCGTCTTCGTATCTCTTACTGTTTCCGAGATCCCCATGTTCATTTTCAATACTTTTAAAAATTACGATACCCATTAACAGCTGTATGTATTATTAATATTCCGCAAAACATTGCGGAAGCTGTAGATAATGTCATCTACCTTGATATGTCAAGGGCATTTGACCGCATTGATCATGCTATTCTGTTACGTAAATTAGAAGCACTTGGCTTATCTGAAGCACTGCGAAAACTGATTGCGAATTACCTTATGGACGGGAAGCAATATGTGGATGTGGAGGGCTGCAGATCAAAATATATTTCAGCCACATCAGGGGTACCTCAGGGGTCGATTTTGGGTCCTTTGTTATTTAATCTTTTTATTAACGATCTCGTTGGTGGTTTGAGGGTTGAATATCTTCTGTATGCCGATGACATTAAAATTTTCTGCGAGGTGAGGTCGGAAGATGATTGTATTCGACTTCAATTAGCATTAGAGGCAGTGGAGAAATTGTGCAATATAAATAATGTTTCTCTAAATATTGCTAGATGTAGTTGTCTTTCCTTTACTCTTAGGTTGGTGCCCATACAATTTGATTATTGTCTTGATAATGCGTCTCTGGCTAGGTCGGTATCTATCTGTGATATCGGCGTAATATTTGATAGAAAATTGTCTTTCTTCTCTCATATTGAGAATGTTGTATCCAGTGCATTTAAGCTAATGGGCTTTATTATTAGGAATTGCCGCGAGTTTAGTAATATTGACACATTTAAAATGCTTTTCTGTACTTTTATCCGTAGTAGACTTGAGTATGCTTCAATTGTATGGTCTCCGGGTTACCAGAACCATATTCTCAAGTTAGAAGGGATCCAAAGATGCTTTATGAAATATCTTTACTTCCGCCTCAATGGTATATATCCCTCTGTGGGTTACCCTTCGGAGTAATGCAGCGGGACTTCTTGCTACCAAATCTAGAATCTAGAAGGGAACAATCTGCACTAATTTTTTTAAATACTTTAGTAAGGGGATCCCGTGACTGCTCTCGTATACTCGAGCAACTAAACTTTAATGTTCCGAACATGATTTCGCGAAATCTGTTCACCTTTTGGTAACCTACGCCGCGAACTAATCATGTGAAATTCTCGCCGCTTTATAGACTTTGTTCTGTTGCCAACAGGCTCGTGTCTTCCATTGATATCTTTGTGTCGAATCCAAGGTTGCTCAGAAGGTTAGCAGTCTCACAGTTATAGAGGACTCGTTTTTATTTCTAATTATTTTTTACTCTTTATTTATTGTTGTAATTTTTTATCCTTTTCTGTTTTAGTTACATTCTGTTATCTACTTGTAAATTAGGGTTTAAAATGCTTATTTTTAGTTTTAATCTTGGTTTTCCCTATTGCACATAAGAGGTTTTTTTTGCCTTATTGTAAGATTTACGTAGTTGTTTTTTGTTTGTTTTTGTCGGTCATTTCCTACCAAATAATTGGGCTTGTCCTGTTGGGTAGAGTAATGATAAATAAATAAACTAATTAATTAAGTAGTGCAAAAACCTAATGGTCGAAAGGACACTTTATGATTCAGTTTCGATTTAACGCAATCCTATTCAATTAAAAACAGTTGAAAGGATAAACAATATCTCGTTTTATTTTGTTCTGTAGAAGCGCCCTGGGCTTAAACGTTCTACGCTTCATGAGAAATAACGTAGGAGTTCGCGACAGGAAAAAAACCTGTTTAACGCCATCAAATTAATTCCCAACTGGATTTTTAATCTGGATTGGGACCAAGAAATATGGGCACGTAATTAGTTGTCACAGAGCGGTGTAAAACTGATGAAATAAACCCATATATACATAATTAAATGTGTCAAGCCAACCATGAGATTTTAAACTCAGCGATGAAATGTAGATTGGCAGAAAAAAAGTAACTGAAGCAAACATTCCTATTTATCAAGACGCAATAACAAATTTATATCAACTGAATGGAGCTCTGAAAAGTTGTAACGAAACTTGTGAATTGTAGAAAGGAAATAATTTTTATGAAAGTTAAATGATGAAAGTTATTCGCTCTTGCTTTTAGTTATAGATGATCTTCCCTTTATTCGAAATGAAAAAAAAACCGCTTTGTCATCAGCGTACCAAATTTTTACGAGAGAAGATAAAATGAATGACCTTACTAAACACGGATCTGGAGACCTCTTATTTGGTTTCACAAGTGCTTGTTTTAGTGAATTTTAGTGGAAAAATTCACTAATGCGGAGGTCGCGACTCTTCAATTTTGATTTTTTTTTTCGAAATGAGTGCGAACTAGGACTCCTAGTCCACATATCCGGTGTTATTAGTGTATTTTCATTAAGAAAATTCCCTAATAGCGAGGTATCGATGGTAAGACTTTCAGAAAATTTCTTCAAATGAGCGCCAATTATGGCCTCTGGAACCCATTTTCATGGTCAGTTAAAACGTTTATATATATATATATATATATATATATATATATATATATATATATATATATATATATATATATATATATATATATTGATATGGTTACTAAAGGGGGCCACATATACATATATACACATACATATACACAAACAACAACTTACCTTTGGTGTATGCAATGTTTTTGCACTGTAAGGCAGGGAGAAACTAAATTTTACAGATATATATGTGTTGAAAGGAGGCAAGGCAGGTGTAAAGGTATGACCAGTTTAATTAGATAGTTTAAGGTATTATTGTTTGATAGCTGTTATGTAATTTAAGATGTTATTGTTTGTTAGAATTAAGGATATTGTTAGCTTTAAGAATAGTAAGATGTCAAAATTTGAGTGTTAAATTGTAAGAAATGTCATGTCATAACCTATGTTTAAGTCAGCTGTTTTTTATTTAGGACAGACGTCAAACTGACACTAAAATTATAGTTAGGTTAATTATTCTCTCATTGACTAACAACAGTCAGAAGTATGTATGTATCCGAGGAGATGATGAAAAACGATTATTGTGTTAAAATTTGTTAGGATATTTTATTTGAAGCAGGCAGATAACAGTTTTTTGATTAGTTACGCTGGTTACAAGGAAAAATAATAAACAGATGGAAAAATTTTGATAAAAGTATCAGATTAAAATTTTTGAGATGAAAAAAGTTTGAAATTGTCATTAAATTATTAGATGGGAATTTTTGGTAATAAGGATATAGTTTGAGAAATTAGATAGAAGGGGTTTGAAAAGGGATAGTAGCAAGAGGAGAAAATTTAGTCTAGAGGATACAAAAATCTAGAGGGTCGCTGATCCGATAGTCCGACTCAGCAAATACAGGAGAGGCAGCAGAGGCAGCAGCAGTCTGAGTGAGTAGTGTAAAACTAAAAGGAGTAATAAAACTCGCTAAAAAAATAAGTACATAAACTGTGCTTTGGTTTTTATACGACATTCAAGATACTTATAGAGGCAGGGGATCTTTTGGCTATAACTAACTGATAGTCAGCGTGGAACTCTGTGTCTATTGACTAAGTGCCACAATACAGTGGAATTAATATAAACACCAATAGGTGTCGGTACCGTTAACATTTATTTTATTTTCTTTCGTTCCCTTTTATAGTGTAAAATTCAAATAGGTATAAGTAATACATAAGGTTTAGGTTTTTTGTCATATATTTAAGTGTAATAAATATTAAGTTTGGTGATCATTTGAAACCTTTGCCTTATTTTGTTTTCTTTTACACATATATGAGTATTTGGAAGGAAAGAACTGAAATTAGATAGGGCAGAATATTTCGAAATTACAAAAAAAAAAAAAAAAGAAACCAAAGGGGACTGGAACCCACTTGCTTACTAAGCTCCCTGAGTTGAGAGGCAGTTCATATATGTGATTGGTTGTTTTCTGTGTGTTAAACAGGAAAAAAAAATACATTGAGTACATCCAGGTGTAAGTTACATACACAAATACATATATTTCATAATAACAACATTTACAACACATTTCACTAAACTTTACAGGAAAATAAAAGTTAAAAGCTAAGATACCTAAAATATAACTAAAAAACTAAATATATATATATCAATTCTATATATTAAATTAAATTTAAAATCCATAGCTTATTACATTTTTTGAAATTCTATAACAATTGGCACTAAACGAAAGGGCTTCGAAAGTCTGTGCAGCAAATAACTTACTATATCAATATATATATATATATATATATATATATATATATATATATATATATATATATATATATATATATATATATATATATATGTATCCCACCGATAACTCAAAAAATACTTCACTGATTTGGACATTTGGGAATTACCCTTATTTTGTTAATGGCTTGGATGAGTTCGTTCATCATATCTTAACGGCCAATTTATCTTAAAAAAATAATTAAAAATATTTTTAAAAACGTAATATCTCTCAAATTGTTTAACTGATAGAAATGAAAATTTACAACTTAAGAGAACATAGGGAGACGTGGTTGTGTACCAATTTTCAAGTCTTTTGACCAAGGAATATAAAGTTATTCGAAATTACCATTATAATAATCCACGACTTCATTTATGATTCTGTAATGCAATATCTACAATGTTGTACAAAGACAGATGACGTTACCTGTACTGCTATGCTATTTAAATAAACGGTAGATAAAAATATTAACAAACAAAAGTTACATCATCATCATCGCAAGATGTCAGAGCGTATGACATTGTGAAATGTACGACAGAGACGCCATCTCGGTGCGGAACCAGGTAGTATGTCGTCACGACTGCTCTAGTTAACACAAAATGTTATAGATGGAGACAAGGTTGACAAGCGTGTTATTTATACGCTTCGTGGCTTGCGTTTGTTATGTACCGTTTACAAGTGACTTTTAACTAACCTAACATATTTAAAATATGGATATAAATATTCAGTATTGAAAATAAATATTGGACGATGGTTATAAATGAAAATTGTGAGTTAATGACTTTTAACTAACCTAACATATTTAAAATACCGATATAAGTAATAAGTATTGAAAATAAATATTAGACGATTGTTATAAATAAAAATTGTAAGCTAATGACTTAAAACAATACAGTTTTGCGTAAAATATAAAATCAATATACCACTAAATCATATTCTAAGATCAGTGTTAACACTCGGTTAACAGCCACGAAAACAGGACCCCATAGACATTATTATTATTATTGTATAACCGGGGGAAATAGCTAATGCATTATGTAGTAATAGTAACAGTATAAGCTTTTTTTATAGTTTGTCTTCGTGCGCAAGACAATATTTGTTAGGTTCGTAGTGTTAAAGTTAGTACCAAATGCGTCAATATTTTTTGAAAATATCAGAACCTGCTTACAAAATGAGAAGGGTAATGATAGATAAGTTACTAGATCCATCATTTTGATTATCGATGATTCCACAGGTTAGTTGGTCAATATTTTTTAATAAATAGCACTTTGAAGCGTATTTCTGTATGTCTCATATCGTATGTGTCAAACAAGTACAGTATCTCGCTTAGAATGAGACGTGCCTACGTTTGTTAACCTACCAAACCTAACGAGGTTAATTTACAAGCTGCTTGCTTGTGTTCGACCGAATTTCAGTGTAGTCTTGGACAAAAGCCAGATTCATACACTCGCGAATTGAGAAATCGCCGCAAATCGTATTCCTATTGGTTTATTTAAAATAATATCGTTAAACTGCTGTTTTTATTAGATTTTATAAATGTGTTTAACGAATTTTTGTGTGCATACAGTTAGAAGTATTTTTTTATGATCAGAATTCTACTGTGACATGAAATCAAACTTATGGCTCTTAACATGAACAAAATGTCTTCTCTCTTAATGTTTGTGTAGCCCCAATATTAAGTAAGGGCCCCCTTTATTAGACTTACTTATCTTGGTCTTATATATGCAATATAAAAATAAAAACGGAATGAAACAGAAAGTGAATTTATTTATTTTAGTACTGTATTCGATATTATCTGAAAAGGACATAGGCGACAATGTGGAATGTCATTTCGGTAAATTTACAGTTTACTGCATGGAGGGTTTTTATATTTTTTTTACATGCTGAGAACCCACTTGGATGTACAATCCACAAGGCAAATTTGTTGAAAACAACCCCCAAGAAAGTTAAGGGACCAAGAATGAATAGGCGCGCTGGGCGGGGGTGGGGGGTGGGTGGTGATGGTGTGTGGTAATCTGAGCGAAAAATACTAAAAAACATATAGTCCGAGTTCGAAAAGATTTTCACATTTTGCAGATTTCCTTCAAATCTTGGCTGTCCCGCACAGCACCCATATTCGCCCAGGTCCAGAAACTGTCTTGGGGGTTGCTCCAAAGAAATTTTTCCTGTACAAGGAAAAGGAGAAAATTGGCCGTTAAGATATGATTAACGAACTCATCCAAGCCATTAACAAAATAAGGGAAATTCCCAAATTTGCTCCAAATCAGTGAGGTATTTTTTTAATGAGTTATCGGTTGGATACATATGTGTATATATATATATATATATATATATATATATATATATATATATATATATATATATATATATATATATATATATATATATATATATATATATATATATATATATATATATATATATATATATATATATATATATATATATATATATATATATATATATATATATATATATATACAGGGTCGCTGATAAGTCTGGAAACGGTCGATTATCCGGGAAAATATACAAGGTGTCGAAAAAAGTTTTATACAAAAGTTTTTGGGTTCTTCAATGTCTACTAGGCGGTGATAATTTTATTTATACAGGGTTGGTCATACAGGCGTGGCACACCAATATTAATTTTTTTTTAATGGAACACCCTATATATTATTCGATATTTCAATCCTTCTCTTAATTTTGAGCAACATTTATGAGAAGCATAATGTACCTAAACTCAATCGTTTCCGGGTAAAAAAATAAATAAAAATAAACGCTACTGTTTTTAAAATCTATTGGATGAAGAACAAAAATAAATGAAAAGTAGAATATCTCTTGAAAACAATCTGTGAGTGTGAAAAGAACCGGTTGCGATGTTTTTAACATTGTTTGGAATCCCAAGATAAGATAAGATGCCCATAAGAAACGCAGTATTATTCTTTTGTTTTAAAATGTTTCCAGGACAACGAATGTCAAACATTCATTCAGTGTCAACAGTTTTGAAACATTAGTAATTTAGTGTCAACAGTTTTTGTGCAAAATGGCAAGTTTAAGTGAAACCGAACGTATCGAAATTTTAATGATGATAGGGTACGGTGATAGAACACGAAGTTTTGCTCAAGTGGTGATTATGTTCAATGAGTTGCATCCTGAGCGGGAATCGATCTCCAAATCCACAGTTTCGAAAACTTTGCATCGTTTTCACGAAACTGGCGGTATCAAGGATAAACCTAGAACTGGAAGGCCAGTAACCGTTACAAATGAAGAAAATTCTTTGAATGTAATATTGGATGTGGTGGAAAATCCGAAAACTTCGGCACAGCAATTGGCTTTAAATCACAATATGAGTCGATATTCAATTCAAAAGATTACGAAGCGGGAAAAGTTCCGTCCATATAAAATTCATTTATTGCAAGAACTGAGTGAAGACGATTTTGATCGCAGAATCGAGTTCTGTGAACTTATTATGGAGAAGTTACGCCAAAATTTTAACTTTGCCAACCACATTTTGTTTTTCGACGAATCTACATTTTGTTTGAATGGACAAGTCAACCGACACAACTGTAGGTACTGGTCAGACGAAAACCCACATTGGATGGAACAAATTCACACCCAAAGACCGCAAAAAGTAAATGTTTGGTGTGCTATTATTGGTGGACATATCATAGGACCTTATTTTATACACGGTAATTTGAACTCTGCTCGATATTTGACACTTTTGCAAGAATCAATTGTTCCAGACGTTAGTCGATTATTTCCGAACAATAACGACCCAAATCTACCAGCGGAAGAAATATGGTTTCAGCAGGATGGGGCACCCCCTCATTTTGGAATTGAGGTACGGGAATATCTGAATCAAACCTTTCCTGGCAGATGGATAGGGCGCAGGGGAACTATTGAATGGCCAGCTAGGTCTCCCGACATGACGCCGCTTGACTTTTTTTTGTGGGGTCATGTAAAAAATTTAATTTACCAAAATAGACCGCAGAATATTGAAGAGTTGCAAGCAAGGATTGTGCATGAAATTAATAACATTCCTCAAAACGCTCTTGTAAATGCAGTGCAATGTTTTGTTAAGCGAATTCATTATTGTCAGGAGGTCAATGGAGAACACTTTGAACATCTTATAAAATAGGATTTCAAACAATGTTAAAAACATCGCAACCGGTTCTTTTCACACTCACAGATTGTTTTCAAGAGATATTCTACTTTTCATTTATTTTTGTTCTTCATCCAATAGATTTTAAAAACAATAGCGTTTATTTTTATTTATTTTTTTACCCGGAAACGATTGAGTTTATGTACATCATGCTTCTGATAAATGTTGCTCAAAATTAAGAGAAGGATTGAAATATCGAATAATATATAGGGTGTTCCATTAAAAAAAAATTAATATTGGTGTGCCACGCCTGTATGACCAACCCTGTATAAATGAAATTATCACCGCCTAGTAGACATTGAAGAACCCAAAAACTTTTGTATAAAACTTTTTTCGACACCTTGTATATTTTCCCGGATTATCGACCGTTTCCAGACTTATCAGCGACCCTGTATATATATATATATATATATATATATATATATATATATATATATATATATATATATATATATATATATATATATCAACATTTTAACTGACCAAGGAAATAGGTTCCAGAGGCCTCAACTCGGGCTCATTTTCAGAAATTTTTCGAAAGTCTTACCATCAATACCTCTCTATTAGTTAATCTTTTTAATAAAATTAAAAATTGATTGAAACCCACAGTTAAATAACAATCACTTGGCAAATTTTTAATTTCTGCTGTCTGTCATTTTCCATATCCGTGGCCGATATTTCACGATTGTTGGTTCGGGTAGTATGTTTTATGCCTGTTATTTATTCAGTTTGGTTAGCGTTGATGTATGGTTAATACATGTTGTACGAGTCAATCTACGCGTGGTTGTTAACTACTCTGTCTGTCAGGCATTGGACTTTAACCAGTAAGTTGTTTCAACGCATGTCTTTCAGATTTTGTTTTTTATTTGGAAAAAACTCTAAATAGTGCGAACCAAATTGCTTAAAATTCACAACATAGGTTTATTTACACCATTTCTGGCTACATGTAAAATCTCATTCCAGTTGCTCTGATACTTCCAACAATATAGCGGTTTCAGAAATAGTTTAGTTTGGGGGGGGGGGGGGGGGACGGTGTGAAGAATGTCCGTTATAGCTAATATACGAACTCGTCCGCGGTCTTAATACAATGAAGATATGTGCCAAGTTTCGCTCGGATAAATACATTCATACATATATATATATATATATATATATATATATATATATATATATATATATATATATATATGTATATGTATATATATATATATATATATATATATATATATATATATATATATATATATATATATATATATATATATATATATATATACAAACATAAAAATTTTAAAGAACCTTGGTTTTGGGTTCTAGGGATTCAAAATCGCGCTCATCTGAAGAAAATTTTCCAAAAACTTTTCATCGTGACCTCTCTATTAAATAAATAAATTAATAAATCTGCATCTTGAGAAAATACAGTTTTAAAAATGAACCATCGTTATTCATGAAGTCTGTATAATCTAGGTAACTGCCACGGAGTAAAATGTAAGATATTTTTAAAATCTCAAAGTTGTAAACGAGCTGTGATTCTTCTAATCCTCAACATAAGTATACGTTCCACATGAAGTTAAATGACACTATTTCAGTGTAAAATGCATTCTCGTGAGATTTCTGCAATTTTTTCTCATCCTTCCCGCTCGCAGCGTCGTTTAATAAATGCGCAACTCTTTCCGCAATTCATTAGAGTAATTGTGCTCATTTTGTCACCGTGAAGTAAGAGATTTCCTTAAGTTAAGCCTTAATGCGGAATAAAATTTTATGGTTCTAAAATGCAGCGTTTGCATACGTGACTTGTTCTTTAACGGGAACGATTCTACAAGGATTCACCTACTTTATTTTAATACAAAAGGGCTGTTTGAAATAGCTTCACGTCTGCTCTATTCCAGCACAGCCCTAAAATCATATCGCGAAGATTATGGACCGACACGTTTCTCTTCAAATAAGGAATGAGTCTAAAGTTCAAATTCAACACATAATTCTGTCGACGAATTTACTTATACATGATACTGCTATGTAGTTATAGTTTAAATATATGTGTTGGATATATTTGCCTAAATTTACGGTATAGCTGTTTATATTTTATACGCGAGTCCTCTTGTTGAAATAGTCCTGTTTGAGAGGTCCTCTGTATGACCGAGTGAGAAATATTGTGCGTAGAATTGGAAAGTAGTCCAGTCAATGAATACATTCTAGAGTGCATGGAATATGAGAGAATTTTCTACTTCAGGACTTTGTTAGGAATAGTTAGGAGGTAAACATACTGTTAAGGGAGCGGAGGAATAATTTGGGAGTAACTTTTGGTAGGATAATTTTGACATGGTAACGATTTAATAATAAAATAAAATTCAACAATTCTTACAACTAATTTAACTAAACAAATTTAAAACCGACAAAATCTTTACATAATGAAATCTTGATCAAAAGTCTCTGATATTAGTCTCTACATTTTCAAAGCAAAAGTCTCTTAATGTATAAGTACACTTGGAGAACCCACATCACCGCAACACATTTTAAAAGACCTGATGATCGTTTCACTAACCAAGTTAGCGTCATCATAGGATGAAACATTCTAAATACTTAAAAAACTAAAATCAACTTATATACCGGATCTCAGGTAAAGAGATGGAACCGAGATGAGACACTAGTCGTAGGCAAATTCCAAAGTGTATTGTATGTTTATCGCCGGACAAGGTCTTTGCGCTATTCCTACTGCTTTATCTAAAAAGTGTCCATCTGTAATAGTTTTGAGAAAGTTCAACGACAGCTAAATTAACAACGATTCCTTTGGCGGCAATAACTGTATACTTATGTTATCGGTAAAACATGCCGAAAACGTGGGAATTTTATTTAGCAAAGCAATCGATCAAGTGACTCGTAATTGGCGCTGGTGAAATGTTCATACATTTTTTGTTGTAACTATATTTCGCAATATATACGCTCTCGAACCCATTTAACTGTCCTGGTTTTCTAACATTTTTTATTAATTTCAGATTATCTTTATCAACGTGGTGATTATTATCCCAAATATGTCGGGCGACGGCAGACTTATCTACAGTACCGTAACGTAATTGGGATATGTGTTCTTTGAATCTAATTCCAATCGATCTTTTTGTTTGTCCGATGTATTTAAGAATACAATCTTTACAACTTATTTCATAAATTCCCGACATTTTGTCCGCGCTATCCTTGTCTTTTGGGTTACCTAGCAAGTTTTTTAAGGTTTTTGTTGTTGAAAATGTTCGCTGTAAGTCGACTTTAAAAAAAATGCTGCCTAGACCCCTCGTGATTCTAGGTTCAAAAAAAAAAGCAAACAAAGTTTTTTCAGATTTTTCTCTTCTGAACGTCGTTGATTCCGTCAACATTTTCTTTGTTTTTGTTTGTTGATTAATTTTTCCACTAGGCAAGCAGTGTATCCGTTATATTCGGCCCAGTTCTTAATATACTTTAATTCTTTGGTATATCTACTTTTGTTTAAAGGAAAATTAATTAACCGATTTACTAAAAAATTCAGACTGGCCATTTTTTGTGCGTACGTATGATGTGAGTCGCTCGGGATGTAGCTTAAGGTAGTGGTTTTTTTTCTATAGACATCGAGTTCTAAAGTGCCTTTATTCTTGATAACTAGTACATCTAGAAAGTGTAGTTTATCATTAATTTCTAATTCGTGGGTAAATTTTATAGAATCAAATTTATTGTTTAATTTGGCAATAAAATCTTCTATTCTGCAAATGTTTGTGTTAAACACCGCGAAAATATCATCCACGTAACGACACCACACTCTAGGAAAATAACCACTTTCACTTTCAAGATCTGTTTCAAATCTGCTCATGAAAAGGGCTGCGATAAATGGCGATAGCGGATTGCCCATTGCCGTGCCTTGTGTTTGTTGAAAAAATTCCTTGTTGAATTGAAAAATATTTTGTTTGATGCAAAGGTTTGTTAGAGTTAAATACTCTTTGCAGACATTTTCATTTATGTTATTCATTTTTAGCAACTGCTCTGAATATGTTAAAGTTTGCTCCGTGGGAACGCTAGGAAACAATGAGGTTACATCAAACGAAATTAAAACCTCGCCTTCGGTCAATTTAACCTCTTTGATCTTATTAATATATTCAAGAGAATTTGTTACTGAAAAACTTTTATGCAATGTGAACCTAGAATCACGAGGGGTCAGTTATTGCCGCCAAAGGAATCGTTGTTAATTTAGCTGTCGTTGAACTTTCTCAAAACTATTACAGATGGACACTTTTTAGATAAAGCAGTAGGGATACCGCAAAGACATTGTCCGGCGATAAAAATACAATACACTTTGGAATTTGCCTACGACTAGTGTCTCATCTCGGTTCGATCTCTTTACCTGAGATCTGATATATAAGTTGATGTTAGTTTTTTGAGTATTTAGAATGTTTCATCCTCTGATGACGCTAATTTGGTTACTGAAACGATCGTCAGGTCTTTTAAAATGTGTTGTGGTGATGTGGGTTCTCCAAGTGTACTTATCAGTGTTCATCACAGGCTCCAATCTTCACTTACTCTACTTATAACCTTGCTTGGTCTACATAATTCACAAAATTGCAAACCTCATCAGTCAGCATTCCTTATACTGTACTCTGCAATTTCAACTTGTTTATTATTTATATAAACATGTAATAGGAGCAATTCCAGGTCAATAATTATAATTTCTATGCGACCCACTTAATTATAAAAGGTATTATTTGGATTTATGCTAGCGAATTTTCGTATAACTATTATAATATAAAATTAATATTAAATATATTTTCACGATTAGGAATGCCCTCTTGGATAGTTTTCTGTTCGATGAACATACTGCCGAGTCGAAAGGAATAACGTCTCTCTGTATAGATCTGACCGGAATTTTTAATTTATTTACCTTGACCTAAGTTTGGCACTAACTATAATAATTGAAAGAATATTAATATGCATACAACCCTATGATGATAATTGAATAATAATAATTAAAATAATATTAATATGTATACCACCCTGGGAGGATGATAGAAATAATATTAATGTCTATATGACCCTAGGATGATAATAATAATAATAACTAAAATAATCTAATAATATATGTCCATTTTGTCTCGAGGATACAGTGGATATTCTACCATACTGCTTCACCACAACTTCTTCCATCTGGCCTTTACATGTGATTGCAATTCTAGATTCTTGTGAATTGATGAACATTCATGAGTTTCTAGTGTAAAGTTGGTTCCAGATTGTCGACTTGACTTTCTGGTGATGGATTGGACATGTAATTTTGTCTTCCCTCTGGTATATCTCCTCAATTATGCAGTTGTGGTTGCTTTCCATGCTTCTTACTATGGCTGGGGAACACACATATAGATTCTCGGAGATGGGGATGCTGCTTGCGAGTTCATTGTCTGTTATCTCTGTCATTGTGAAGTAACTGTACAGATGAATTGAAGAATTGTCTCTTAATGAATACCAACAGCATTACTTATAACCTTGCTTGGTCTACATAATTCACAAAATTGCAAACCTCATCTGTACAGTTATAAATATAAATATAACTTCTAAACGTCACGACGTCTAGGGTAGACATACTTCTAAGTCAAAACAGACAAGGCTACACTTCCAGACTGTATTTATTGACAAAAGCCCTACGCGTTTCGGCTCATATAACTTATGCCATCTTCAGGGGCTTCCTACTAGTGCGTTGTGCACAATCGTCAGCTTCAAATCTGTCTCGTGCTTTTTTTTACGTATGCTATCTCACTTCCCTCTTCAATGCTGACCTTCTAAATCTCTGAATCAATGTAACGAAACTGACTGGAATGGATTTGTTGATGATGTTGTGAATGAATTTAGGGCGCACGTCTCTCTTAACGCTGAATTTCAGGAACCAAGATCTAAGCCGTAGTGCGAGTGAAGACTTTGACAACATCTTATAAGATTTTGTGACGCTGGCCAGCCTAGTCGAGGAGATATTACTTCTGAACGTCACGACGTCTGGGGTAGACATACTTCTAAAGTAAAACAGACAACGCTACACTTCCAGACTGTATTTATTGACAAAAGCTCTACGCGTTTCGGCTTTTGATGAACAAACTCATCCAAGCCATTAGCAAAATAAGGGTAATTCCGAAATTTGGTCCAAATTAGTGAAGTATTTTTTGAGTTATCGGTTGAATACATATACATATATATATATATATATATATATATATATATATATATATATATATATATATATATATACATATATATATATATATATATATATATATATATATATATATATATATATATATATATATATATAAACATTTTAACTGACCATGGAAATGGGTTTCAGAGGCCCTAATTCGTGCTCATTTGAAGAAATTATCCGAAATTCTCAACATCGATACCTTTTAGTGAATTTTCTTAATGAAAATTAATTAAATATTTTTCAAGTAAAATTGGACGCTAATCTAATGTTTTATACAATTGCTTTTAAAGATATATGTCAAATTCCGAGCGGTTTTCGAGTTTAGGTTAACGTTATTGAGAATCGATAATTTTTGAAAAAATCATTTTTACGTCACTCTTTTTGTCAAACATTTGCTTGTAGTGCCTTTCCATGATCGTTTCTTGAAAAGTTGTCATTAACGAAGTTGTGGAGCAGTGAATTTGCTTCTATTTGAAATAAACTTTTGCCACTTTATCTTCAACCAATCAAAAGTTATAGAATTTCTAACATATACGCTTATTTTTGAAGTTGCTCTAGAATGAATATGTTGAGAGTCTGTTGCATTTAACTGCCCTGGATTGCTATCATGATGATTAAAATCAATACTTTTTTAAACTAAACATAAATCAACTCAAAATTTTAATTAGAAACGACCTCTTTTCGTCATTTGGGTTAATAAAGTGAAATGAGGAAGTTCGGAAAGCCAGCACTATACATACTGTTAAAGCAAATTGATAAGGACGTTGATTTGATGTCCGTATTCTTACTGAGGCAAAAAACTCGTTTAATAACCACATCAAAAACAAAGTCCTCTTAAGCTCCAGCGCAGCAAACCCGTCTTGACTCTTGCTAGATCTATTGGGAATAATTTCTGCAAGAGCACGTTCCCACCTCTTGTCTCAGGGCATGAAATTGCTTCTACCGCCCTGGGAAAGGCTGAACTTTTTGCCTCGCTGTTCGCCGGCAATTCTACTCTCAACCCACCTCCAAATGTTCAACCACCAACAGTCCCAAATGTCGCTCATAAATTGACGGATATCATTTTTAAAACTTAAAAGGTACATATTCATATAACTGGAAAACTGCTAGAGTACAACCCGTCCCCAAAAAAGGATCCAAAGCGCTTCCTAGCAACTACAGGCCTATTTCTCTCCTTTCAGTCGTCTCTAAAGTGATGGAAAAGTATATAAACACCGAATTACTAAAATTTCTTGAAAACGTAGTCTAATCCACGACAGGCAGTATGGATTCCGTCATCGTAGATCAACTGCCGACCTCCTTTCCTTTGTCACCCATTCTTGGAACAAGTCTATGGAACTATACGGCGAATCCCAGATTGTCGCTCTAGACATACCCAAAGCATTCGATCAGGTCTGGCACGCAGCGCTGCTTAATAAACTTCCGGCCTATGGCCTACCACCAAAACTCTGTACCAGGACAGCAAATTTCCTCTCCAACCGGAGAATTTCTGTTGTCGTGTATGGTCATTCTTCTAAACTGTAACCAATTAATGCAGGAGTTCCTCAAAGTTCAGCTTTAGCCCCTACTTTGTTTCTTCTCCACATCAATGACCTCCTCTCTAGCACATCCAACCCAGTTCACAGTTACGCGGACGACAGCACCCTCCACTCAAATATACAATATTCTAAGCCTGTCTCTTTGGCCCAATTAGATGAGGATCGCAGACTCATGGAGGGTTCTGACTCCGTGGATCTCCAAAAAATATTAGACTGGGGAAGTAGAAATCTTGTACAATTCAACCCCACCAAATCTCAGTCTTGGTTCCTATCTCATAAGAGATACATCAGCCCCAGACCCATCACAATGAACAACCAAGTTATTCAAAGTAATGAGTCCTTTTCACTTGTTGGCATTTCTGTAGATCGAAATCTCAATTGCCACCAACATGTCACATCAATTGCAGAAGCGGCTGCTAAGAAATTAGGTTTCCTCTTCCGGGCTCGCAAATACTTTTCACCAGCTAATATCTATACCTTATATACATCACAAATATGGCCAAATACTGCTCCCACATCTGGGGTGATGCTGCCGCTTCTAAAGTCGCTATCCTGGATTTCATTGAAAAGAGAGCTATCGGTGACCCTACCCTCACCCAAAGGCTGCCATCACTTGCTCACCGACGTGCCGTTGGTGACCTCACTCTTTTATAGATATCTGTACGGACACTGCTCAGAGAAGCTTTTTTCCATAGTTCCTTCACCTGCTGCCCCCAACAGATCTACCAGGGGAACAGAGAGAATGCACCCTTTTACTGTGTAGGTTACCAGACATAGAAGGAGACAACTTGTTATGCCCGCTCTTTTGTCCCGAGGACTTAAAAATGGTGGATTTTTTTTGCCGGCACATGTTTTCCTTCTCCTCCGAACCTCCAAACATTCAAGTCCAGAATTAACAAGTTGCCTCTTTCCTCCTTGTCGACACCCACGGTACGATAGTATTTAGGCTATGAGCCCTCGTGGTGTGTTGCTGAAATAAAAAAATGCCACATTTCATAATAATATGTTGAACCACATTCAAGATATTTGAAAAAAGTAGTTTTAAGTAAAATTATTGAAACACCCTGTAAAACGATAACGAGTAAAATTTTAGTAAGGCATGTTGAGACCAAATGCTTTATTTTTGTGCCATCTATCGCCCCTTAGCTAATGTCCAATTAATTATGGATCACCTGTACAATATATACCTGAAAACGTATTATAGTCAACAACTATTCACCCACAGAAGGATACCATTTGTATGTGAATACTAATAGCCTATGAAAACTTACCCTGCAAAGAAATAATATCGAATGATTTCTAGCGATATAAAACGAGCTCTACATATCATAAAACTAATTATATATAAAGTTAAAGTTGTAGAGCTAAAATGAAACTTTTTGTTTTTAGCGAAAAATAAATATAAAGAAAATTTGCCATCTACGCCACTGTTAGAAAGTTAACTATTTAAAAGATTTAATACCCGGAAGATGGCGCCTGTATCCCCGGGGTAAGCAACTGTAAACATCACAAACACAAAACAGGAGGTTAAAAGAAAAACGCCTCAGGATATCCAGAATCCAGAATTTTACACGTGGTTGTTTCAGAATGATCAGTCGAAAGGAACACCAACCAGTTTGTTTTAGTACAATTTATATTATCATTGTGTCTATGACATTCTCGTTTGGTTTCTTATTTAATTAGGCTGTTTTTTGTTTTCTCCGCCGACATGTTGTGTTGTTTTGTGTGCCAGAATAAAAAATAGACGAAGTGATAAAAAAATTCCAATATGTAGTGTGTTTACATAAGGCTGGCCAGAAGTCCGGAATAAAATTAATATACCCTTAACCATTAACTTTTGGGGAAAACGCTCGGACACGGCAATTTAGTTTTATATATGCTCACATTTTGACATTAATCGTTTTTTTATAGACATTTGTGAAAGATATGACCACATCGATAGTTTTTTAAATGGAAACATACAACTTGTGATACATCATTTGAAAGCTAATATCTTGTACAGTACGCCCATAATCTCAATCTCAGTCTTGCTTACTTTTTCATAAGAGATACACCAGCCCTAGACCCATCACAATGAACAACCAAGTTATTCAAAGTAATGAGTCCTTTTCTCTTGTTGACATTTCTGTGGATCGAAATCTTAATTGGCACCAAAATGTCACATAAATTGCAGAAGCGGCTGCTAAGAAATTAGGTTTCCTCTTCCGGGCTCGCAAATACTTTTCACCAGCTAATCTCTATACCTTATATACTTCACAAATAAGGCCAAACCTCGAATACTGCTCCCACATCTGGGGTGCAGCTGCTGCTTCTACACTCGCTATCCTGGACTCCATTCAAAAGAGAGCTATACGT
Source organism: Tillus elongatus (assembly GCA_964006375.1). Lineage (NCBI taxonomy): Eukaryota > Metazoa > Arthropoda > Insecta > Coleoptera > Cleridae > Tillus > Tillus elongatus. The sequence continues at coordinate 186,731,970 of OZ023264.1, read as the reverse complement.
CTCATCGGTGACCCTAACCTCACCCAAAGGCTGACATACCTTGCCCACCGACGTGCCGTTGGTGACCTCTCTCTATTTTATAGATATCTGCACGGGCACTAGAACATCTTGTTATGCCCGCTCTTTTGTCCCGAGGACTTCTAAGTTGTGGAATTCCTTGCCGGCACATGTGTTTCCTTCTCCTCCGAGCCTCCAAACCTTCAAGTCCAGAATTGACAAGTTGCCTCTTTCCTCCCTGTCAACACCCACGGTACGATAGTATTTAGGCTGTAAGCCCTCGTGGTGTGTTGTTGAAATTAAAAAAAATTCTTTTGCGAGATTCTGTCAAGCTATAAAACGCTTCTACACAATCCCAGTCACTAAAACTGTCATGCATTTCACGACTCAAGAAACCGTTATGTCCGCATTCTTTCTGAGGCAAAAAACTCGTTTAATAACCACATCAAAAACAAAGTCCTCTCAAGCTCCAACGGCAGCAAACTCTTGCTAAATCTATTGGGAATAATTTCTCCAACAGCACGTTCCCATCTCTTGTTTCAGGGGATGAAATTGTTTCTACCGCCCTGGACAAGGCTGAACTTTTTGCCTGGTTGTTCGCCGGCAATTCTACTCTCAACCCACCTCCAAATGTTCAACCACCAACAGTCCCCAATGTCGCGCATAAAATGACGGATATCATTTTCAAAAGTAAAAAAGTACGAAAGATGCCCTCTTCTCTTAAAACCAGGAAAGCCTCTGGACGTGACGAGATCCCAGCAATTGTTCTCAAAAAATGCGCACCAGAACTTGCTCCTGTCCTGACTCATCTGTTTCAGACATCTTACAATAGAGGCATATTCCCTAGTAACTGGAAAACTGCTCGAGTACAACCGATCCCCAAGGAAGGATCCAAAGCGCTTCCTAGCAACTACAGGCCTATTTCTCCCCTTTCAGTCGTCTCTAAAGTGATGGAAAAGTATATAAACACCGAATTACTAAAACTTCTTAAAAAAAAACACAGTCTAATACACGACATGCAGTATGGATTGCGTCAGCGCATATCAACTGCCGACCTCCTTTCTTTTGTCACCCATTATTGGAACAAGTCAATAGAACTACACAGTGAATCCCAGATTGTCGCTCTAGACATATACAAAGCATTCGACCAGGTCTGGCACGCAACGCTGCTTAATAAAATTCCGGCCTATGGCCTACCACCAAAACTCTGTACCTGGACAGCAAATTTCCTCTCGAACCGGAGCATTTCTGTTGTCGTGGATGGCCATTTCTCTAAACTGTAACCAATTAATGCAGGAGTTCCTCAAAGTTCAGCTTTAGCCCCTACTTTCTTTCTTCTCCACATCAATGACCTCCTCTCTAGCACATCCAACCCAGTTCACAGCTACGCGGACGACAGCAGGCTCCAATCAAATATACAATATTCTAACCATGTCGCTTTAGCCCAATTAGATGAGGTTCGCAGACTCATGGAGGAATCTGTCTCTGTGGATCTCAAAAAAATATTAGACTGGGGAAATAAAAATCTTGTACAATTCAACTCCACCAAATCTCAGTCTTTTTGCCTGCTTTCTACCTCATAAGAGATGCACCAGCCCTAGACCCATCACAACGAGCAACCAAGTTATTCAAAGTATTGAGTCCTTTTCACTTGTTGGCATTTCTGGGGATCGATATCTCAATTGGCACCAACATGTCACATCAATTGCAGAAGCGGCTGCTAAGAAATTAGGTTTCATCTTCCCTGCTCGCAAATACTTTTCACCAGCTAATCTCTATACCTTATGTACTTCACAAATAAGGCCAAACCTCGTATACTGCTCCCACATCTGGGGTGCCGCTGCCGCTTCTACACTCGTTATCCAGGACTCCATTCAGAAAAGAGCTATACGTCTCATCGGTGACCCAAAGGCTGCCAGTCCTTGCCCACCGACGTGCCATTGGCGAACTTTCTCTCTTTTATAGATATCTGCACGGGCACTGCTCAGAAGAGCTTTCTTCCATAGTTCTTTCACCAGCTGCCCCCAGATCTACCTCTTGTCCCTTTCCTCCTTGTCGACACACACGTTACGATACTAGTTAGGCTGTAAGCCCTCGTGGTGTGTTGTTGAAATATAAAAAAAGGATTGCCTAACTCCGCACCCAATTTTAACGTTGTTGGAAAATTGATAGAGATTATAGGTCAGATAATATATAGCCTGATCCATTAGAAATATCAAAGTTGCTATTACTTTCTAGTGCAAGTAGAAATATTCATTTAAAAAATATTTTTGCTAGATCGAGCATACCTGTTTAGGCTAAATAACCTAATTTGCCACGCTATCTGTTGACTGGTCTGTTAGAAACTTCGAATGTATCACCCGTCGTGAATTACCCTGCATAATTGTCTAAAATCTGTCATGAATCAGTTCAGATTTTAAAAGTTTTGTCTAAATTAGTGTATGATTTTTGCCTTATGTCTGAATACAACAACTACCAAAGCATTTGTCCAATAAGAACTTTAGTTCTGGCATTTCAGCAATTCCCTTCGATACTTATACCTATCAGAAGTCGTAAAACAAACCGAACGGCAAAATGCCATCTACTAAAGGCCACTAAACTTCGGAAATGAATATTAACATCAGCATGACCCAGAGACAAAGAATGGAACGGAATGGCAGCAGGGAACTTTAGAGAGTTCTTTGGCTTCGAAAATGCGAAACTTTCCTCGTAAGAATTTCCTTATCACCGTCGGATTATGCTGGAAACTTCCAACTGATGAAATAATAGTGATTTAAATTCAAAGTGAACAGTTCTTACGTCGACACGAATATGAAAGAATAATATTCGACACTTTCCATCACGTTCACCACGTATATTTCCGTTCAGCAACCTTTTGGCTTTGTTCGAGAATGTTGTTCAGTTGTGTGTAGTTTAAAATCTAGAAGGCTCTTGTCAGAAAATGCATTATGTAAATTTAACAGGGCGTTTGTTCGGAGTTATTTGCCATTTGTTCAGAGCAAAATTGACACTGGCTTTGTCTACTGGATTTTCAATCGCAACAATTCATTGCGTTTGTGTTTTCCGATACTATTTGAATAAATTGGAGCTTCCTGCTTGTTTCAACTGGAATGTTTGTGTTTGTTTTGGGGTCGACAGCCATAAGATGTCATTTGTTTCAATGTAGGGGATACTATTAATTGCTCTAAAATAGAAAATCGGAGTACATGATATTTGCTTACTCTAGTGTCGATGAAAATAAACTTCAGTCATTTTAATGTTTTATATAAAACATTTTAATCTTTTATTAAACAATAATATTAGTAATAGTATATTTATCACAATTATGCAATGCGTCATACAAATAAGCTTGGATTGTGCTTGTAGAAGTAATTTCTGAACGTCACAACGTTTGGGTTAGACATATTTCCAAGGTAAAAAAAGGACAGAACAAGGCTATACTCCAGACTGAATTTATTTAATAAAAGCCCTACGCGTTTCGGCCTATATATCTGGCCATCTTCAGGGGCTTCCTGAAACATTACAAAAGGTGGTTGTGTCAGAAACAAAGTTTCTGGAAGGTCGGCAAGTATCACACGATACCAGCTGTTACAAAATTCTAAACAGTCTTACAAACAAAGTCTAAAACACAAACTATAGTCAAAGCTAACATGCTCTACAACAACTACACTAATAAAATCAAAGCTAAAAGTTGAAAAATTAAAACATCAAAATGTCCAAAGCTCAGTCGAGGCACCTCCAAGCAGCAAAAATAGCAATGCAAAAGCAGCAAAAGTTGCTGAAACAGGTAGAAACCCGTGTCAATTAAGATTTAAAAATGTACTGACAAACTACAATCTAAGGTCTCTAAACGAATAGATAAAGAAGTTGCAAAGGCGGGCTGCACAACCAGAGCCGAATTTTCAGAGAAAACACTATGATACCTACTAAAAGTAAAACCGAAATGGCCAAAAATACTTACGTTCTGTTTTTTATATAACAGCCACTAAACATCACAAGAAATCTATCATAGTGGCTCTTTTCATCGACTGTCGCTTTTGTTTCCTTGCACTATATGGGTGAAGGCAAAATTAGAAACATTAAAACCTCAATTCACAGCAATGGACAAACGGCGATACAATTAAAATTTCGCATTTGAAATGGAGGACAGTTGAAAGCCGAATATCTGAATAGAACGGGAAGGGGCAAACAAATGAGCTACGAATTTTAGCTAAAAGTGACAAGTGACATCTGACATTTACCCAGCCGTGCCGAGCAGCACAGAACACGTAACATTTCCGGGCTCCTTGACTCCACAGAATACTTAGGTTTTTCACTGTAGATGGCACTAGTTAAGTATATTTCTATAAATTGGTGGAAAGTTAATTTCACTGGTATTAGAAGCATTTAGAACAGTGTTGTTGGAGTTGTAAGTGTATCTGTAGATTTCCATCTCTTCAAGGACGAACTGCTCAGTACCAAATGTGGATGGATGAAGGATTTTAACATTGTTTTCCTTATCAAAGACATGACCAGTCTCTCTGAGGTGGCAACCAAAAGCTGAAGTGACGTTATCAGCATTGTTTCTGCTCCTGAGATGTTCTGAAATTCTCGTCTTTAAGACTCTCCCAGTTTTGCCAATGTATACAGTGTTGCAATCAGGATCTCCACAGCTAAGGCAATAAACGCCTGACTTCTTCAAGAGGAGGATGTCGTCTTTATTGTGAACTAACATCTTGTTCAGGGTGTTCTTAGATTTGTACGCGAATTTTAAATTTTCTCTCTTCAAGACTTTTGTGATGGAATTGGTAATGGGCCCACAATATGTCAACGGAAAATACCAAGTGTTGTCAGCCTGAGATTCTGGGATGACTGAGCTGTCTTCTCTTAGAATTTGGCGACTTTTCTTCCTGATCAGTCTATCGACAATGCTGATAGGATAATCATTGTTAGTGGCTAATTGCTTGATAATATTGACATAGTGACATAGGGATTCTAAAAAGTCTGTCTATCAAAAACCTCAAGGACGCCAGTTTATGAGAAACGTGATGACATGATCTGAATTCAATTAAGTGGTCTGTTTGGGTTGGTTTTTTGTAAATTTCGAATTTAATGTTGTTGATTGATCTCGTCAATTTCAGGTCCGAAAAGACCATGAAAACCTTCTTCGAGAAGGATCTTATTTTCAAGGATTATAATCCGTTTAAAAACTTTATCTCATCCTGGACACGTTACGTAGATGACATACTTGTTTTCTGGTCGGGTCCCATAGAGCAGCTACATCATTTCTTCACTTGGCTAAACAGCTTACATGTCAACATAAACTTTACTATGTAGTTGGAAGAAAATGGTTCCATTAGCTTTTTGGACCTGAAATCAATAACGTTAATTGTCACTTTACAAATTTTGCTCAGATCTTGCTCTAATTATTTTTTTTCCACCACTAACATGTATACAACTTTTCTTCATCCTAAACTTAGCGTCAAACTACAGTCCATCCATATTTACTTCCAAAAAAACCATTAAATTTTAAAATTCTTGCAAGTATAATTTTGACATGTCGACATGACTTTTTAGAGGACAATAAAACCAAAAATTCAGACCATATTACATCTTGTTATATAACTGAACGCTTGCACAACCAACCATTTGCTGTAACAGCGGCTTCGAACTGGCGTAGATAAATATCCCGTGGGACTGAGCCATTAAATGTGGGGACCTTAATTCTTACGACGTGGCTACCTTCAAGTCCTCCAGTTGGAGAGGACATTTGATGTCTAGGTACTAAGTTTTGGTGGTAGGCCATAGGCCGTAAGTTTATTAAGGGGCACTCTGTGCCAAACCTGGTCGAATGCTTTGGATATGTCTAGAGCGACAATCTGGGAATCACCGCGTGTTTCCATAGACTTGTTTCAAGAATGGGCGACAAAGGAAAGGAGGTTGGCAGTTGATCTGCGCTGACGGAATCCATACTGACTGTCGTGGATTAGACTGCGTTTTTTAAGAAATTTTAGTCATTCGCTGTTTATATACTTTTCCATCACTTTAGAGACGACTGAGAGAAGTGAATAGGCCTGTAGTTGCTAGGAAGCGCTTCGGATCCTTTCTTGGGGACAGGTTGTACTCGAGCAGTTTTCCAGTTACTAGGGAATATGCCTCTATTGTAAGATGTCTGAAACAGACGAGTCAGGACAGGAGTAAGTTCTGGTGCCCATTTTTTGAGAACACTTGCTGGGATCTCGTCAAGGCCAGGGGCTTTCCTGGTATTAAGAGAAGAGAGCATCATTCGTACTTTTTTAGTTTTGAAAATGATATCCGTCATATTATGCGCGACATAGGGGACTGTTGGTGATTGAACATTTGGAGGTGGGTTGAGAGTAGAATTGCCGGCGAACAACGAGGCAAAAAGTTCAGCCTTGCTCAGTGCGGCAGAAAGAATTTCATCCCCTGAAACAAGAGATGGGAACGTGCTCTTTCAGCAATTATTCCCAATAGATTTAGCAAGAGTCGAGAAGGATTTGCTGCCGCTGGAGCTTGAGAGGGCTTTGTTTTTGATGTGTTAATTAAACGACTTTTTTGCCTCAGAAAGAATGCGGATATAGCGGTTTCTTGCATCCTTAAATGCCTTCGCTGCTCTCCCTAGTGGGTCGGTTTTTGAAGATCCTAGCCATTCCTTATTATGGACATTGAAGTTACCAAGAATAGTGACCTCGGAGGAAGGATATTCAAAAATGAGATGGTCGGTTTTTTCAGAAGGTGACCGGTAATTGCAAGAGATGAATTTAGTTGCAGCCCTGAGAGAGAGTTTCATCCAAAGTATCTCTTTTCTTCCAGCTTTTAAATTTGGGAGTCTGATGCAGGGTAGATTGCTACGAACGTATGCGCACACGCCTCCATGCAATCTAAAGGAGAAGTTAAGGTGATTAGTGGCTGTATTGGCACTGATTTGGGTTTCGGTAAGGAAGAGGAGTTGGGGCCTATTAGCCTGGAGGAAATAATGGACTGAGTTCAGGTTAGAATTTAGGCCACATATATTCGAAAAGGATATGTTAAATCTTGATGTTGGCGCCTCCTGTACACCCCTCTCCCGGAGATCCGAATGGAGGGGTACTTTATCTCCGGAATATTTTGTACCAGGAGGAGCCATCATAATTTTTGTTTATAAGGGAAACAGATTCATACACCAGAACCGGAAACGTCCGTTGGGACTTCACTGGCCTTTTGATGTTAGGGGTGGTACCTCCTCGGGGGTGAAAAAAATCTCTTACTATCAGGTAAAGGAAAAGTCCACTACCACCTTTCCAAGAAGATGGTTAAATATTTCAATGACAAAAAGATTAGCTTTCTATACTGGCTGGGAAACTCACCGGACATTAATCCTATTGAGAACTTGTGGTCTATATGCGAGCACATATTGCTAAAAATTGATTGTACAACAAAAAGTAAGATGACTGAGTCTGTCATTCAGGTGTGGTTTCGAGACCAAATCAATGAGAATTGGAAAAAAAATTAATTGATTTTATGCCAAAACGAATTAAGGATGTGGTAAAGCTAAAGGGGGACATATATCCCACTGAATAATACTAAAAGATTAAATATTTATAAACTAGAACTGTTTATTATTTTTTTCTAATAAACGATATTTGAGGCAAATCTGCGTGTGCTCACATTAATTTAAACAATATTGTATATTGCGGAAGATTTGACGTAAAGAAGTGCACTCAAAAGCGAAATCAACCCGGGACCCTAGAGAAATATTATTTCTTTATTGAAAATGAATTTTATTACCTCAGTGAGCCAAATAGCATTATACGAGGGCAAATACTTAAATAGTTTTTAACAGAAAATGGAATTCTTGGAAAAAAGTATACATTTCAATTTCACATTTCAAGGTGGCTACTCGTAAATCAAATTGTGGATGGGGGTAAATACCAAAGTATCTTAAAGTCTGCCCCCTGCTTCCTACTAACTTCTCTATTTTTTTTAAATATATCAAATCGTTTTCCAGATATTTCCTTGCAACCGTTCAAAATCCGTACCCTCTATATTCAGGAAATATTGCCTTGTTAATATTTTGCCTAGGTTGCAGTACAAGGTAAAGCAAAATGTAATAAGCAATCCCGTTAAACTCGATATTACTAATTTTATTTTTCTTGTTACCAATACTGCGAGTAATAAGGTATTACCATTCGGAGTTGAAATATTGTGCATTAAGAAATACGCGACTGAGTTCATATTCAACCTCAGTTATGGTAACACAAATGCTACTGAAAATACTCGAATATTTCAGTAATAGTCTGATTAGTTCGAGTGAATGATTATAGTATCGACTTTCTCGAAGCGAAACAGATCCATTTAAATTCCAATCGAAATGATGTCGCGACCCTAGCTCATTTGAAATACAAATTCATGTCTTTCGTACTTTTTTTCTAATAACCATGACACAGATGAGTATCATAAAATAATAATAATGGTGAAATTTGAATTTTGATGATATTGGTGAAATTTAATATCATTCTGGTAAGAAGAAAACAAATGTTCGAAATATTTGGATGGTTGTGTAATAAAGAATTTTAGTGATACTTTGTGACACAGTTATTACAGTTACTAGAAGTATATATTATTTTATATTAAATTTGTATGCAGAAAAAATTTCACCATTAAAAAACAATTGCTATGCAGAAAAATTTTCACTATCCAACATTAAAAGACAATTGCAGGCTAAAATAGCCGCGACTTGAAGTTGTATTTCAGAGTAACCTGAAGTTGAATTTAGAACCTCGGTGGTTCAGTGGTAAGTACGTGTGTCTCTGAACCGAAGGGTACTGGGTTCTACCCCAGGGTACTCCTTTAACTTTTTCAGTACATACTGTACAACCAAACCAAGGTTGTGGCATTGTATTTGAGCAAGTTGAATGTCTGGACGTTCCGCCCTTCGGAGGGGGCGTAAAGCCGTCGGTCCCGTGTCCATGCGATGTTGGGCACGTTACAGATCCCTACCCTCCTTACAGAAAGGCAGGGGTTCAGCAAGATCTCCAGGATAGTAAGGTGAAGCTGCTCCCTAGCGTCGGTGATTGGCCATAGTCGCGGAAATAGGCCGACGTTAAAGAAATAAAAAACACACACAACAAGTTGAATTTATTTAACTTCACTTGCAATATAAAAGTTATTAAATACAATATAAATAAATCTTGTACAATATTATATAACAATATGCTAAGTGAAGATTGGAACCTGTGGTGAGCACTGATGAGTACAATTGGATAACAAAAATCACCACGACACATTAAAAAAAAAAACCTGAAGATCGTTTCACTAACCGAGCCAGCGTCATCAGAGGACGAATAATTCTAAATATCTTATATCCACAACTTTATTTATATTCTTGTGTAGATAGTTGGTCACTAACGATCTAGGAAGGTTCAAAGACACCAAAATTAACATATTTCGTTTGGCGGAAATATGTGTATTCTTTTATTATCTATCGGACGTGCTTCTGCCGGTATTAGTATATTTTTATTAAGAAAATTCACTTACAGAGGGTTATCGATAATGAGACTTTCGGAAAATTTCTTCAAATGAGCGCGAATTAGGTCCTCTGGAACCAATTTTCATGGTCAGTTAATATATATATATATATATATATATATATATATATATATATATATATATATATATATATATCCTTTTTCAGCGAATACTGTTTCACATCAAAAACAGACTCTCTATTTCTCAGCATGGTTTCATTCCAGGGAGATCGACTGTGACGAATTTAGTGGATGTTACAAAGTTCATTGCGTCCGCTCTCGACCGCTCTTCACAGGTTGATGTTGTGTATACTGATCTATCTAGGGCCGTAGATTGTCTAAATCATTCTGTTCTAATTGACAGGATGAGGGCTATCAGATTCTCAGAGGGCTTGCTTGGCTTATTCAGATCTTACCTGGATGGAAGGAGGCAATTTGTTAAGGTTGGGGGCTTCAAATCTAACACCTATCAGATTACGTCGGGAGTGCCGCAGGGTTCCATACTCGGTCCACTACTATTTAATATATTTATTGACCCAGTTAAACATGTTTTACATGTTCCTTTTTTAATGTATGCAGATGATATTAAGATTTTTGCAAATATTCCGAGTGTTGATGACTGTTTGCAGCTTCAGAACTGTCATCAGATGCTTGATAAATGGTGCTGTCACAGTGGTCTTTCTGTGATGTTCCGAAGTGTTATGTGATGTCCTTTATTCGAAATAAGCACTCAATTACTTTCAGATACAATATAAGGGGGCTTTCGCTTGATCGTCCCAGGACAGTTAGGGACCTTGGAATTGTTTTTGATGGTACTCTATCTTTTAAACCACACTATGAGCAGACTGGCAGCTCTGCTTACAAAACTCTTGGGTTTCTGATAAGAAACAGCACAAATTTCTAACTAACTGACATCGTCTCCCTGCTCTTTCGTTGTCTGGTTAGGTCCCGACTTGAATAGCGCTCAGTTGTGTGGGCTCCTACTTATGCGATACATGTGGCAAGTCTGGAATATGTGCAAAGGAACTTTCTAAAATTTCATAACTTTTGTGAGGATGGTCAATATCCTTCTATTAGTTTTCCTCATGAAAGTTTACTTCTTCGCTTTAGCCTGCAGAGTCTGTCGATGCGCAGGCAGTGCAGTTTAGTTATATTTTTATACAAACTGGTTAATTCTGTGTTTGGTTGCCCTGATCTGCTTCAGCAACTTAATTTCAATGTGCCTCGTGTTGCAGCACGTTTTCCAGGCACATTCTATCTCCCGACTGCTCGTACACGATTACTGCGATCGTCTCCAATTTTCCAAAGGTGCAATGATTCCTCTGTAATGCAAGACCGCCTAGATATCTTATCATGTAATATATCAGAGATAAACATGTTTTTCAAAGCGATGTAATTTATGACTCCCTTTTGTGTAATTTGTTTGATTATTGTTTGTTATTATATTTTGTGAATCGGCCCATCCTTAATTTGACTTTTAAGCTGTTGGATGGTGTACGTATAAATAAATAAATAAATAAAATAAATAAATAAATATCCAAAAAATTCTTCACCGATTTGGACAAAATTTGGGAATTACCCTTATTTTGTTAATGGCTTGGATGAGTTCGTTCATCGTTAACTTTACGGCCAATTTTTCTTAACAGAGAATTAAAGAAATATATTTTTTAAAACGCAATATCTCTCAAATTATTTAAGCGAATGAAACGAAAATTTACAATTTAGGAGAACATAGGCGGAGGTGGTTGTGTACCAATTTTCAAGTCTTTTTATCAAGGGAAAATAAAGTTATTCAAAATTAATATTAAAATAATCTACAATGTTGGACAAAGACAGATGACGTTACCTGCACTGCTATGCTATTTAAATAAATGATAGATAAAAATATAAACAATGGAGATTACATCATCAGCATTGCAAAATGTTAGACCCGTATAACATTGTGAGATGTACGACAGGGCGCCATCTGGGTACGAAACCAGGTAGTTTGTCGTCACGACTGCTCTAGTTAACTCAACATATTATAGATCTAGACTGCGTATATCAACTAACAATAATAGCCCTGGCTTATTTCTTTCCTAATGTGTCTATAAACGCTAGCCTGCGACTACAAGCCGCTTAATAGCTGATTGACGTTAGATGACACCGCTGATTTTTAAAAGCAGCAAGTTGGCTGCAAGCTTGACAAGCGCATTATTTCTAAACCTCGTGGCTTGCGCTTGTTATGTAGCGTTTACAACTGACTTTTAATTAACCTAACATATTTAAAATATGGATATAAATATGAAGTATTGAAAATAAATATTGGACAATGGTTATAAATGAAAATTGTGAGTTAATGACTTTCTTTACTCTCCATCTCGTTAATGGAAAAATTGAGGTAAATTAAACTACATAATATTATACAGTAGTTTAAAGTACCGTTAAACAGATGTTCAGCGTAAATTAGCAAAATTTTAATTTCAAAATTTTGTATTGTTTATATTCATTTATTTCATTTTCAAAAAGTATGAATACAGAAATAGTAAATAAGTGTTGAAAAGAGTTTAGGTGCAGCAAGTGCGGTATGGTAGCGAATTTTCGTAAAAGTAATCCAGTATCATTTCAAAAGATGCATATTTATTGACAGGACAACTCTATTAAAGGTCATGGTAAAATAGCGAACCGTTTTGAAACATTTGAACTTGGCGAAACTTTTTACGCACTTTTACATTGTAATAAGTGATGATTTAAACTTTAAAGTAAGAAACAAAAAGAAGTATACATTTTAATTAATAAATATGTATGGTCAAAGCCTTTCACTAGAAATTTCGTAATTCGCAAACCTTTTTTTTGTCGAATTTTCGTAAAAAATGAATATAGTTCAATATATCCGTTATTATACACGATACGAAAAAGAATTATATACATTAATTATAGGGTGTCTTGAGCTACATCTTAAAAAATATTTTTACAATCACAGACTGGCCCATAAGTCGTTGGTGATACAAACTTTCTTTTTTTTAAATCGAACACGCCTTATGTTATTGCATTTTTGCATTTTCCACGAAATATAATGCATTTTCGAAATAAAGGAAATTCGGGATGCAGCAAGTGCGTTATGGTAGCGAATTTTCATTAAATGCTTTAAATTTGAATAGCTCAATTTGCTATTAACCTACGAGGTTGACCAAGAAACCGGTTTTTTTCGGAAACACTACGTTTACTTTCAGAACTTTTGTATATTTTCAAAAAATAAAGTTATTTTTATGAAATATGGCACATTGTTTTTACTATATAGGTTATACTGGTAATTAAATTTGATGCCTGCTTTCTTAAAAAAACACATATTTGGCATTAAAAACAATTTTATGAAAATTCACTACCATTACGCACTTGCTGCGTCCAGACATTTTATTTTCTTTAATTAATTATAAGCAGTGAAGGAAACTGTTTAAGCTTACGGTTTAACATCATTTAGTGGTAGCTTGTTATCGAAATATTATGATACATAAAAGAGACTGATAACCGTTAGGTCCTTTAATATATTTTTTGCAAATCTCTTTTAAAAGTGTCAGAAAAATGAAGGCACTTATAAATATTCAAGTGTTTGTCAATAAATACCTTTCACATCAATAACTGGAAATTGAAAAACGAGCTTAGTAATTTTACGGAAACACTAGATTCCATAATCTATCAATATTCGACTAGATTTCAGGAGACATTAATACACGTCATATCCTGTGTATATTATGTTGGCAATCCCGCAGGCAGGCAATCTGACCCAGGGTCAAACCCGCAATTCCATCAAACGACAGCCAGAGTATCGAGGCGGCCTTGACGAGTTACGACCGTGGCGACATCTACAAATTAATTATTAAATAAGGTGAACCGCCTACTAGACCTATTCTTCCAGAAAAGAGCATCTATCTTATTCATGGTTGCCAACCTTACCGGGGGAAAGGTGGTTTTATTTATGTATTATGATGGCGCCTTGAAATTAGAAGTAGTAATATTTTACGAGCATTTACCGCTATGAAAGAAAGCCATGAGCAAGGAAATTGAGGAAATTTTAGACCTGGAGAATATGTGTCTTCCTTACTGTTTATACTTGTTACCGCAAATGTCCTGACGTAGTTTATTATAGATACTGTATGAAATAATAATTGTTAAACATAACTATTATTTCAAAAACTGAAAACGCGCGGAAATATAACAACAAGCATACATTGTTTTTTCTCCCTCAGGGCTCATCCGCGGCTTTGCCGCCCTGATAGCACTGCAGCCCTTGGCCTATTGTGCATAACAAGCATACATAATCATGTGGTGAATATTCTGCCAATCATATTATAAAAAGTCTGGACACAGCAAGTGCGTTATGGAAGTGAATTTTCTTAAATATATTTTTAAGAGCAAATATATTTCTGTCTTCCATTGCAAGCTAGTCTGTATAGTCCTAGTCTGGCCTCCCCTATAATAACTAATTGTAGGGGGGGCAGATCCACCTCCATGGCGGCTGTTGGGGTTGAAGACATGGACTCTATGATGCCTAGGCAACCTATCCTTTGGATATTGCCTAGTTTTTGTTTGACACTGGATTGTGTCACCTTAGGCCACCGGACCAGTGCCGCATATGTTAACGATGGTCTGACCACCCTTGTGTACAGCCAGTGGGCCATACTAGGTCTTAGTTCCCAAGTTTTTCCATATAGCCACCTAGTGACGGTTGAGGTCATGACTGCCTTACGCAGTATTTTTGCAATGTGACCATTCCTGGTTAGCTTAGAGTCCAATACGACCCCAAGATATTTTACCTCCCTGGCCATTGGAATGCTCCTACTGTATAGAGTGAAAGTTATGTGGCTCTCGCACTTCTTTCTCATCGTAAGCAGCACGACGGTTGCTTTCTCGGAGCTCACCCCGAGCCCTTGACCAAGCGTCCACCCTTCCACCACTTTCAGTGCTGCCTGCATGCGCTCGCACACTGACTATGTAACCTTTCCTCGAACTAAGATGACAATGTCGTCCGCATAGCCCTGTACCTCATACCCCCTCCCGAGGGCCTCTCCAGCAGGCCGTCTACGACTAGACACCAGAGCAAGGGAGACAGAACGCTCCCCTGCGGACACCCCGCCAGCAGAGTCCTTTCCGCAAGTTAGGTGAACACCGCCCTATCTCTGAGCATGGAACCGATCCACCTGCAGCAGGTCTTCTCTATTCCACGCTCCCTGACAGCTGCCAGAACCGATTCGAACGAGGTGTTGCTGAATGCCCCCTCTATGTCTAGGAAGGCCCCCAGCGCCACCAGCCTGTTCTCCAGCGTATTCTCCAGTTTCAGCACCAGTTGGTGCAGTGCTGTTTCTGCTGAGAATCCTGCTCTCTATGCATATTGTCCACAGTGTATGGCATATTATTCCAGTACACCTACCCTAATGTGTCGATCGAACAGTTTTTCCACTGTTTTTAGCAAGACATGAGACTTCTTGGCCTCAGGACTTTGCCTGGTCTGTTGGATGTCCAGGTTTAGTAATGAATACAACCCTGGCCAGTCTCCATGCCCTCGGACTGTACCGCAGAGCCAGGCTGGCCCTGAGGGTAAGCGCCGGCGCCAGTATATATATATATATATATATATATATATATATATATATATATATATATATATATATATATATATATATATATATATATATATATATATATATATATATATATATATATATATACATATCCCCTGTTGGAGCATGTAGGGCATTATTCCATCAAATCCCGGAGATTCGTATGGCTTAAATCTGTTAATGGCCCACCTGATTTTGCTCCAAGGAACCACCTCTTTAGCAACTGTCCAGTCTACTCTAGATGCCCGCCTATAAGGCGCCTCTATTTCTTAGTGTTCCCAGTCCGGAGGTGATTGGTTTATTATGTTATAGCCAGGGAAGTGCGTCTGGAGTAAAATTTCCGTAGTTTCCTCCCCCGAGCTTGTAAAGCCTCCCGTTGAGGTTGGGAGCCTATGTTGGTCTGAGTGCCCTTGGACAGGATCTTGTGTAGCCTAGCACTCTCGGATGTGTTTTCCACTTCCTCGCAGTGCTTCCTCCACGACTCCTCCTTGGGGTCCCTCAGTCTTTTGTTATAGGTCGTTAGGGCCTGTCTATATTCATCTCATGCTTCCGACCTTTTGGCCGCGTTAAACAGCTTACGAACCTGCGTCCTCCTTTGCCTGAGGTCTTCGTTCCACCACGGGACGTTCCTGGTGGACGCCCTCATTTTCAGGGGACAGTTGGCGTTATAGGCCAAGGTGATTGCGTCTCGCACTTGGGCTGCCGCAATCTCGAGTTCTATTGAATTGTCTATGGTACTCTTAACCCCCCGCAGTTCCACTGCTAGGTCTGACCTGTAGGCTTCCCAGTCCGCCTTGAGGGGGTCCCGGTATCATACCGTTTGTCTTTCGACTTTGGCGTTGTTACAAAATTTATGCTTACTGGAAGTGTTTTAAAGAAGACAAAATCCGACCTAAATGAAGAAGACAATGCTGCAGCTGCATTAGCTATGGATTCTGTTAGGTGTTTTCCAAAATTATCATTAAGAAGGCATTAGAAATTGACAATATTAGCAAATCGCATTTGCAACAAATTTATGATACCAACAAGGTAAAACCTTTCAAAGCAAAACTCAAAAAAATGACGAGTCAAAACGATTAGATTTTTGTTTATGGTACGGCGAGCAATATCTACAAAATCACAATTTTGGCAGAAGTATTATTTTTTCGGACGAATCCACTTTCACCACTAATGAGGTGGTAAATTCCCAAAATGCACGGCATTCGTTTATGGAGAATCCAATAGAGTTAGTTGCAGAAGACAATGCGATAAAAAAGTAAATGTGTGGTGTGCTGTTTCTTAGACTGGGATAATTGGGCCATATTTTTTGAGCGGAATATAAACAAATACAGTTATTTGGGAATGCTGGAAAATATTCTTCAAGACCATTTGCATAACATGTCACTAGAAGATAGATAAACAGCATACTTTCAGCATGACGGCCACTCAGCACATGCAACATGAATCTTTCGAGAATGGTTAGATCGCGAGTTTCCTGGGAGGTAGATTGGTCTGTATGGGCCAATACCTTGGCCTCCCAGAAGTCCCAATCTTACCTTAATGGAGTTTTATTTATGGGGCTATCTCAAACAGAAAGTCTACGCGGCTCAATTAAACAACGATCTTGATCTGTTGAAACTGAGGTTGAGAGAGGCAATTGACGGTATCCCAATTCAACATATTCAAAATGCCTACAAAGCATTTACTAAACGGGTTGAGTTATGTGTATCGGTTGGTGGCAGCACATTTAAACAATTTCTTTATTTTCCGTTGTTCGTTTTGACTTTTGTTAGCAATAAGCGTTTTGTATTTTACTAATAAATTATTATTTAACATTGCATGGTTACTTACTTTGCGCATCTGCGTTCAGAAAACCACAGGTAAAAAGCTCTATATTGATAGGGAAAAAATGTTAATAATTTACTTGAAAATTCAAAGTAGGCTGATGTGGCTGAAAATTGAGAGCCTGTCACAAATTTTAATTCTAAACAAGTTTTGTTAATAACTTTTTGCGGTATCTGTATAAACGAAGGTAGTTTAATCTAAACACATTTAATTAAATCAGTTCTAAACCTCCCTCTATATTAATTGAGTTTGTTCATTTCCTCAACATCTTAGTTTAAGACAAAGCACGAGCGATCCCAAAAATATCATATTCTAATCCAAAATTTTTTTGTCACTTTTACCTTACCCACACTCAATCCGTGAACACACTATATATATATATATATATATATATATATATATATATATATATATATATATATATATATATATAACATTTTAAGGTAAGGGTGGTTTGAAGCTGACGAAATACTTTAGCTGTAGTAAATCGTTTTCTAATTATTTATTGGGGTATACAAAAAGCATAATTATTTGTTGAACCTTCAATTGAAAAAACCTTATTATTAATTAAGTTGTGAAAGCAATTACCTGATTCATTTGAAATTCATCAAATGGAATTTATTAAAGTTGAGGTAGTTCTTCAGTTAATATTACCAAATATTATAAAGGAAGTATTCTGCTTGATATTAATTCTGAAATGTCCGGGTTCAACGAATTAGAAATTTAATTACTTTGCTTCTTGTAATTCATTATTTTGTTCAGGTTATTATGTTTAAAGCAGGTTTGGATTTTTACTTTATCAAAAGCCTAACATAAGCTCATTCAGTTCATCAATTCCTTTACATTTACCACCTAAATAAAGGTTTTGTAATTGTTTTGAATACGTTAAAGATAATTTTGGTTTAAACAATAAAACCAGAATTAGGTGAGTTATAAAAGTTAATGGACATGTGTAAATGTAATGCATGCTTTAATTGTGCAACAACTAAAAAGTTAAGTACATTTGCAGAACCCAAATCACCACAGCACGTTTTTGAAAGACCTGGCGACCCTTTCACTAACGTAGTCAGCGTCACCAGAGAATGGCAAATTCGAAACTCTTATTTAATAAACATTGTGTCATATTCGGTGTAAGGTGAAACACCGACACCCTAGAGAGAGAAATCACAAACAAAATTTCTTTGTTTATATTTTAATTGCCGCAAGCCTCTTTGAAATACTCGTTATTCTTGTTTCTACTCAGTTTCAGCATTTTTTTATTACACAGAGACAGTCGCGTAGCTGTAGGTGTTTATTCGGAAGGACCGAGGGTAAGTCATAGCATTTCCCATGCAACGGTCTTTCAGGCCCAAATGTACGCCATCCTGCACTGTGTGCGGCAGAACAAGAGGAGGTGCTACACCAACAAGCGGATCCTCATAGCCACAGACAGCCAGGCAGCCCTTAAGGCCCTAAGTAGCCCTCGGGTAAATTCCTGGCTGCTGAGTGAGTGCCGAGACGAAAAGAGCGACCTGGCTGGGCAGAATGAGGTCACCCTCATCTGGGTGCAGGGTCACTCAGGGGTCAAAGGCAATGAACAATCTGACAGTCTCGCGAAGAGAGGGTCAGCAGAATCATTTATGGGACCAGAACCAGCTCTGGGCGTGACAAAGAGCATTGCAAGGGGAGCCATTAAGACCTGGGTCAGAAACGAACACAAGATGTACTGGGCAGACTGCCCAGGGCTCAGACATGGCAAGTCAATAATTAACGAACCCACTTCAAAGAGAGCTGTGGAGCTGCTAAATCTTAGCAGAGGACAGCTCAGAAACATAACAGGTCTCTTGATGGGACACATGGCGGTCAAGAAACACCTGCATAAAATGGGACGGTTCGAGGGGGACCTCGCATGCAGACTCTGCGGCGAGGGGGAGGAGTCAGCCCAGCACATCCTGTGCGAGTGTAAAGCTCTGGACCGCAAAAGACAACTGATCTATGGTTAGCCTAGACTGGAGACAGAGCATTATAAAACTTCACCCTACCAATCGCTGTGCAGACTAGTTCAACGCATAGTAATTTTGGAATGGGTGGAGTAAAAAGACTAAGGGCATGCACAATAAGCCAAAGGCTGCAGTACTATCAGGGCGGCAAAACCGCGGACGAGCCCTCAGGAAAAAAAGTGGCGCAGCTCGCTTTATGGAAAATTTTGTCGCTTATTGTCTTAGAGATATAAATTCTCTCATAGGCGTCTAATTTTACCGGTGGTCTAACATTTTTGAGAAGCTTCAGGTTTTGTTTATCTACGTGGTGATTATTATCCCAAATATTCTGGGCTATGCACGACTTGTCTATGGTACCATATCTCAGCTGTTCCTTAAATCTGGCTTCAAAGGTTCTTTTAGTTTCCCCAACATGTTTAAGATTACAATCTTTGCAGCTGATCTCATAAATATCTGACATTTCAGTGGCTTTATCCTTATATTTTGCATTACCTAACGAATTTTTTAAACGATTTCTTGTCGAAAAAGTTAAAAAATAACTTTGAAATTCGTAACTAACCAAGTAAATGGTTGGTATTACGGCAGTATTTATGAGAACATCTTTTAGTTATTTCAGCTACTCCTAACTTATTTCACAACAAAAGTAGTTTAGACTTAGACAGATTTCAGAACATAGAAGGCTGCGTCAAAAACTGCTTCACCTTTGCCAGATTACAATAAATCGTGGCGTTTATCTCACGAAATTTTGCTTTTTTCCCACGACAAAGAGAAGTGGGTGTCATCGCATACATATGAAATTGACAATGTTTCTGCTTACGACACGTGTTGGACGTATAAATACTGAACAGCAAAGAGCTTAGAATTGAACCCTGTCGAATACCGAAACTAACAATTAGACGTGTATTTGAGTAAATGACATATATTTTTACACTGTAGGTTTTACCCCCGAAGTATTTAAAAATCAAATCAAGTGACGTCCTCTCTAGACGAATTATATGTAAAATAGAAATAAGTAACTTATTGTCAATAGGCCTTAGTGAAATCCAACAGTACTAGAGATATTTTTTTATTTAACAAAATATACATTAAAATTATATCTATAACTGTTAGCTTTTCACCTTTTTTTTGTACGAAACTTAATTTAGATATTTTAATATTTTTTCGAAAATTCCCAGGAAGGCATATTATCTGATCTGTTATTAGAATTATATAAACATACCAAAATAACAAATTTAAAATACCTGTATTAATTGACTGGAATGCTGGGACTAATAACCTACAATATGAACGTTGGACATGTAACCCTGTAACGATTTATTTTTTATCTAGAATCATTACTGGTTCAAAAACACATAGAAAGCCCCCAAGTATTTAAATAATACCAAAAATTCGATTTATATTAAATACTTCATGTTTTGATTTCAAAGTTATTTTGATGAAAAGTCGCCAAATCTTCAAGTACCGTAAACCCCTTTACTGCAGGCTAGGAAAGCACGTTAAAAATTCAAACATCTAAAGACGCAATATGGCTTTGTTAATAAATGATGTGTCGCAATTTCCTAGAAGGGCGTTTAAGTAAACAAAATATCCGTTGAGAATGATCTAGAACAAATTATTAGTTCATCTTATTAAAAGAACCTTGATGGTACGAATCCATTTTCAATGTTAAATGGGAGTCGAAACCATATCTGCAATTTCTGCCATAAAATTGGCCTTGAAACCCTGAACTATAGGCGAGGGACGTATGTGGTGAGGAGAAGAGTATTTGAATCTCAACGAAAACAGACGTTAGCTCGAGAAGAGTCACAGCCTGGCGCTTTTCGAGTAAACACCCTTTAGCTGGGGTGGCTAAAAATTATCTTAAAAAGGGATGAAAAAATCCTTTCTGTTATCTACACTACCTAATAATAATTATCAGTGATTGTTTAAAGTAATTTAAAGCGGTTTTTGAGTTTAAATAAACGTCGTGTTTAGCATAAAAACGCGAGTTAAGTTATGGTTCTTTGTTTCCGAACTGATACATTTCTTACGTTAATCAGAAAGAGTTTCTGAATGCTACCGAAGTTTGAGTCAGTTGAAAATGAATTTCACTTGAGCCACTTCACGTTTTGATTGCGATTTGCAAAGTTTCCGTCAGGCGAATTCAGAACACCGACATAGTTGTAAAATGGTCTCCTAGTATTGGAACAATAAATCCAGCGTCCCAATAACCGCTAATGTGAAGTACCACTAATTCTCTCAAGCTTCTCCTTTCTTATTGGAGTCTGTGAACCTGTGTTAGGCACTCATAGTTGATCTCACTTGGAAGGCATCTTCATAGGGTCATCAGGTAACTCAGTGCAGGAAGACTTGGTGAGTCTATATAAATCTTTTCTCTGAACCAGTAGAATTTTTTATGCAGCAATCTAATATCTGAAGCCTTATAACTTGAACTTTCAAAATAACGAATAAAATTTGAACATAGACAGTGTCAGGGAGGTGCTATAAGGATACCTGTAAATTTCCTGTGTAATCTGTAGAATTTTGTCAATTTTGTGAATTTAAACACATAGTGCTTGAAATTGTAATTAGCAAATTTTGTCTGTAAAATATCTAACCTGTACATTCTTTTTAATATCTCCCATTTTCAATAATTAATGTAGAAATTTCACGTAGGAGTATATATATTTTTAAATGGAGCCTCACTCAAAGAACTGGCCAGTTAACTCATTGAAAAATTAAGCGAATTGATTGACAAACGTCAAGTAATTTACCTCACAATTTGTGTTTACTTTTGAGCTGTAAAATACAGCATTTGATTTTTAATATACCTCAAGTAGCTAATATTAACATTTTAGTAACCTACAACCACTTTTATCTTATTGTTTTGTCATATGCATGTAAAATGATAATTTCTTTTTCTTGAACTTCTTTCTGTTTATTTGATTTTTTATTTAGGTTGGAGTAATGTTTATTTGAGATTTACCAACCATGTTTAATCAATTTTTTTGCTATTCCAAATTTAATTTATATGAATAAATTTAATTCTTTGCTACATTAACATATCTGTTTGATTAAAGAGGAATTCCTCCCTAATATCTTCTTTCTTTTGGTTTCAGCGCAAACAATTAATTCTAACTAACGATTATCTAGATATCTAAATTTCTATATAACCTGGCACTAGTCTGGAGCGCACACAATTATAGGATTCTAGGCAGTGCGAAACAAATAAAATGACGTGAGTGTCAAACTATATCCAGATCTGTCAACCTCCTAAAAGTATCGCTAATCTTAATAAATAGGATAATCTGATAGATAGATATTTTAGGGTAGGGTGTTATAGGCAATCGTGACCTCACTATTGAGCAGATCTATATCCACCTAAGGTCGATCACAAGATACCACGGTTCTAGTTTTTGTTTGAAGGAGGTTACAACCCATGAAATACTAACGCCTACAATTTTAGTTTCATCTATGTAATAGTTAAGACTTGATACACTTTTTTGAAATGCTCATAATTAGATTTTCCATAAAGCTTGAAATTTGAAATTTGGTACGTGCTTGCTATTAGAACACCAGCAGCAAATGTTTTTCTACGAAGTTCCGCATGATTTTGAAACATAATATATTAAGGATTTTCATTAATACAATACTTTATTGTTCCAAACAGGTTGTTAATTAAGAACTTCTGATTTGCATTTACCTAATCAGGCCTTTATAAATTAACTTGTGGCACTTGACCAAAAGAAACTATATTTTTTCTGTAGGCCAAGTTCGTTGACGAGATCTGAAAGCTGAATTTTTTCATGAAAATTCTTCTCAACAATGCTATATCTCTAAAATTAGTTATTTTTTTTTACGAAATTTAACTTATATGTTGCCATTAAGCTACATATAGAATGTAACAAAATTCATAAGTACACTTTCGATGTCTACAGGAAGGAAACCGCCACTATAAGTTACATTCCAAACGACTCACATCATACGTTTGCACAAAAAACAGCTAGTTTTAATTTCTTGTTATATATATTGATGAGTTCTCCATTAAGTAAAAGTAGATTTAATATAGAATTAAAGTACATAGAAAACGTGGCGACGGTTATTCAAACTGTTTAGTGGAAAAATTGGTTAACGAACACAAAACAAAGAAAATCATAACTGAATGCACGACATTCAAGAAAGATAAAATGAAGAAAAAGTTTGTGTGTCTACCTTATGAACCACGTATCACAAAGGGTTTGGAAAGTATTTTTAAGAAAACCGATTTACAGTTGACTTGTTCGACGAAATGTAATTGAAAAAATTTGGATACAAAAGACAACTACAAAGCCACTGAAATGTCGGGTATTTATGAGATAGGTTGCAAAGATTGTAATCTTAAATACGTGGGTCAGACCAAAATAAACATAGCCACCAGATTTCGTGAACATCTCGCATATTTACGATGTGGTACAATAGACAAATCGTGTGTGGCACAACATATATGGGATAATAATCACCACATTGATAGGAAAAATTTGCACTTTGTCAAAATATTAGACATCACACTATGCTTGACGCGTATGAAAGCATATATATTTCCATATCGATTAAGAACAAAGCGTCATTGAACCGCGCGACACCTTTGATTTCAGGCCCTTTATTTTCACTTTGCATTTGATCAGCTAAACACTCATAATGTTTCAGGTAGAATAATAAAGTAGGTTCAATAGCCTCGTCCGGTCTATTACGATGTTCCCGCGGCTTAAAATCCCCTTTCGCTTTATTTTGTTTATTTAATAAATCAATATAAGAACTGGTTGTGTAGTAGAATTTTAGTTGGGATATTTATCCTCTGATAAAGCTAACGTTGTGGGCGAAACGGTCTTTGTAGTTTTTTAATAGAAAAGATGTGCGGTAGTTATTGGTATTCCTCCAGGTGTGCTTGTCGGTGTCTATCACAGGTTTCAGTTTTTACATAGCAAATTTCTAGATCAATAAAGAAGGTGAGCTTCCTTAAATAATGCGGGACTTTTCATTTCAAACCCATCATCCTTTAAATTTGATAAAACTGATAAATTTATCAGGTAGATGATTAAGGTAGTTCGTCAACCTCGTCCGTTCAATAGCGACACAATAGATTATCGATGCGCCTCCGCCTACATATTTACCTTCGGTTCCTTTTGTCTACCTAAGAATTATATAAATACAGTTGTAGGAGTAATTTAACTTTAGAATTTTTTCATCATCTGATGATGCTAACGTTGCCAGCGAAACGATAGTTAGGTCTTTAAAAAGATATGTTGTAGTGATTTGGGTTTTCCAAGTGTACCTACTAGGGCTCATCACAGGCTACAGCTTTCACAGAGTGTACCAAAATTCATTTTCTTTTCAATAATTTTATTTAAAGTTTTCCCGGAATTTAATTTAACATAATTAGACAAATGCCGCTAATGATATTCGTTAATTTTAGAAAAGAACATTACTGTGTACTAAAAGTAAAATAGAATAAACAAAGATCGATATATTATATGATTAATTGTTGACATTAGTGTTTCCAATCAATAGAATGAGTCACATTAATTTTAGAGACAAACATGACATGCTTTGGAGTGAATGGTTTATAAAAATTAGCTACCTAAATTTAACATGTGTGTGTGTATGTGTGTGTGTGCGTGCGGGTTGGCAAACAAAGTGATAACATTGGAAGGTTATCCATCATCTCCAGACCAAATTTAACAAGAATTTCTTTAAGCAGGTCCAATAATATGCTTAGAAAGTAAGTTTCGTTATCTATTGCAAAACGGATCAAAATTCGCTATCATAACGCAATTGCTGCGACCAGACTTTGTTAATTTTCACTGAAAATATATTTTTCTACTATAAATAATTATTATGGTTGCATTGCAATGCATCGAGAAACTAAATTTAATTTCCACTATTTTATACGTATACATAAGGAACTAGTTTTCTGTTTGTAAGCTAAACCAAATTTCTGCTTTGTTTTAACGTCTAAAGTTTTAGATTAAAGTTGTCTGAACTCTGGCGAACGGAATCATAAATGTTAACCTCCATATTCCCCTAGCATGCATTGCATTAGAGAACAAGAACTGCATGGGACAAATTTAAATGACACTAGTTTTGCTGCACCTTATATTTTGGACAGCTTACACAATTTATTATTGTAGATTTGTATCCAAATATTATTCGTTGTTACAAATACACTTGACGTAAAAGAATCAACACAATCAACAATTGGTAGGTGGTAGTGGACTTTTCCTTTACGTGATAGCAAAGGGTTTCTTTCACGTTTGAGGAGGTACTACCCCTTACATGAAGAGGCCGGTGAAGTCCCACCGGACGATGATGATGGCTCGTCCTTGTAAAAAAATACGGAGATAAAATACCCCTCCATTCGGATCTCCGGGAGAGGGGTGTGTAGGGGGCGCTGGCATCAAGATTTAACATATCATTCTCAAGTATACGTGGCCTAAATCCTAACCTGAACTCTGTCCACCATTTCCTCCAGGCTAATAGTCCCCAACTCCTCTTCCTCACCGAAACCTAAATCAGTGCCAAAACAGCCACTAATCACCCTAATTTCCCGGGGTATGAGCTCTTTCCTTCCTTTAGATTGCACTGAGGTGTGTGGGGATACGTCCGTAGCAATCTACCCTGTACTAGACTACTCAATTTGGAAGCTGAAAGAAAAGACATACCTTGGATGAAACTCTCTCCCAGGGCTGCAAAACCGATCCATAAGGGAGAGCAGCGGATGTGTTCGCAGTCAGCAATTCTTTACCTAACATGGTTTAGCAACCTATCTACTTTCTTCGCATCCCAACACACAGCTCAAATCCCTTGGATCTCCTTCTTACTAAACCGGTCTACCGTTCTAATTGTGGTGAGATTACATATAGCCTTTCAAACGTCACCAATTTTGACAATGCACATGGCCAGTTTGACGTTTCCAGAGCAAAAATCATAAAAGTTTGCAAACAATCTTTTGTATGTTTTGACTTTTCTGCATTAAAAAACTTTATTTTCCTCTGTTATTACAGAAATAAAATATATTGCATATTTGCAATATATTTTGCTAATCACCCTTATTACTATCTGGCTTTAACAATTATTGAAATGTTAAAATGTGAACTATACAGTACCTATAAATATAACAAGTATGGGGCATAATGATCAATTCTGGTAAGGCCTTGAAAAAATATATTTTGAAATAACCAAAAAAAGTTCGGGTCTCAGCAAGTGCGTTATGGTAGTGAATTTTCATTAAATGCTTCAAATTTGAAGAAGTCAATTCTCTATTAAAATAATAAGTTCAATTTTAGTATGCAGTAAGGCCTTTCTTAAGGCAACGTATTCACTAAATTTCATTAAAATATCTTTGTAATTTTTGGAGAAAAATTTTTTTTCTAAAAAAAAACTAAAATTTGAATAACTCAATTTTTTATAAACCTAGAAAGTTAAATTTGGGTGCGTAGGAAGGTATTTTGCAAGGCAACATACCTATCAAATTTTATTAAAATAACTTTGTAATTTTCGGGGAAAAAATTTTTTTTCGAAAGAAAACTCAAAATTTTCTCGGAAAACCTTGTCGGGTTTTCCTGGTTAACGAACTCATTTTTTAAATAAAAACTCACTAAAAGCACTGTAAACGTAAATGTCAAATTGTCTACAAATTTCCCTAAACATCAGTGAATTAAAACGGTCATCCTGGTTTTATGAGTTTTCAATATAAATTTTCGTTCTAGAAACACAAAGAAGGTGGCAGTAATTAATTTATAAACTTTTCCTTGGTTGTTCGGGAACTTCACTCCACTAACTACATTTTAATCCCAGTAGTAATGAAGTTAAAGATTAACCGATTAAGATGATTAGGTCATAACAAAAACCTGGCCTTCTTGCAGCGATAATCGACAGACATAAAAGCAACCGCGTTCAGCAGCCTCTGCTTTGATCACATTAGTTTTAATAGGCCATTTGTACTTCTTTCTAGCGCCTCCTCTTAGAATTACACACAGGCTGGTCTAAAAGTAAAGGCCCAGCCTATTTTTGTTTTGGATAATTTGAATTCATTTGAATAATCTGATTTATTGTTGCTGTCCTTACTTGGTGAAACCGTTACGCACTAAATATAGACGTAGATGCAATTTACCTGGCTTCAAAAATTTTTGTTTTCTTGCCTGTAACTCGTTTCGCTGTTTGACATCATCATTATCTGATCATTTGATGATGCTGTAAAATAGCAAAACCGGTCACAGGGAAGAAAATAAAAACATTTGTGAAGCCAGGATAGTAAGTCTGGATTTAATATGAAATGGTTTTACCAAGTAAGGGCAACAACAATTAAAACCTGTGTCATGATTTCCACCCTAACAGCCATCTGTCCGCCCTACACTTAGTTATAATTGTGGAGGCCAGGCTTGGACTATACAGACTAGCCTGCAATGGTAGACTGAAGACCAACCCAGGTTACAGGGGCCACTGCAAATTTCAGGATATCATGAAGGAGCCCATGCTTGAAATGAGGTAAGACTTCGCGGGCCTGCGAATCTGTAGGGAAAATAAGCTTAGAGTGGTAATTCCCGACGGCGAGGCTTGGCGGAGGGAGACGCCGGGCCAACCATGGGACGCGCTCGTCTGGTTCACGGACAGATCCGACGGGGAGCATGGACGGGGGCAGGCGTTTATTCGGAAGGACCGAGGGTAAGTCACAGTATTTCCCTCAGAGCCCATGCAACGGTCTTTCAGGCCAAAATGTACACTATCTTGCACTGCGTGTGAGATAACAAAAGGAGGGGCTACACCAGCAAGCGGATCCTCATAGCCACAGACAGCCAGGCAGCCCTTAAGGCCCTAAGTGGCCAACGGGTAAATTCCAGGCTGGTAAGTGAATGCCGAGACGAGACGAGCGACCTGGCTGGGCAGAATGAGGTTACCCACATCTGGGAGCCTGGTCATTCGGTGGTCAAAGGCAATGAAGAAGTTGACAGTCTCACGAAGAGAGGATCAGCAGAACCATTTATGGGACCAGAACCGGTCCTGGACGTATCAAAAGGCACGGCCTGTTGAATCATCAAATTTGGGGTCAGGGACCAGCATAAGACATACTGGGCAGAGTGTCCAGGGCTGAGACTTGGTAAGACACTAATGTGGAACCCAGTTCAAAGAAAGCTGTGGAGCTGCTAAATCTTAGCAGAGGCCAGCTCAGGAACATAACAGGACTCTTGACGGGGCTGTTAAGTAACACCTGCATAAAATGGGGCGGTTCGAGGGGGACCTGGCTTGCGGCGAGGGGGAGGAATCAGCCCAGCACATCTTGTGAGAGTGTAAAACTCTGGACCGCGAGAGACAACTGATTTGCGGACAGCATAGGCCGGAGACAGAGGAATATAAAACTTCACCCTACCATTTGCTGTGTAGACTAGTTCAATGCACAGTGATTTTGGAATGGGTGGAGTAGAAAAGGCAAAGGGCGGGAACAATAAGCCAAAGGCTGCGGTGCTATCGGGGCGGCAAGACGCGGACGAGCCCTAAGAAAAAAAAGTGGTTATACTTGAGTTAAACCCTTTTTTCGATAAAACACCGGCTCACTTACAAAAGTATAAATTAAATAAAATATAAATTACATAAATTATGAAAGTGATCTTTGATGTGGGTTCTCGGAAGCCTAGTTTGCGCTCACCTGTTCATATAACAGAAAACTATCCAAGAGGGCATTCCTAATCGTGAAAATATATTAAATATTAAATTAATATTACAATAGTAATACGAAAATTCGCTAGCATAAATCCAAGTAATATCGTTTATAAATAAGTAGGTCATTATATGTGTATGTATGTATATATATATATATATATATATATATATATATATATATATATATATATATATATATATATATATATATATATATATATATATATATATATGTATTGTGTATATGTGTGTGTATAATGTGTCCAAATATATGTATGTTAGGTTAAGCACAATAAAGAGGGGAAACGAAACATAATTTATTTTACGTAGGTTAAGTAGCAAAAATATTGTACATCTATATACATAAGCTCCTGTTGTCTATCCTTATGTTCTTAACCACCTCACCGTGGCCTAGCCTTGTCTGTTCTGAGAGGGTGGAGAAGTTCTGGCGGGTCCCTGAACTGCACTCTTGTATCCCTGTCTTTCCTTTTTATTATAGTTCAGTTAAAAAAAAAGAAAAAATTAAAAAAAAGTATATGTGTATATATTATTAAAAAAAAGAAAGAAAAAAAAAACAAAAAAAAACAAAAGAAAACAAAAAATTATCATTAATAATAATAATAATAATAATAATAATAATAATAATAATAATAATAATAATGATACCAATTTAATTATAGAAACTATATAACCTCAATTTTGTTGTTCGTATTGTTAGTAATAAACCTTTCCTTACCTCTCGTCTGTCTATTACAACAGTTTGTGGCTAATGGACCTGGTTTCCGAAGCCATCAGGATGCAACACACATACACACACACACACAAGTAGGTCGTATAGAAATTATAATTATTGACCTGGAATTACATAAATACATATTACATAAATAATAAACAAGTTGGAATTGCAGAGTACAGTATAAGAAACGCTGACTAATTGATTACGTAGTTTTAATAATCTAGTTCACACAGAAGTTTATATATAGAGATGTTTGTTGATATTACGAGAGAGTTGCTTTCAATAAGGTAAAGACTTTTGACTTTTAACTTTTGCTTTAAAATGTGGACACTAATACTAGAGATTTTTGATTAGATTCTTAAAATGTAAAGACGCGACACTTTTTAATTTAATTATGTACATATTTGGTTTTAAAATTTATTCGGTTAGACTAGTTTTAAAAAGTTGTTAATTCGTTTTATTATTTATTAAAATTTTTATTACAAATTACAATGTTACTATGTCAAAATTATCTTAGTTCTAAAAGTGATTCCCTAATTATCCTCCGCTTCTTAGACTTGGTCCTTCGAGCCGGACGAAAATCTTATAAAATCCAAAAGCCACCATCTCTACAAAAACTTTTCCTACGAAAATTCGCAAAAATAAGAAAATTCGTTACCGGAAGGCATCAAGACTTTTCATGTTGACCTGGATCAAATTTTTAGTTTGCCAATATTGAATAGTCTGCATAACAAAGGGTAAACATCCATCCTATATAATTAGGAACGTTGTGAGAATTGGGGAGAAGAGGAGAGAGAATGAAAGGGAAGTACATACAAGCTGGAGGCTACCAATCTGGGTGATTCACATATATAATGGATGCAATTAAATTTTAAAGCTCCCTGTCTCATATGCTATAAATTGAGCTTTGCATTTATCTGATGTAATCGCAGTATTATAGCTGATTTCACCACCACAGCACTGTCAAAAGGATTAATATGTTATCCAGATATGTAAGCAGATGTAGCACTGGGATTAGTCAGGTTTCTTTTTGATAGCACTATACGAAAAAGCTACATAAATTTGATCATCATCATAGTCTAAAGGCGATGTCGCATTGTCATCAGACAACCATGACTATATATCTTTAGCAGATAGTTACATTGTAACTTTCGCACTTTATTAATTGTGAGGTTTTCCAGAAGATTTTCTCACACAGATAACTCAAACAATAATGATCCGATTTTGATAAAATTTGGTATATATCTTCCCTTTGCAAGTGGATTGGATAAGTTCGTTAGTCAGGAAAATCAGCCTAAGTTTTCCCGGAAAATATTGTGTTTTCTTTCGAAAAAAAATTATATCTCCGGAAATAACAAAGTAAGGGCAACCAAATTTAGTAAGCTGGTTTCTGTCATAAAGTGTACCAAAAGTGAGATCTCTAACTTAAAAAACAAAAAAAGTTAGAGGAAAATTAATTTTTAATTAATTAAATTTGATTAAAGAAAGTTAAAACATCAAAATTGATTGAGTACGAATGGGAGTGAAAAATACTACAAGAAATGACTAACAAGCTCTTAGATATGTGTCTAAGTCGTTATTTTCCTTGATTTTGTTATAATATAAGTAAAAAATCTACTGTAAATCGAAATGGTTTTGTGTAAATTTTAAAACATTGAACCAATATATTACCGGATATAGCTGCCAGTAGACACAAGTAGAGCATAGCTCAGTGACCTTAGTCGCAATACATCAGATAATCAAATTGAATTGACTTCTGCATGACGAGTCCGAATCCTAGTTAGCGACTTTACTTTTTTCAGTTTTTTTAGTCTCATTTCGCTTTACCGTTATTCCTCAAAACGTAAAAAGTCGCGATTCGAAACGTCAAAAATGGCAACAAAGAACCTGAAAGAAATACGGATTATCTAAACAGTGTTCTGAAAACCCTTAAGTTTTAGCTTAAACCATCATTGCCCTTCACTTTAATAGAATATTTCCAGAAAATTTATTTCATATAGACACTTTCTCTGATGCTTTGGAAGTACTTTCATTTAAATTTATGGTTTAACGGTCTATAATTTTTAGCTAATTTTCATAGAAAAAAATCGTTAATGAGGAGACCGCGGCTTTTGAATTCTAAAAAGATTTCCTCAAATAAGCGCAAACTAGGCCCCCTAGAATCCATATCCGAGTTAACTTTCTGTTTACATACATACAGTGTAACCCATTTCTACTGTAAAGCTCAATATAATTGTTATTGTGCAAGAAACGAGAAAAAGTTGTATACGTTACCTATAGGGTGTTTTGAGCTGCATCTTATAAAAATATTGTGACAACCACAGGCTGGTTCATAAGTCGTTGGTGATACCTACAGTTTTTTTAACATTCCTTATTGCATTTTTGTATTTTTAATCGAAATATGATGCATGTTTGTAAAAAAAATTGAAATGCAGTTAGTGCTTACCCAATGTTTACTTTATATTTGGCTTTCTTTAATTTTAAGCTGCTGCTATCTACGTACTTCCTTTAAGGCTAGTCAACTGTGTTGAGGAACATCTTGTTACAATGATCTGAGTATATATATATATATATATATATATATATATATATATATATATATATATATATATATACATATATAAGGGGAAAGGAGAAAGGTTAAGGGCAAGGAGACAACCGCATACACGTGTTTCAAGCTTATTAGCTATTATCAGTACGGTATAGCCAGGTGATATATATATATATATATATATATATATATATATATATATATATATATATATATATATATATATATATATATATATATATATATATAAATTGATTTTTTTCACACGGCGTTTCTGTATACTATACAAGGAGAAATGTTAAGGGCCAGCCCTGGCTATACGGTACTGATGATAGCTAATAAACTTGAAACACGTGTATCCGGTTGTCTCCTTGCGGCCTTGCCCTTAACCTTTCTCCTTGTATAGTATACAGAAATGCCGTGAGTTATCGGTTGGATATATATATATATATATATATATATATATATATATATATATATATATATATATATATGTATATATATATAAATATATATATATATATATATATATATATATATATATATATATATATATATATATGTATTGAAACTAATTGAAAATAACTTTTTTATATTTATCTGATGAATAAATAAAATTTACATAAAAGATTACAAAGTTTAACTTGGTTGCTCAGTCGAAGGCATGAGCTTTAATGTAAATTAAACAAAGGGCATGGGCTGTTGCACTCACAATTGGTATGGTGTTAGATGCACAAATAAAAAATCAGAAATATGGTTAAAATTGGTTTATTAAAAATGTAGTGAAGTTATATAGGGCAAACTGTTGTGAATTTATTAAGATGAATGAAATTATATAAAGCAAATATACCATATGTTTCTTGATGAATTGTTGTTGCTCAAATATTGACACAGGTAAACGGGGTACTTAGCTTGATAGGAGCGGTGGAACTTCATTGGTTGTTCGGTGACATTTAAACCTCTCAGCCCTCGAGGAGGCGACTCAAGGCTGCCTAAACCATTGTTCGAAATTATAAGGACCCGTGGTTGCCTGCTGCGAAGCTCTTCTGTTAGGTATAGTGGGTTTTCTACCTCCAGGAATAGGACAGAGGACGGCTTTAAAGAACAGCCTCAAGGCTGGAGTCCGAAACGGCGTCGAAAACTGGGTGAAAAACCAACCGGGTCAAAAATAAACGGGGTGATTGTAACAATTGAGGTGTATAAGTGTCTGTCGAGTTCGCGATCATTCACATCGGGCAGCCTGCAGTATGTTCAGGTCAAGTACAAAATTTATTAATAAATAAGAAAAACTAATTGATTGTTAATATTGAATCTTGCGAGAACATTACTACAAGCCACCATGAAAATAGTATAGGAATCATATATTAGACAAAGCAATTAATAAAAGTGAATTCACTACTGTAAAACAAGCAAGCAATCATATATAAATAATAAATAAAGCAATTGATAAAAGCTATTATAAAATAAGCGAGCGTTATATCTTCCCCTTATCTCAGCAGCCATGCTGCCTTTTTTTAGCGAATATTTCGTAAAATGAAAAATTCACTAATGGGGATATATATATATATATATATATATATATATATATATATATATATATATATATATATATATATATATATATATATATATATATATATATCGAATCGATAACTCAAAAAATAGTAGGCCGATTTCAATGAAATTTGGTACGTACCTTCTTTGTGTAAGTCGCTTGAACAGTTCGTTAGCCAGGAAAATCGGACCAGTTTTTCTGGAAAAATTTTGGGTTCTCCTTCGGAAAATTTCGTAGCTGCGACAACCATATTTGGCGCATACGTTTTCACTATCCAACTTACTCCACATGCTAAAATTTAGATGTCTAAGTTAAAAGGAAAAAAGTTATAGGCATCTTAAGAAAACAATTTTGGGTGCCACTGGTAATCAGAGGAAAGCACAAGAACAAAACGTTTTGTGTGATTAACAAAACCAATTGAATATTACATCCAACAGTTCAGTTTTTTTGACGCAAAAACGTCAAGAAGTAACAGAAAAAAAAATTTGAATATTTGATAATTTGTCTTCTTCAAACGTAAAAGTTGTGATTTAAAACGTCAAAGTTTGCAATTTTCAGACAACGAATTTGGAACAAATACGGATTATGTAGACGATATGTCGTAAGGTGTGTGTTTTACAAAGCCTTAAGATTCAGCTCTTACTAAAATATTTTTACATAGACCCTCTTTCTGATGCTTTGGCAGTAGTTTCAGCTATATAGTTTATGGTTTAAGTCTTTAGTTTAATAGTAATTTAACAAATTTTCGTAAAAAAAATTCGTTATTCAGAAGACCGCCACTTATGAATTTTAAAAAGATTTCTTCAAATGAGCGCGAACTAAAACCTCAAAAACCCATATACGGGGTCAGTTTCAGTTTTTGTCTGTTTACACATATACAGGCTAACGCTCTTCTATGGCAAAGCTCAATATATCCATTATTATACAAGATATGACAAAAAAGTATAGACGTTAATTATAGGGTATCTCGAGCTGCATCTTATAAACTTATGTTGACAATCACAGGGTGGCGCATAAGTCGTTGGTGATACACATCTTCTTTTTTAAATAAAACACTCACTTATTTTATTGCATTTTTGTGTTTTACAGCGAATTATAATGCATGTTTGTAAGAAAAAAAATTGATATCCTTTATCGTTTTTAAGTTATTTCAATTGTTTTGCAACTTTTCACATTTCTGGCACATATTTCAAATACATATCACAAATTGTGAAATTGTGTTTTCATCAATAGATAGCGGAGCCTGATAAAAATGACGCATTCAGAGAGCTTTTTGTTTGCATTTCGAGCTGCCGTATACGGGCACACTCAAATAGTGACTGAATTTTAAAAGGTTTCGCAGAAATGTTTTTGTGTTTCTGTGGAACTGATTTTTGTAAATTTGTTGTGATATATTGGTAATTAATAATAAATGTTTGGTAGGTTATTCTAAAAAAAAGTGGTCGAATTTTTGTGAAAAATATAATTCAGTGTAACATTACTGTAAGCAATTTCTGTAAAAAAAGTGGTGATTTTCTGTAAAAGAAATTTTTGCAAATTTTGATAATTTTTTTTTTCAGTTTTGGTCCTAAAGCTGTTTGTGAATAATTATATCTTGGCAGGTGTGTAAACAGCTTAAAGAGGCTAGTTGGGCAAGTAATTCGGACCAGTTTTTTTTGGAGTCCTTAAAGTTTATTTTCGGAAAATGTTTGTACTTTTTGAAACAGTAAAGCTATTTTAATGAAATATGGTACATTGTTAGTACTATATAGGTTATACTGCCAACCAAATGTCCTTCTTTTAAAAACAAGACATATTTGCCATTAAAAGCATTTTTACGAAAATTCGCTACCATAACGCACTTGCTCCGTACATACTTTTACTACTTACCCAGATGTTAATGACATGATGTTTCGATACAGAATTTTTTGTAGGGAGAGAACATGTATCGTGATTGCAGAAGCTTATAAAGGTTTCTTATCTTGAAAATACATCTGACCAACTAACTGTCACGTCTGAAGAAAAATTCTCACTGACTAACAAGATGGTGGGATTATTGACTACGAGCCTGGTGGACCATGTCAATGGCAATGACTTCATTATGTTGGCAACTATTCTTTACTGAATAAATATTGTAAGATGTATTTATGAACCTTATAATATGGGAAAGGTTGCAAAATGTGTAACATGTTACAATATATATATATATATATATATATATATATATATATATATATATATATATATATATATATATATATATATATATATATATATATTTGGAGGTTCGGGGGAGAAGGATAAACATGTGCCGGCAAGGAATTCCACAACTTGGAAGTCCTCGGGACAAAAGAGCGGGCATAACAAGATGTTCTATGTCTGGTGACCTGGACAGTAAAAGGGAGCATTCGCTCTGTTACCCTGGTAGATCTGTTGGGGGCAGCAGGTGGTGGAACTAGGGAAAAAAAGCTCCTCTCAGCAGTGCCCGTGTAGATATCTATAAAAGAGAGAGAGAGAGAGAGGTCACCAACGGCACATCGGTGGGCAAGGGATGGCAGCCTTTGGGTGAGGGTAGGGTCACCGATGAGACGTATAGCTCTCTTCTGAATGGAGTCCAGGATAGCGAGTGTAGAAGCAGCAGCGGCACCCCAGATGTGGGATCAGTATTCGAGGTTTGGCCTTATTTGTGAAGTATATAAGGTAAAGAGATTAGCTGGTGAAAAGCATTTGCGAGCCCTGAGGAGGAATCTTAATTTCTTATGTAAACATATAAAAATTGAAACTGACCCTGGATATGGGTTCTAGGGGTCCTAGTTCGCGCTCATTTGGAAAAATGTTTGGAAAGTCTCACCATCGATACCTCTCTATTAAAAATTTTAATAAAAATTCACTTAAAGCTAAAGGTCCATCTCTTACAAACATTTAAGAAATATTCACATTATTTAATAATATTTGTAAGTGATGCTGTTACAAGTTCCAGAACAAAGTTTTCATTTTATTACAATCGTAATAAAAACTTCAAACTCCTTTTAAAATTTATGTGTTGTCGGAGAAGTGAAAAACAAAGAATTTCAATCTGAAAGGAATGCCGTGCCTTCAAATAATGTATGAATTGATTCACGTCCTTTCTGATAAAGTTTACAAGACCTTGAACAATGAGAATACTGCGAATGAAGTTTAATAACGGAAGTTTGTTTATTCAGATTATTTAATTTTTTAGCCTTTGATTTTGAAAAATATTAGAGACGCAGTAAGTGCGTTAAGGTAGTAAGTAATAGTTTCTCGTATGTGAAAATCTTTTGAAAACATAGAAATTACCCTTTTTGAAATTTTAACACAAAAAAGAAAAGATAATTTCTATGTTCTCAAAAGATTTTCAGATAGGAGAAACTATTACTTATAAGGATATGTTGTTATTAATTGTAGTTAAGAGATTAAATTGAGTAAAATCACCTTGTGAGTGTTTGTTCGTGCGACGTTGTCAAATCCATAACAAAATCATATTTTTTCGTTTTTCAACCCATAGCCTAACTTCTATCACTAAGTGTGACACATATTTGTAAAGGAAAAAAACAGGGGCTTTTCAAAACCGTGAAAATCCAATAAGGCGCCTATATGAAAAAACAAAGTTGATGATGGTTCCAAACTATCGAAACGTGGGAAATAAAATCTGACTACACAGGCGTTTTCTACGTAAGAAGTTGCTGTAAGAAAGTTTTTACATATTTCAGAAATTTTCATAAACAAAGAAAATACAGGGTATTTCCGAAAATGCGTCATTTTGGTTTATTTCAAATATCGTAAAAACCAAAAGAGATAAAATCGTAAACGAAACGGCATTCAATTACAAACAGAATTCTCTGAAACTTTTCCCTTTTAACCGCTTTCCTATCTCTAACAGTTTCGGAGATCGCAATACATGCATCACCAATTTCGGGCACACTGTATATATATATATATATATATATATATATATATATATATATATATATATATATACAGGCTGTTTCAAAAAACATGCACCATCGCTCGTGGGGCAATTCCTTACTAAAAAATAAGAAAAAAGTTCCTGTGCGCATGGGCCCGGAAACGCATAGTTTACAATATACAGGGAGTTGAATTTTAATATTTTTTTAAATTTTTTATAAATAATTTCAAAACCACTGGATTGATTTTAATAAAACTTGGAACTTGAAAGTGTATTATGAAAGTGCATATTTTCAAGTGAGAATCTGCTTACAACTGCGTCAGTGGCGCGCGTACGGGGCAACTGTAAAAATTCATTTGGGGAAAAATATGTGCGCCACTGTCTTTTTCCAATTTTGATACATCAGTTATGAAGCTTATTACATAAGCCACAAAAGCTACCTCTTGGAATTTTTTCGTTCAGGGTATCCCTTAGGAGATATGATTAATTTTATAAAAACGGGCAAAGTACCGATTAGTCGGCGTAATAATAATAATAATAATAATAATAATAATAATAATAATAATAATAATAATAATAATAATAATAATAATAATAATAATAATAATAATAATAATAATAATAATAATAATAATAATAATAATAATAATAATAATATATGTTTACTGCAACCATAAGAATATGAAAAACAAAACATACAGTAAACATTACAGCAATAAACGTGCAAATAACTAACCTACGTAAAACTTATTGGTGATTGAAATGAATATTACAAACATTGATAAAAAATGATAAATAAAAAATAAAAATAAAAAATGAAAAAAGTAATCGTAAAGACACCATGATTTTTCCAAACTCTTGTTTTTTGTACATTACTCAATTGATTTTAATAACAAAGCTAAAGAAAATGTTGAAAGTGACCACCATTAACGTCGTTACAATTATTTAACCTTCTGCGCAAAGATCTTCTTACTCTTCTGCAAATATTTTGATCTTCTCTAATGCTGTCAAATGCATATTCTATTCTTCCCAACAATTCTTCTCGTGTATTTACTGGTGTTTTATACACTATTTCCTTTAAATGACCCCACAAATAAAAATCGAGAGTATTCAGGTCCGGAGATCGAGGTGGCCATGACACCGGACCTCCACGACCGATCCATCGGTGACCGTATGTGTTGGCTAAATATGTTCTTACAACTGCTGCAAAATGTGCGGGCGCACCATCATGCTGGAACCACATTGTACCATTTCTCATAAAAAGCGGTAGTAACAACGGCAAATCATTTTGTAAAAAGTTTAAATATGATTCATGGTCAAGACGATTCGGTAGAACTACAGGACCAATTATGTGATTTTCAATAATAGCAGCCCAAATATTGATGGAAAATTGATACTGCGAATTTGCAACTCTTAGAGAGTGTGGGTTTTCATCGGCCTATGTATGTAAATTGTGAAAATTTACGATACCTTTTCGCGTAAATGACGCGTCATCAGTAAATAGTACACGTTTAGAAAAATGTTGGTCGTGCCTAAGTTTGTTTAAGAACCACTGACAAAAGATTACCCTTGGTTGAAAGTCTCTAGGTAGAAGTTCCTGGACACGTGTAAAATGATACGGATATAAACTTTGATCCTTCAGAGTTCTGTGAACTGATGATGCCGAAATATTACCCAGTTCGGTGCCAATAATTCTCGTACTTGTACTAGGATCACGTTCAACTCTATTTAATATTGCCTCTTCAACTCGTATAGTTCGGCGGTATCTTTTGCGTCCAGAGTCAGCTTTTAAAGGTTTTAAAGAACCAGTTTCTCTCAAATGTCTTACAATACGTGGGAAAATATTTTTGTCAGGAATTCTTCTTTGAGGATAAGTTTCCTGATAAACTCGCACAGCTTGTCTAGCATTTTGATTTGTTTGTCCATAAATTAACAACATATCAGTCAAATCCGCTGAAGTGTACTTAATGAAAACCATCTTGAGAGGAGGAAATAATATTAATGAGCAGCTCAGTATCAACAAATAACTAAAAACGAAAATACTGCACCGTATCAAAATTTAAAGAATAGCACGAAAACTCTTTTGACGCCTACAAAGCACTTCAAAATTGTAGAATTTAGAGAACTGTCAAAAATTATAGTTTCATGGCACTTTACGATTACTGTTTTCATTACTCCAACGAATCGGTATTTTGCCCCTCTTTATAAAATTAATTATATCTCCTAGGGGATACCCTGAACGAAAAAATACCAAGAGGCAGCTTTTGTGGCTTATGTAATAAGCTTCATAACTGATGTATCAAAATTGGAAAAAGACAGTGGCGCACATATTTTTTCCCCAAATGAATTTTTACAGTTACCCCGTACGCACGCCACTGACGCAGTTGTAAGCAGATTTTCACTTGAAAATATGCAATTTCATAATACACTTTCAAGTTCCAAGTTTCATTAAAATCAATCCAGTGGTTTTGAAATTATTTATAAAAAAATAAAAAAAAAAATTAAAATTCAACTCCCTGTATATTGGAAACTATGCGTTTCCGGGCCCATGTGCACAGGAACTTTTTTTCTTATTTTTTAGTAAGGAATTGCCCCACGAGCGATGGTGCATGTTTTTTGAAACAGCCTGTATATATATATATATATATATATATATATATATATATATATATATATATATATATATATATATATATATATATATATATATATATATATATATATATATATAACAAACATTTTAACTGACCTTGTAAATGGGTTCCAGGGGCCCTAATTCGTACTCATTTGGAGAAATTTTCCGAAAGTCTCACCATCAATACCTCTCTGTTAGTGAATTTTCTGAATGTAAATTCACTAAAAAGGCAAATAAATACAAGACTGTACTATTTAGGATTAGGATTATAACTTAGTATGGAACCGCTGGTTAATGTGGATGAAAAAAGTAGATGTTTAGGTTGCTCTTTGGGCATAACGTCATCTCGCTTTGCAATAAGGTGTTTTTCCTTTAAGTGAATTTTCTTTAAAAAATTCACTACTGAGGAGACCGTGACTTTTAAATTGTGGAAACATTTCCTTTGTTAAAAATATTTTTCCAAAACTGAATCTGAGGTTGCCTTGTTTTTCAGTCTCACATAGAGAGCTACCATATGTTATCATTTAAAAAGGTATGTATACAGCAACAGTTAATAAGCGATGAAGAGGGTCTGGGTGCAGCAAGCACGTTGTGGTAGAGAATTTTCGTAAAAAGATTTCAAATCCGATAACTCAATTTCCCATTAGCTTTAATCTTCAATGTTGAGCCGTAGTAAAACTTATATAAAATATCTTTGTGGTTGTTTTGTTTGCAAAAAATAGTTCGACTGGGTTGACTAAAACAATACCATCCTATCAATTAATAAGGAAAAATAATTGCCATGTTGATAATTAGGTAGGTACATTCTATTTGTAAATAAATAGTTTTTTCTAGAAAACTTTTGTAACTTTAGTGAAATCTGTAACACAATTTTTTTAAAGCAACTTGCACTATTTACGTATATGTACCAAATTCTAATTATTTAGCTCCATGGAAAATAGAAATTTCTTCAAGTAATCGTTTACTAGGACTTCTAAAACCAATCTTCAAGATCTATTTAAATTTAAAGAATTAGTTTTAAGATCACCCTGTGTGTCTGTTTTTTCTTCAGTACGCCTCACATGATATTTAAAATCATGAGATAATTTTATCAAATAACCATCTAGATAGGCTGGCGAATATTCACCTCAACTCCATTTTTCATCTGGGAGTAATCTCGTTGGCCTCAGCCGTAGTTTTTAGAGCACATACCCTTCCATATCGTTACATCTCCTGGCTTCTGCCCCTATCCTGCAATCGCTTTCATATTTATAAGACTTTTCACTCGAGAATGTAACATTAATTTAGTAAAAAGCACTGGGAGCCACCATTTATCGCATTAGAAATATTGGTAAGTTGAAGGAGCCATATTTCAAAAGTTATAAAGTAGTATATCATAGAAAACTGTATATTATGTTTACATTATTGGGTTGACTGCGAATCGATATATCGGGCAAGCATGAAATTGGCTCAACACAGAAGAAACTCCAAAACCAACTTGTGATGTATGAATATATGTTTTGATATATAAAATGTACACACGCACATGTGGCCTCTGAAAATCTTAGTAGTATGTAAATTAAGAACAAAAGATTCTGGACGCAGCAAGTGAGTTATTATAGTGAATTTTCATAATAATTTTACATTATTAGTACGGCATATTACTAAACGTAATACTTTTAGTTTAAACAGACGTCGAAAATTGGATTTAGAGGTCTTAATACAAGCTAATTTGAAGAATTTGTCTCTTTCTATTATCCTAAAAAATATTCAAATCTTGTGTTCTAGTTCCTTTTAAGAAAACATCTCTGGACGCAGCAAGTGCATTATAGTAGCCAATTTTCGTAAGAATTGTAC
The DNA here is from genome assembly GCA_964006375.1 of Tillus elongatus. Classification (NCBI taxonomy): domain Eukaryota; kingdom Metazoa; phylum Arthropoda; class Insecta; order Coleoptera; family Cleridae; genus Tillus; species Tillus elongatus. Next base: position 186,690,175 of record OZ023264.1, on the reverse strand, counting down.
TCTATTATTATACGGCATATTAGTAAAGTTAATACTTTAAACTTATACATACCAGTCCGCGCACATTTGAAGTATTCTTTCAAAAGTGTTGCCATCGATATCTCTCTATTATCAAAAAATCTTGTGCACTAACTCCTTTTGAGAAAAAAGCCCAAAACTCAATTTTATATGAATCTAAAGAACTAATTTTAAAAGAAACTTTTATTACAATTTCATTAAAGTCATACAGAAGATTTCCAGATTTTAATTCATATTTAGAAAAGTAACGTATTTACCAAATTATAAACGTAGCAGTTATTTTTCCTTATTAATCGCCAGTATGATTTCATTTTAGTCAACCTAATCAAACCGGTTTTTTTAATATCAACAATAACAAAATTATAATGTTAGACTCAAAGGTGACCAACTTATTTAGGCGTTTTAAACAAAAATAAGGTCTTGTTCAAACCGTATGAAATCTGTGCACCATTGTTCCTTCAAATGCAAAAATAAAACATAAAAAAACATACATTCATCGAGCTGGATTCGATCGCGTAACCTTCTGCTTATGAGGCAAGCGCGATGCCTCTCAACTATCTAGGAATACATCAATCAACGTTTTGTTTAAATGATACATTAGATCGGTTTCATGTCCGGGATATTATATTCAAAGTGTACGTGACAACTAATGACAGAATTAGTAGAATTATCATTGAAACGCATCCCACGACTGTTTCGGTCTCATATGGCGTCTTATGTTTAAGCTTAAAGATAACAGAAATTATTTTAGAATCATTTTTATAGAGACTTGGCTTGATTTTGTTTACATTTCTATATTATGCAACAGCTACTATGCTGCCCTAAAACTGTATTTGAGGCCGTTCATAAAGCTACAATTACAGTGTCCTTTAATAATTGATTGAATCCCCAAGTTAAATAACAAACATTTGGCAAATTTTCAATTTCATGTCGTCTGTCATTTTCCATAATTGCGGCCGACATTTCATGATTGGTGGTTCGGGTAGTATGTTTAATGCCTGGTATATATTTAGTTTGGTTATCGTTGATTATATTATTTCTGAACGTCATAACGTCTGGGTTTGATATGGTTAAAGGAAAATTAAAGGCTTTTTACTACCAGACAAACTGATTTATTCTCAAAAACCCTACGCGTTTCAACACATTAACGTGCCATCTTCAGGGGTTTAGACAAAATTCCTGTCTCAATTACAGAAAGATGCTATATGAAATGTTGTCCTCAGTATACCAAACGAAAAGTGCGAAAACCAAGAAAACAGGAACATCACAAGACTTTAAGAAAACCAAAGGATGAATGGAAAAGATGCTTGTTTTTTGGTCTAATTTTTAACAAACGAACAAAATGGTGTCACATGGGTCTCTAGATATTTTTTAACTCAAGAAATGCAATCGTTATGTTATCGTTGATGTATGGTTTATACCTGTTGTATGAATCAACCTACTCGTGGAAGTTAACTACTCTGTCTGTCAGGCATTGGCCTTTAACCACTAAGTCGTCTCAACGCATGTATTTGAAATTGTATTTTTAATTTGGAAAAAACTCTAAATACTGTGTACCAAATTACTTAAAATTCACAAAACAGGTTTATATGCACTATTTTTTATTTATTTTTATTTCAACAACACACCACGAGGGTTCACAGCCTAAATACTATCGTACCGTGGGTGTCGACAAGGAGGAAAGAGGCAACTTGTTAATTCTGGACTTTGGAGGTTCGGAGGAGAAAAAAAAATATGTGCCGGCAAGGAATTCCACAACTTGGAAGTCCTCGGGACAAAAGAGCGGGCATAACAAGATGTTCTATGTTTAGTGACCTGGAGAGTAAAAGTGTGCATTCGCTCTGTTCCCCTGGTAGAGCTGTTGGGGGCAGCAGGTGGAAGAAATATGGAAGAAAGCTCCTCTGAGCAGTGCCCGTGCAGATATCAATAAAAAAAGAGATAGAGAGAGTGAGGTCACCAGCGGCACGTCGGTGGGCAAGTGATGGCAGCCTTTGGGTGAGGGTAGGGCCACCGATGAGACGTATAGCTCTCTTCTGAATGGAGTTCAGAATAGCGCGTGTAGAAGCGGCAGCAGCACCCCAGATGTGGGAGTAGTATTCGAGGTTTGGCCTTATTTGTGAAATATATAAGGTATAGAGATTAGCAGGTGAAAAGTATTTGCGAGCCCGGAAGAGGAAACCTAATTTCTTAGCAGCTGCTTCTGCAATTAATGTGACATGTTGGTGCCAATTGAGATTTCGATCCACAGAAATGCCAACAAGTGAAAATGACTCATTACTTTGAATAACTTGGTTGTTCATTGTGATGGGTCTAGGGCTGGTGTATCTCTTATGAGATAGAAAGCAAGACTGAGATCTGGTGTAGTTGCATTGTACAAAATTTCTACTTCCCCAGTCTAATATTTTTTGGAGATCCACAGAGACAGAACCCTCAATGAGTCTGCGATCCTCATCTAATTGGGCTAAAGAGACAGGCTTAGAACATTGTATATTTGAGTGAAGGGTGCTGTCATCCGCGTAACTGTGAACTGGGTTGGATGTACTAGAGATGAGGTCATTGATGTGGAGAACAAACAAAGTAGGGGCTAAAGCTGAACCTTGAGGAACTCCTGCATTAATTGGATACAGTTTATAGAGGAATGGCCATCCACGACAACAAAAATGCTCCGGTTGGGAGGAAATTTGCTGTCCAGGTGCAAAGTTTTGGTGGTAGGCCATAGGCCCGAAGTTTATTAAGTAGCGCTGCGTGTCAGACCTGGTCGAATGCTTTAAATATCTCTAGAGCGACAATCTGAGATTCACCGTGTAGTTCCATAGAGTTGTTCCAAGAATGGGTGACAAAGGAAAGTAGGTCGGCAGTTGATCTGCGCTGCCGGAATCTATATTGCCTGTCGTGGATTAGACTGTGTTTTTCAAAAAAATTTAGTAATTCGGTGTTTATATACTTTTCCATCACTTTGGAGACGACTGAAAGGAGAGAAATAGGCCTGTAGTTGCTGCGAAGCGCTTTGGATAACTTCTTGGGGACCGGTGGTACTGGAGCAGTTTTCCAGTTACTAGGGAATATGTCTCTATTGTAAGATGTCTGAAACAGACGAGTAAGGACAGGAGCAAGTTATGGTGCGCACGATTGCTGGGATCTCGTCAAGGCCAGACGCTTTCCTGGTATTAAGAGAAGACAGCATCTTTCGTACCTTTTTAATTTCGAAAATGATATCCGTCATTTTATGCGCGACATTGGGAACTGTTGGTGGTTGAACATTTGGAGGCGTGTGGAGAGTAGAATTGCCGGCGAACAACGAGACAAAAAGTTCAGTCTTGCCCAGTGCGGTAGAAACAATTTCCTCCCCTGAAACAAGAGGTGTGAACGTGCTCTTGCAGAAATTATTCCCAATAGATTTAGCAAGAGTCCAGAAGGGTTTGATGTCATTGGAGCTTGAGATGACTTTGTTTTTGATGTGGTTATTAAACGAGTTTTTTGCCTCAGAAAGAATGCGGACATAGTGGTTTCTTGCGTTGTTAAATGCTTGACGGTTTCCTTGACTGGGATTCTGGATCTGTGGACTACATAAGATAATGCAAGGTTTGCAAATGAAAAACAGGATTAGCGGAAAACTAAGATTGTGCATTACCTTGTAAATATCAAGTACAAACTGTATGTATGACAGAACACGAACACATGTATACATGAGAAGTACTTGGGTCTTGAGTTGAATCACGTCTAGAATTTGTTAAAAATCTACATTTTAGGTCCTGTTTTGGTGCCATTTTCAAAAAGTTAAGGGAATATGAAAGGAAAGGAACTCTAAGACCTCAATATGCCTTTTTTCTTAGAGCGGTGGATAAGGGTAGGTTGGATTCTTGTATTTCGATTACAGGTCCTCAATCTGCTTACGCCCGAAATCTAACATACAACCTTCTTTAAGATCTCAGTGCCTTCAACCGTAGACCTGACTGCCGCTTGGTGGGTATGTGTTGTTTATATTGGGGTGGTTTTACCTGGATTGATATGACAGTAATTAATTGGCTTGGTAAGATTTATTCCATCGGGTATGAATAACGGTAGAAATTTTTCATAAATTAAGTAACATCTACCACAAATGATTCTATATGTTCGAAACCGCCTAAATGTTTGAATAATTTGGAATTGCAAATAATCAGCTTAAAGCTGTCTCGGAATAATATTCTATGATTAGAACAAGAAAAATATTAATAATAATAACTTGTTCAAAGCGCTCTATTAAGATTTTTGTAAAATCCTAAACATAATGAATCAGTCATTTAGTCGCTGGATATCGTCTTCGGTAAATAACGAAATTTTTTTAACGAGATAACGTTTATCTTGAAAAAATCTTCCCTGAAGCACTTTAATGAATTAGACGATCCTTTCCCTTGGGTACAATTACTACTCTAATTAACTGCATTTCTCTTCCAGTGTTTTTATTGAGAAGCGAAACACGTAACAAAGAAGCTTTTAAGAAAATTATAATTGAAAAATGAATAAACATCAAGATGCAATTTATATTCCTTGTACAGAAGCTTGATCGATATTTGCCGCTTTTCTCTTCACACCGTCATTCGATAGACAAGAAATATGGATAGACCGGGATAGTTCTTTCATTATCTTTAAAAATTTAATTACAGTACAAAGTATTGTTTCGCTTTTTTTTAATAAGAATAACACAATCGAAAAAATTGCCTCGAGATATATTTGTAATTACTCTAGCCAGACAGAGAGCAGCTGTATTATTAGACTTGACAGTTTTGCAGAGCAAACAATTACTAAATGCAATCTCATTATAGTTCCTTCATTCCTAAATGCGTCGGAAATAAAAGAAGCGGATAAGGTTGAATTGATATTACATCGGTAAAAAAAATACTCCATTATTAAATTATTATGACAAAACGAAAATAAATGAGGATAAGTAAGGATAGAACTCAGCAAATGGATTTGAAGCTGAACGGCCAACAACTTGAACGAGTAGAAATGTTTACGTACCTTAGGACTACTATTACGGATGGTGGTAAATAATTAAGAAAGAAGTTCTTACTGAGACAACAAACATTTAATAGACAAATTACTCGTCTACCTTACAACTAGTTTTTGCAAACAAAGCAACAACATCAGTTTTTTTTAAACCAACTTGTAGTTATCCACGAAGCTCATTATATTATTTTTCTGTAACTCAGTACCCAGGCTGCGTTTACATAGGTGTTACTATGGTTTAAGATTGAAGATTATAGCTTAATAGAAAATTGAGTTATGGGGTCGGCCACCCCCTTATCCACTCCTGGTCCCGTAACTTCCTTGGGGGCTGTTTGCAAGATATATTTCTTGTGGTTTGTGCATCCAGAAGGAGATCTAAGCATGTTTCTGAATCTGCAAATTTACCGAAAATTTAACTTTTATTTACAAAAGCAATGTACCTGCCAAATTATAAACGTGGCAGGTATTTTTCCTTATTAGTCGCTTGGATGATCCGTTTTAGTCCACTCAATCGAAACCGTTTCTTCACACAAAATAAAAAGAGATGGTTTTCTAAAACAAATTTATCGTTGCATGTGAAACTCGTTGTTATTTTTTAAATTTAGTACCCACGCTGCTTTTATATAGGTTTTAGTATTTATCAAAACTGAATTATCACCATTTGGAGTATTTTTACGAAAATTTGCTACCATGACGCACTTGCTGCACCTAAACCCGCTTCAACATTTATTTACTATTCCTGTATCCATACTCTTTGAAAATAAAATAAATATATGTAAACAATAAATCTGGACCCAGTAAGTGCGTTTTGGTAGCGAATTTTCATTAAATCCTTCAAATTTCAATAGTTCAATTTGCTATTAACGTAAGTTTTGTTGTTTAGGAAACCAACATTTAACTTTATTTTCGGAAAATTTTTGTATAAACGCGGCAAGGGCGTTTTGGTAGCAAAATTTCATTAAATATTTCAAATTTCAATAACTCAATTTGCTATTAACCTAAGGTCGGCTAGGAGACCAGTTTTCTCAGAAACATTTAAAGTTTATTTACGGAACATTTTTGTACATTTTCATATAATTATTTTGATAAAATATGGTACATTATTCCTACTATATAGGTTATACCGGTAATCAAATTGATGCCTGTTCGCAATAGAGCGATATATTTGTAATTACAAACATTTTTATGAAAATTCACTTCCATAACGCACTTGCTGCGTCTAGAGTTTTATTTGAAAAACGTTCTGGAGCTAAACTGCAAATTTATCGACAATTCGCTACCACAACGCACTTACTGCATCCAGATTTTTTCTTACAAACGCATCATATTTAAATAAAAAAATGCAAAAATGCATTAACGAATTTGTTTTACGAAATTTAGCTAATAAAAAATTATGCACCCCTACTCATTCCTGGTCCCGTAACTTCCTTGGGGGGTGTGAACAATAAATTTTTCTTGGGGTTTGTGGATTCAGGGGGGCCCTAGCCAGGTTTCTGAAAACAGTTTTTTGAAAAGCGTTCGGGAGCTAAACTACAAATTTACAGAAAATTCTCTACCAAAACGCACTTACTGCGTCCAGCTTTTTTCTTACAAACGCATCATATTTCGATAAAAATTTCAAAAATGTATTAACGCATTTGTTCTACGAAAATGAGCTAAAAAAATTATACACCCCTACTCACTCCTGGTCCCGTAGGGGAGTGTAAACAAGAAATTTTTTGGGGGGAATGTGGGTGCTGTGCGGGGTAGGCAGGGTTTAAGTGGGATATGGCTTCAAGATGTGAAAAAGATAACTTTCAAGCCCGTTTTATTCGCATTTTCTGCTCATATTTCCTTTTTACTACCTACCCCGCCGAGCACCCCTATTCACTCCTGGTCCCGAACTTCCTTGGGGGGTGTGAACAAGAAATTTTTCTTGGGTTTTGTGGATCCAGGGGGGGGCTAGGCAGGTTTCTGAAAACAGTTTTTTGAAAAGCGTTCGGGAACTAAACAGCAAATTTACCGAAAATTCGCTACCAAAACGCACTTACTGCGTCCAGTTTTTTTTCTTACAAACGCATCATATTTCGATAAAAAATTCAAAAATGTATTAACAAATTTGTTCTACGAAAATTAGCTAAAATAAATTATAGACCGTTAAACCATAAACTTCACTAAACCTGCAAATAAATATCCAAAAAGGCACCAACTTAACTAAATTGACAACCAAAGCACCAAAGAAAGGGTCTATTTGAAATGGATATTTTGTAAATATTTTATAAAATAAAGGGCAATGACGGTTGAATCTGAAACTTAAGGGTTTGCAGAACACTCTTCTTGCAACATTTTCTTTTCACAATCGGTATTTGTTTCACATTCTTTGCCTAAACATTACCAATTTTGACGTTTAAAATTGCTAGTTTGACGTTTTGAGAAAAACTCCAAAATTTGTTTCTTTAACTGCCCATAAGTTCGTCGTCTTTAAAGCTAGAGACCTATATTTTGGTACATAGTTCACTCTTTATAATACAAACACTCGTACCAAATTTGATTGCCCTTTGTCATTTACGGAGATATTAATTTTTTTAGAAAGAAAACACAAAATTTTCCGGAAAAACCTGGTCTGATTTTCCTATATAACGAACTTATCCAAGCCACAGATCTCCTCATTAGCGAATTAAAACAAAATTTACTAATAAAAAATTTTGAAAAAAAAATTTGAATAATTTACACTGAACATATGTTTATAGGTATAGATTAAACTCCTGCATACTATTATGTCGTTTAATTTAGCTCAAATTTTTCATATACGACATGAAGAGTAAACAATAATGAAAATTCACTAAAAACTAAAATTAAACAATAAGTACCTTATTTTAACGTTCTAAGGTATTAGCTGAGTCTTGTTATTTGTTTATGACGCCTGTAAACAAAGAAAAGGAAGAAGATAACCTCGAATTCGACTTCTCCCCACGGTGAGTTTGCAAAATAACAAATGATAATGACAAATAGCTAACTGGAGTTGTAAGATTTAACTATGAGAGGGCGATGGGTTATAAATACCTCGAAGAATAGGGAGCTTAATACTTATACATAATAGAACGCAGATTCTAGATTGCTTTTAAACAAATTGAATCACTTTCTTTAGATTTTTTATTTATTACTATATATTTTTCTGATATCTTCAAATTCAGATGACAGTTTTGGCAAATGGCACCCCCGCTGATTGTTTATTGTTACATATTTTCAAGCCTGTTCGTTTGAAGTTTATTTTGGAGCAGTTGTTTGCAATAGCAGCGTAACCCTGATATATCTGTCTGACCTTGTCTAACATTATAGGTACCCAGTCAAAGGTAATTTCAGGTCATATCGTAATTTATTTATTTTTTATTTGGTGATAACTCAGAATTTACTAAACCGATTAATTTAGAATTTGGTAGAGAGGACAAATAATATGATATATACGTGCGCGTAAAGTTTTAGTTTCATACTTTTAGTAGCCCGAATTCGTGCTCATTTGGAGAAAATTTCCGAAAGTCTCACCGTCGATACCTCTCTATTAGCGACTTTTCTTAATGAAAATTCACTAAAACTCAAGCCCCAGGACTTCTAATTTTGTGTGAGAGATGAGACATGTTGGACCTCATTTAAATAAGAACTCTAAAACCCAGAATCTGCTTTAAATATCACCATTTTAATCAAGCTGATGCTGCTGTAAGAATAAACCACGTGATTAATGTACCATAGCAGATCCGGTTAACTAGATTGTAAATATGCTAATTCGTTCAGTGAGATTCTTTAATTTTTTAATTAAACGAAAAAATTAATAGCCGGTGTATATTCTTGTAATTAGATGCCATTAAGGAAGAACGAATTGCCCAATGAATTTTCATGAAATTGATGAATGCCTGTGCCGGGCGAGATAAAAAATTCAATACAATGAATATTCATCGCAGTAAACGAACCGATATTTTAAATACCTAAAAATATATCCCGCTTTAACGTCAGGGTCAATATTTGACTATTACGCCTTCAATTTTCACTGACACCGCGACGAAAAGCAAACGCCATGAGGGATTTTTATATTCAATTTGGATAACATCTTAATGAGTGAAGTGTAAAATTATCAACTGTTTTCCAAATGAAATCACACCATTTTCGCGAGGCGAATATTTGAAACGTGCCTAATTATCGAAATGTTTATTTAATTCCGAAAATCGCTTTTGAAGCAAAAATTAAAATCCCGACGCAGCAAATGCGTTATAATGGCGAATTTTCATAACAATTTGTTTCCGTAGCGATTTGTTAGTCAAATAATAAACAAAAGTTTAGAAAAAGTAATAACAAGATATATCGTTGTTGGTTATATTCGTCCAAGCGTCAATGTTGTAACCGTCTACTTCCGAAGGGTGGAGTGCGCGGTCAGTGTTTTGATCGGAGAAGGGCATTTGACTCGAGCGCCACCACTTTACTTTGAGGTTTTCAAAAGGTTGGGGGAAAGTGGAAGCTTCAAAGTGACTAGTGTCCAGATAACGGACCATCCTGTCCTGACTCGTATGTTTCAGACATCTTACAATAAAGACATATTTCCTAGTGACTGGAAAACTGCTCGAGTACAACCCGTCCCCAAGAAATGATCCAAAGCGCGTCCTAGCAACTAGATGCCTATTTCTCTCCTTTTAGGCGTCTCTAAAGTGATGGAAAAGTATGTAACATCGAATTACATAAATTTCCTGAAAAAGACAGTCTAATCCACGACAGGCAGTATGTATTCCGTCAGCGCAGATCAACTGCCGGCGTTCTTTCTTTTGTCACCTATTCTTGGAGCAAGTCTATGGAACTACACGGTGAATCCCAGATTGTCGCTCTAGATATATCCAAAGCATTCGACCAGGTCTGGCACGCAGTGCTGCTTAATAAGCTTCCGGCCTATCGCCTACCACCAAAACTCTGTACCTGGACAGCAAATTTCCTCTCCGACCGGGGAATTTCTGTTGTCGTGAATGGCGATTCCTCTAAACTGTATCCAATTAATGTAGGAGTCCCTCAAGGTTCAGCTTTAGGCCCTACTTTGTTTCTTCTCCACATAAATGACCTCCTCTATAGCACATCCAACGCAGTTCACAGTTACGCGGATGAAAGCATCCTCCACTCAAATATACAATATTCTAAGTCTGTTTCTTCAGTCCAATTAGATGAGGATCGCAGACTCATGTAAGGTTCTGTCTCTGTGGATCTCCAAAAAATATTAAACTAGAGAAGTAGAAATCTTGTACAACTTAACTCCACCAAATCTCAGCCTTGCTTTCTATCCCATAAGAGATACACCAGCTCTAGACTCATCACAATGAACAACCAAGTTATTCAAAGTAATGATTCCCTTTGACTTGTTGGCATTGCTGTGGATCGAAATGTCAATTGGCATCAACATGTCACATCAATTGCAGAAGCGGCTGCTAAGAAATTAGGTTTCCTCTTCCGGGCTTGCAAGTACTTTTCCCAGCTTATCTCTATACTTCACTGCCGCTTTTACACTCGCTATCCTGGACTCCACTCATAAGAGAGCAATACCTCTTATCGGTGACTCTACCCTCACCAAAACGCTGCCATTCCTTGCCCACCGACGTGCCGTTGGTGATCTTTCTCTCTCTCTCTCTCTCTCTCTCTCTTATAGATATCTGCACGGGCACAGCTCAGAGGAGCTTTATTCAATAGTTCCTCCACCTGCTGCCCCCAACAGATCTACTAGGGGTACAGAGCGAATGCACCCTTTTACTGTCCAGGTTACCAGACATAGAACATCTTGTTATGTCCGCTCTTTTGTCCCGAGGACATCCAAGTTGTGGAATTTCTTCCCTGTACATGTTTTTCCCTCTCCCCCGAACCTTCAAACCTTCAAGTCCAGAATTAATAAGTTGCCTCTTTCCTCCTTGTCGACACCCACGGTATGATAGTATTTAGGCTGTCAGCCCTCGTGGTGTGTTGTTGAAGTAAAAAAAGACTAAATAATGTTTTTTAGTGAAAATCTAACCATGTTTGTTACTCAACCAATTGTGATAGATTGTCATCAAGTATCAGCTAAATCAATTCAAATATAAATAAATGTTTTTCAAGCCACATTAAACGCTTTCAATATTTTTATTATTGGAATTGGAAAACAGACCGATTGTGCATGATGAGGAGGTTTTGAATACAAAAATGAAAAACATCCGTAGAGACTATGATATAATCCTATTGTATCTAACTCACTGGTTCATGATATTTCATTTGCATTTTCTAATTTGGTAATACATTACCAAAAGCACTTTCCTGGGTGTTACAATATTTAACACGAAATTCAGTATTTAAGAATCCATCAATCTTGATAACAATCCTTTGGATTCACGACGTTGCTACTACAAAAGCCCAACTTGATTATTCCTTACAAATGCATACTTTGTTCAGTTTAAGACCACAATTATGAAAATATTGCGTCAGCGTTAGTAAATTAAGCCATCTAACTTTATATTTGACAGTTTTAATGTAGACAAATTGTTGTTTGCAGGACTAGAGAAAGTCTTTGCTGAAAATAAGGTTCAAGTATTATCCTTAAAGCAAAAGTTGCTCAAATCGCTCGTAAATAATATTACTGATGTATTACTTTTACAGTAAAAGTGCTAAAATTTTCAAGTAAGTTTGAAATATCCTGAATTACAATCGGAGAAATTATTGAAAATTAACTAAAATTCTAGTACAAATGCAAATCATGAGAGACAAGCCTGACTAAACAGATTTCTTAAGAAAATATTGTGTGTGTGTGTGTGTGTTTCGATTTACTGGCTGTGGCTTTGATCAGACATTAGCACATTATGAGCCTTCTATGTTACCCTTGCCTAAATTCGTTAGATCACCTTTTATTTCTATGTCAATATACTTAAAATTATCCTATTTCTAAAAATGTGCTACTACTACTACTACAAGTAGTTATCCTTATAATATAGTTATTTTTTTATGTATTTTTTTATATCTTGTGTTTCTCTTAAGACTTTTTTTTTCCTTTTCGTTTTTTATTTTTAGCGAATCCTCATTAAGAAAAATTCGCTAATAGAGCTTTTGAAAAATAAATTTTTATTTGTTTATATATATATATATATATATATATATATATATATATATATATATATATATATATATATATATATATATATATATTTCTTTAGCAGAGTGTCGAGCTGTTGAAATATCACTTCAAATGGGTAGTGAACACGTTACTATTACTGCTATCTATAGATCGCCAGCCATGTGTTTAGCCTCCTTTAATCAAGGTTTAGAGATTTATCTAGCTGAAAGTCGAAGGGTTAGTAAAGACTATCACATCATGGTTGGAGACTTAAATATTGATATCCTCTCTGAAAACGAGTCCAGCAGTCAGGAATACCTTAATATACTTGCTGAGCACGGGTTTGTTAATGCCGTAGACACACACACACGAGAGTACAGAACAACACTGCCTCTTGCATTGACCACCTCTTTGTGAGTTCCAAGTTGCAGTGCGATTTTTTGGGCGCGGTCTACCACACTTCTATCACTGACCATTTTTCTGTACTATTGGATCTCCCAGTGAACTCTGAGAGGGAAATTAAAGTCAATAAATTAGGGGAAAAATGTTACATAAATTATGATAGGGCACGCAGGGAACTAGAGCGTACAGATTGGGATAACATTTGTGGCTCTGAAAGTTTGAATATTGCTGCGGAAAACTTTGTGGAGTATCTTAAGTCAGTGCTGGGAAGGTGTACTGTTAGGGTTAAAATAAAGAACAAGAATAGACCCAGGAAATCATGGGTAACAGAGGGTATAATTAAGTCGATAAACACAAAAAATCGATTATACCGAACAATGATGCAGAGCCCTGGTGATGGGGATAAGAGACTGCAGTTTGCGCGATATAGAAATAGGCTAAATGAAATAATCAAGTACGCAAAAGCAAACTTTGTCAAAAAACAAATATGCCTCCACCCCAATTCACCTAAAAAACTTTGGGAGGCGGTAAATCGGCTAACTAAGGAAGAGAGAAAGGATCCTGCAGGAAGCATTCAACTAGGGGGTGAAAACTCATTAAATAACTCCAACCCGGGGGAAATAGCCAACGCATTCAATAAATATTTTTCATCCGTTGGGAGAGCACTGGCACAAAAAATACCGTCTTCGGGGGCCAGTCCTAGGGTAGATATGAAGCCATACAGCATTTTTCTAACACCTACATGTGAGTCCGAAGTTATTGATTGCATAATGGGTATGAAGGTAAAAAAAGCTCCTGGGTTGGACTCGATCACTGTGGAGAACTTGAAGGAACTCGTATATGTTGTTGCAGTCCCGCTGACTATCCTAATCAACAGATGCATAGAACTTGGTATCTTCCCAGACATTCTAAAGAAAACAGTAATAAAACCACTGTTTAAAGGAGGAAACAGGGACGAAATGCCAAATTATAGACCGATATCCTTATTATCGAATGTGGCCAAGGTTTTCGAAAAAATTATTTGTCAGAAAATAACAAGCTATTTAAAGAAGCATAACATTTTATCAAAATCGCAGTTTGGCTTCAGAGAGGGTCTGTCAACACAGAATGCGTTAAATACCCTAACTACAGGAATTTATTCTGCCCTTGATAAGCAAAGACAAAGTATTTGCATCTTTCTAGACGTCGAAAAGGCCTTCGACGCTGTTGATCACAGGATTCTTCTCAGAAAATTGGAGGGTATCGGTTTTAGGGGTGTTCCGCTGCTTTTGATTGGGGATTTTGCGGTCTAGAAGGCAATGCACAAGGATTGACGGCAGATGCAGCGATTTTGAGGTGGTTGAATTTGGCGTTCCTCAGGGTACAGTCCTGGGTCCGTTGTTATTTAGTTTGTATATCAATGATATATTTGATGTGCAGACAGCTGGTAAAGTCATTGGTTTTGCAGATGATACTGCAATTCTATATGAAGATTGTTCTTGGCAACGGCTAAATACCATAATTGAAGAAGATTTTGTGAATATTAAGGGGTGGTTTGATGCCAGTGGGTTAACTATTAACACAAAGAAGACGAAGTATGTTGCATTTGCCTCCTATAGGTCACACCTGCCGTCAATTAATACACTGCAAATGGTTTTTAACAACCAATGTATCCAAATTAAGGCGGCACCAAAAGTTAGGTATTTGGGAATCATCATAGATCAACATCTGCGTTGGGATGAGCATGTTGGTGTGGTTGTTAAAAAGTTGAGGAACATTTTGTATAAGTTTAAATACCTAAAAACCTTTCTGACAACGGGGTGTCTTAGAATGGTCTATTCGGCATTGGTTGAACCCCTTCTTACATACGGGATTGTTGTTTGGGGTGCTGCGTTGAGTTGTCACCTGAAAAGGTTGGATATAATTCAACGTTGGTTCCTGAAACTAATTTATAATAAGTGCTACACTTACCCGTCTGAATCGTTGTACGCTGAAGCAGGAGCTAATGATATTAGGCAACTTTTTTCATTGGCTGTGTTGACGCAGCAGCGGCCGCTCAAACGAACAGAGCAATTAAGACTGTGGGCCAGCGTAGTTATACTTATATTGCACCGAGAATTTATAATACTCTTCCAGTCAGTATCAGAACTGCACCAACGTTATGTTCTTATGTGAGGATGGTGAAAGCATGGGTTTCGAAATCTAGACACATCATTCATGGTTTAGTACACAAATAGGTGTTGAACAGGTCGTATGATATCTTTTGCGATGTTGTACCGCACAGTAATCATTTTTAAATATGCACACTTTTTACTTTTTATTATTATATAAATTTGTGAGAGTGTACATTGTACATGTGAAAATGTGTGAGAGAATGTGTTTGTGTGATTGTGCTGGTGGGTGTTTTGGTTTTTGCGCCTGTGGGTGTGTGTGTGAGTGTTCTTGTGTTCATTACTTGGTTTTGTATTCTTTGCTTGGTTTAGATTTATCCACGCACAAGTCTCTGACTTTTGTGGATCTTTCCAAGATTTATTATGTTCAGTAGATCTATGTATGTTATTGTTATTGAACTGTATTTTGAAAAAATAAATCTATATTATATATATATATATATATATATATATATATATATATATATATATATATATATATATATATATATATATATATATATATATAATCCCTAAATGTAATTGAGCGTGCTGTAATCACAAGCTTGAGCTTGCTTGAAGAGCAGAGTATAAGAAAAAGTTGTGGGTCATTCAACCATCATGTAGTTTTATCCATTACACCTCGCTTTACACATATTTAATTTTGGTAGGTGTCTTCCTGTTTGTATGTTGGGACGATTTTAGTAACTAGTGTGCACCCAAAACTGTGCTTGCGGCCAAACAAATTTATCCGAGAGATAACTCAAAAAATACTAAACTGATTTCAATCAAACTTGGCAAAAATCATGTTTGGGCGAAAACCGAGGTCGAGTTTGTTAATCAGCCTTTATGCTCAAGTTTTTCCGCTGAAAATCAGGGAAAACTTTTTGAAAAGGCTATATTTTTGTAAGCATCAGAGTAACTGGAATGAGACTTTACAGGTGGTTAGAAATAATGAAAATAAACCTCTGTTGTGAATTTTAAGCAATTTGGTACACAATATGTAGAGTTTTTTCCAAGGTAAAAATAAAATCCCAAAGACATACGCTGAGACGACTTATTGGTTAAAGTGCAGTGCCTGACAGACAGAGTTGTTAACTGCCACGCGTAGATTGATTTTTTTTATTGGTTGCGGCATCTCAGGCCATTAGCACATTCTTTTCCATCATTCTATATATTTTTTAAATTTTCCAGACAGAGTCAACTTGGCTCGCCCGGGAATCGAACCCGGGACCTCTTGCTTAGCAGGCTGGCACCTAGCCACCTGCGCCACGAGGGCGTCGTAGATTGATTTATACAACAGGTATACACCCTATATCAACAATAAGCAAACTAAATATATACCAGGCATAAATATACTACCCGAATCAACAATCTTGGCCGCAATTATGGAAAATGACAGACTACATGAAATTAAAAATTTGCTTAATGTTTAGTTTTTATTTTAGGTTAATGAGAGAATATGTTGTTTCTAGATTAATAATTTTAGTTTATATGAAAAGCTTGTGAACTGAATCATCGCTAACTGATAAAATAAGTTATGTTATTAAATTAATTCTTTTACACAGGAACAGTACGTGTGCAATTACGACTGTTAAAAATTGTATAAATATTGCAAAATTTGAAAATAATCTAATTCTTTATTTAAAATCGAAACTTATAAATTAGTAATGAATATATAAACCTTAGATAAATAAACCTGTCAAACGAACGGCGATACCACGTTCACAAAACAGAGTGTCATACGATCACCGAAGTTAATCAAGCTCGGGCAGAGTCAGTGATTGGATGGGTGACCGTCTGGGAGCATCGTATACTGTATATAGGGGTTCTGTGGGCGATAAACAGAATTTTAAGGAGGTATAGCTGCAAAATGGGATAAAGACAGCTTATAGAGGTCCAACTAAGCTGTTTTTTTGTCTTTCGCTCACATTTCCTTTTTATCCTCTTCCCCGCCCAGTACCCCTATTAACTCCTGGTCCTGTAACTTTCTTGAAAGCTGTTTGCAAGAAATTTTTCTTGTATGTGCATCCAGAAAGTGTTCTAAGCATGTTTCTCAAAAAAATTCTAAAAGTCCCCCGTATACTAATCTGCAAATTAACCGAAAATTTAATTTTTATTTACAAAAAGAATGTACCTGCCGAATTATAAACGTAACAGGTATTTTTCCTTATTAATCGCTTGGATGGTCTCTTTTAGTCAACTCATTTGAAGCAGTTTCTGCAAAGAGAATAACAAACAAGCTTTTTTAAAACAAATTTGTAGTTATCTGTAAAGCTCATTGTGTTATTTTTTAAACTTAGTACCCACGCTGCCTTTATATGGGTTTCCCTATGTATCAAAACTCAAGATTCTAGTTTAAAGGTAAGCTTTCACCATTTGAAATATTTTGACGAAAATTCGCTAGCATAACGTACTTGTTGCACCTAAACTATTTTCAACACTTATTCACTGTTACTGTATCCATACATTTTGAAAATGAAATAAATATAAACAATATGAAATTTTGAAATTATAATTGTAATAATTTACACTCAACATGTGACTATGTAATTTAAACTGCTTTATGCTATTATGTAGTTTCATTTACTTCAAATTTTTCATACACTACATAAAGAGTAAAACTAAGAGTAAAGAAAACCATAAGTTGTTACTATTTTGATAACAATTGTGTTAGTACTCTTTCTAAGGTGTATTTATTCAAAGTGTTTATCCGTGGTCGATATTTCGAGGTGGTATTCACATGGACCTGAATCCGACTGATAGTTAGGTTAGGAGTGATATTCACCTCCCAGACCATAGCATAATTTACCTATCCTTGAAATTTGTAATAATTAGTGACTTAATTGGATAAAGAATACACTACACCGTTTTATAACATAGACATAAATAAATACCTACCACATCATAATGTTGATTTATCCAGGGTCTTCAGTTTTTGAGCTCACCAGAGTAAAGCACAGTAACTTTGTCTTTAAATTTTGAGAGATCTAGATAAAGATATTTAAATTTTGCTACACTTACACTGAGATTAGGAGAATTGTTCAAAATAAATTAATTATTCAATTAGACACATATATAAAAAACACAAATATCAGCCTTTATTAACATAATATATTTATATATACCATATATATATATATATATATATATATATATATATATATATATATATATATATATATATATATATATATATATATATATATATATATATATATATATATATATATATATATATATATATATATATATATATATATATATATATATATATATATATATATATATATTTATATTTATTTACTACAAATACTCAACGGGAATTATCCCAAATTAAGAGTATGAATACAGTACATATCATACACTATAAAAATTAACATAGTAAAGTTCTACTAATTACCAAGCAGCGATGCAACGTGTCTCATTTCAGACTCACCACAACACAATATGTCTATTGACTGATGCACGCTGTTATAAATGGAGCACGATTTGTAAATCGGTGAGTTAAGCCTAACATTGGTCCTAGGTGGCGGTAGATAAAAAAAGTCGTGTCTTCTATAAACCAAAAACTAACTATTAAATAATAATAATACAGCTATTCGAGAGAAAGACTTGTGCGCAATCAAAATTTTATGAAATACTAAAAATATATATCTTTCAACACATATATAGAGTCACACGAAGTATATTGTAGATATTGACTTTAAATTTGGCAAAATGCATGTTCTCAGCTTGACACAATACAAATTTCGACCCCTCATGTTCTTTACCAAGGACTCAAGACACATATGAGGATTTTTAGATCACGCGCATTCCTATATTCAGCATTTTTGCATTTAGAAGTATGATTCATGATTGTCAAAGTGTATAAATATCATAGATAGAGAAATGTATAATATAATATATGTATGTATACAATCCCAGACTCAGACATGCATGAGTGACAAAATCAATTTGGAAGATGATAAAGAATATGGAGATTCTTTGTAAGAGATTTACAATAAATAGAGATACATGATTGTCTGCACCTGACAATATGAACCGTTCTCAGATCTCTAGAACACGAGAAACACATCCATACTAACAGGGTACAACTTCACCCTGTGATTACCCTAATCTAATCACCGGCTACACTACCGTCACCCAGCATCCAGTCCGCGACATTCTAACAATACTAGCCATTTAATACTAGAGGTAAGTCCATGTATATCTAAGCACTCTCCAGCACTGCACATTACACATGACTTTAACCTGTACAATAATGTTTATAATATTTTAATTAATTAATTAAACAATTTTTGTTTATCTATAAACTTACAAAAAATAATATCGCGGCATATTGATCCTTCCTTCTCATTATCTAGTCCCTACTGTTTGCTTACATATTAAAAGCCTCTCAATACTTTTGAATACTGAATAACGAATGCTTTATAATAAGGAAAAAACAAAGGAAAAGTATAAAACAAAGTACTGAGACAAACTGAACAGATCGAAATCATTTTGTCAAGAACATCATCTTAATAATAAAAAAATAAAAAAATCATGTAACCATGCTAACTTGACCTAAACAAATACTATAACTAAACTGTCAACTATTCCTTAATTAACTTAAATAGCTTAAATTTATTTAAACTACCAGAAAACATCAAATAAATCTACTTATCAATTGACCACTTTACTTCTTCGTTGCGGCTCTTCTTGTCAGCCTTTTCTCACTAATATTGTTTTCTCTCGCAGCAAATATTGAAGTGCCTTTAAATTTATGAGACTGTTTCAAAATCTCCACTTTTTTTAAAAACATTGATAGTTCCACTTTTACGACCTTTTTAGTTTTGCCAAATATGTCCACACTATTCACATCATATCTTTCCAGGTTAACTTCCAATATTTCCTTAAACTTCTCTGCAATAATTTTCAAGACTGTGTCGCTATTATTACTATCAGTGGCCAGTCCATGCACAATAATGTTATTTCTTTTGCTTTTCTTCTCTAAGTATTTAACTTTACTCTGTAGCTCTTTGTTTTCAGCTTCAAGGTACTCTATCTTTTTATTAGCTATTTCAACATCATGTCTAAACAATCTAAATTGATCCTCTATAAATGCCTTGATTTCCATTTTGTTAGAATTTATTGCCCTTAGCAAATCATCATTTGATATTCCAGTTGATGCACTCATATTATATAGCTATTAAATTTAACAAGACCCAATATAAACTATTTACAGTGAAAACCATGTGTGTACCCACCTTTAGCTAAAACTTGTATTTGTTATCTCGCTAGTATTTTGTTAAAGATAACAACTTTTAAACGACATGGATTTTTAAAGAATCTTGTGATTTCTTGAAATTCGTTTTATTAATTTGTACCAAGTCAATTTATTGCATTCTTTCACACAATATGTAGTCCAGGCACTATGACACTATGTGAAACACTTTTTCTAAATTATCTACACCTAATACCCGAAGAACAGACTCTAATTCTGTCACACGCCCTTGGAAACTTCCATCATGCTAAAGCACCACACACACACACACACACACACACACACACACACATATATATATATATATATATATATATATATATATATATATATATATATATATATATATATATATATATATATATATATATATATATATAATTGAAAAGTGTGAGATTTAAATTTCTAATAGGTGAAGTGCAAAAACATGTGAACAGGGTATTTTTTATAAAATAAAATCATGATCATGAGTTGAACTTAATTAATTCTAGATAAAACATATTCTGGGCAGATTTATACATGAGATTTTCGATTAAAGAGGTTGCTGAAGGCTTAAATTTATAATTCACAAATCCTAATGCTTTGTCAATATTAATTATATCAATACTAGTATCACTAATTTACATATACAAAAAGAAAATACAAATATATATATATATATATATATATATATAATATATATATATATATATATATATATATATATATATATATATATATATATATATATATATTAAAAAAACTATCAATCTCACTGACTAAGATATTAATTTTGACTGACTTGAAATTTATGTTGCAACTTATTGAGAAATTTAGTGGAGGCAGGAAAGTTCGTGTCTGGCTAAAGCCCTAAAAAGAATCAATCGAAAAAGTTGTAAATAACTTACATGTAGTGCACTGGCACTTCCAGAGGTCCACAGACTGATCTCAAGCCTTCAGATGAGGCCCCACAAGTGTTAATTTGCCTGCAGACGGAATGTAAAAGCCGAACAGTGTAGCATCATAATAATTTTGCGCTGACCATAGGCGCTTAGTTACTCCAAGAGAGGAGCTAGTAGTTGACGGAGACAGCTTGTCGAGGTAGAGACAAAAAGAAAGTATACATGCAATGTACATTCAATAGAGGAGCCAGTAGTTGACGGAGACAGCTTGTCGAGGAGACAAGAAGAAAGTATACATGCAATGTACATTCAATAGAGGAGCCAGTAGTTGACGGAGACAGCTTGTCGAGGTAGAGACAAGAAGAATGTATACATGCAATGTACATTCAATAGAGGAGCCAGTAGTTGACGGAGACAGCTTGTCGAGGTAGAGACAAGAAGAAAGTATACATGCAATGTACATTCAATAGGTTAAGTAGACACTGGGGTTCAACTTGAACTGGAAAATGACGTAAGCTTGAATATGGCCAGCAAACGTGTGTTTGAGCGATCAACTTGGACAGATCGCACATAAACGTAAACTAGAATCGGAGACCGAAACTGATAACTTGAACTGAGAACTTAAACTGAGAACTTCAACTGAGAACTGAAACATGTTTAATCCTTTTTTAAACAAGTTGTTACTACCACTGAACTAAATTCAAATTGTTTGAAACACCTGCATAAGAATTACACCAAACATAAATGCCCCGACGAAGCTACGTTTCATTTGCTTGTCCGATAGAGACTCTCCTTGAGGTTCTCGCTCTGTCAGCAAGAGAGTTGCGGTAATGAATAAAACATAACCGTTACAAAGTACCTAGGTATTATACTTATATTAATTTGAGGTACGTAGATTACTTCTTGAAGTAAGTTTGTTTCACTTTGGTAATATAGTACCTACATGCATTGATTAAGAACCTGAATCTGATGGACACAACCACTTCCTTATTTGTTTGATTGGATGTTAGAATCATAATATACTACAGTCAACGGCCGAAGGCATTTGTTGAAGTTAGGTTAAAATTAAAAGTTGGGCTAATATTTACCGACCATTTATATTAACCTTAGAATATATGTGATAGTTTTATATTCTGAGATTCTAAGGTATTAGCGAAATCGATTTCGAGGTTATACTTAGAACGCGCACGTTTCTATCATGACTCCTGACAGTTAGCAAATGATAAACAGTAGTGTTGTCAGACGAAACTAGGGGAGGGAGCTATCTTTTAAATTTGGGTCTCTAATTTCAAAGACAAAGAAGTTATGGGCAGTTAAAGAAACAAATTTTGGACTTTTCCTCAAAACGTCAAACTCGCAATTTGAAACGTCAAAATTGGCAATGTTAAGGCAAAGAACGTGAAACAAATACGGATTGTGAAAAGAAAAGGTTGAAAGAAGAATGTTCTGCGAACCCTAAAGTTTCAGATTTAACCGCCACTGCCCTTTAGTTTACTGAAATATTTACAGAAATTTCATTTCAAATAGACCCTTTCTCTGATACTTTGGTTGTCGGTTCAGTTAACTTGATGCTTTCGCTGTTGGTTTTGTGAAGTTTATGGTTTAACGGTCTATAATTTTTAGCTAATTTTCGTAGACAAAATTCGTTAATGAATTTTTGAATTTTTTATAGAAATACGTTGCGTTTCTAGAAACAAAATCTGGACGCAGTAAGGGCGTTTTGGTAGCGAATTTTCACTAAATCCTTCAAATTTCAAAAACTCAATTTGCTATTAACGTAAGCTTTGTTGGTTAGGAAACCAACATTTAAGTTTATTTTCAGATTTTTGTTTATAATTTTAAACCATAAGGAATTTTGATAAAATATAGTACATTGTTTCTACTACATAGACTATACTGGTAATCATATTGATGACTGCTCGCATTTTCTATTAAAAACATTTTTATGGAAATTCATTTCCATAACACACTCTCTGCACCCAGACACTTGAAAAATGTTTATATATTTTGAAACAAAAAAGTTATTTCGATGAAATATGGGACATTGTTTCTACTATATAACCAAGTTCGATGCCTGTTTTAATCAAAGAAATACGTTTGCTACTAAAAACATTTTAAAGAAAATTCGCTACCATAACGCACTTGCTGGGTCCAGACTTTTCTGATATCTATCGATTAGGATGAGAGTTGTCGCAAATGGCAACACTGCTGATTGTTTATTGTGACATCCTTTTCTAGCCTGTCCGTTTAAAATTTAATTTGGAGATTTTGTTGGCAATGGCAGCGTAACTCTGATTTATCTGTCTAACATTTTAGGCATCCATTCATAGATAATTTCAGGTCATGTGGTAGACTATTTTTTTATATACTGATAACTCAAGATTTACGGAGCCAATTGAGTTCAAGTTTGGTAGGTACAACTACTGATACAATATCTATGTGTTTGTAAAGTTTTTGTTTAATACTTCTAGTAATGTAAGAGATTTTCGATTTCAAACAGTTTTTGTCCATTTTTTTGAGAGTTTTGAGTGTCAAAACTGTCTAAAGAACTCGTATAAGCTATTAACAAGACGAAGGGAATCGCCAAATTTGGTTTTGATTGGTCAAGTATTTTTGACTTATCGGTTGGGTATATATATAAACATTTCAACTGACTTTGGATTTGGGTTCTAGGGGCTCTAATTTGCGTTCATTTAAAGAAAATTTCCAAAAGTCTTACCACCGATACCTCTCTATTAGTGAATTTTCTTAACGAGAATTTACTATTAGTACAAACATGATTGGTGAGTAAATAAACGCACCAAACCAGTTGAAGTAACATATAGATAAATTTTATATTAAAGTAAAATAATAATTTATTTAAGTTTATTTTTTAAGAGCCTCGGTGGTTCAGAGGTAAGAACGTGTGCCTCTGAACCAAAGGGTACTGGGTTCTATCCCAGGGTACTCCTTTCACTTTTTCAGTACATACTGTACAATTAACATCAACCGACGCTGTGGCATTGTATTTGAGCAAGTTGAATGTCTGCACGTTCCGCCCTTCGGAGGGGGCGTAAAGCCGTCGGTCTCGTGACCATGCGATGTTGGGCACGTTAAAGATCCCTACACTCCTTACAGAAAGGCAGGGGTTCGGCAAAAGTTCCAGGATGGTGAGGTGAAACTGCCCCCAGGCGCGGCGATTGGCCATAGTCGGGGAAATAGGCCGACGTTAAAGAAACAAAACACATACAAAACACAAAAGTTTATTCTTTCGAGACTGCTGATAAAATTTTAAATTATATTTTAAAGGGCCAAACCATAATATTATTTAGGTCAAATTAATTTATCCCTAATGGGTTTGAAAACATTAGACAGTTAACTCTGCACATCAAAGACCTACTTTAAGAGATCAGGACACAAGCCGTTTTAAATAACAAGCACTTAAGATAAACAAAACGGGATAAAGTGGTTTCAGAAAGAAAAAAAACTATTTACAAGTAGATTAAGTAGCCGAAGCTTTAGCTACAAAGAGGCTTTCTTAACCACAAAGAAAATTAAGAGCAGATCGTAAATTGGTGTAAGAAGCTAGGATAATTAGTATTGCTTTAAACATTGTTTTTATTAAGAAAATATTGCGATTTATAACGCTGTAAATTAAATTTTTAATTACAAGACTCTCAAACCTTACAAAATGAATAGATTCTGTAAAACATTTAACTAATTACGACTGAAAGATTAGAAGTTGTATAAACACGAGACTAGACTGTAACAAGAATATTTAGAATTACTTCTACAGGGTGTCGAAACTAAAATTTGCATCCCCTAAAATATACGTGTGAAAAAATACTATAACAGGTTAATTATAACTTGAAGGGGGACAACATTTTTTCTTGGTTTTGCAGTTATTTATGCATCTCGTTAGCTCCCAGAGCCACCCCTTCACAAAATATAAATGGTAAGGGGGGTTGAGTGACCCACGATTTTGAAGCTGCTTTTCTTTTTATGCAAACGTGTTTTTTAAATTTTGAACGATTGGTTTTTGAGAATCACGAAATTGTTTTAGGTTCACTGAAATTTGCAAGATTGTTAACCTGGTACACTCTCGCTCAAATTGTAAACTATTTTTTGGTAGGAACAGAGTAAGAAATACTATCTGCAAAAAAATTTTTAATTTTTAAAGGGAAAGCCAATTTTGGCCAAATCTATTAAAATTATGATTTTAGTGAATTTTCTTAAACAAAATTAACTAATGAGGAGATCTCGACTTTTGAATTTTGAAAAAATTTCTTCAAATCAGCGCTAATTAGGCCCCCTAGAAAACATATCTGGGGTCAGTTTCGATTTTTATATGTTTATATATATATATATATATATATATATATATATATATATATATATATATATATATATATATATATATATATATGTATCACACCGATAACTCCAGGAAAATCGAAACAGTGTTTATAATTTTAATATTAGTTAAAAAATTTGGTGTGATATTGGAATGAGTTCTCTAATAATGGTAGATAAAGACTAGTGGCAGCTGCACGAGTGTTATTGGTAGAAATGCTGAAAAAGAAACATACGCTGAACAAAATTTTCAAAGTGACATTTTATAAAAATATTTTGGCAGTTTAGTTTGGAACATAAAATAAAATTGTGTTAACTGCAAGCACAAGCTTCTGCTTATTTGTGGAACATACTGTAAAATTTAAATCAATAAACATACTATACTATACTATACTATATATATATATATATATATATATATATATATATATATATATATATATATATATATATATATATATATATATATATATATATATATATATATATTTAGACGGACCTTGCAGTCTTACCATCGATACCTCTCTATAAGCGAATTTTTTAAAATAAAAGATTCTTAATCTTTTTAATAAAAATTCGCTAATAAGAACAAAACAGAAATGTCACTATATAAAAAAAAAAGAAACAGCACACGGTGTTATCAGACGGTCACCCATCCAGGCACTAACCATGCCCGAGGTTACTTAACTTCAGTGATCGCACGGCAATCGGTTTTTTCAACGTGGTGTAGCCGTTCGCTTGAAATGTATATTTATCCAAGGTTTATATATTCACTCTTATTTTTTAAGTATCGATTTTAAATAAAGAATTAAGTTATTTTTAAATTTTGCAATATTTACACAATAATTTTTAACAGTCCTGATTGCATAAGTTCTGTGCTTGTGTGAAAGAATTTAACATAACATATTTTAAAGGTTAGGGTCTTGGACAACTCAGTTATTTCGCAATATGATCAAATAAAGCAATGATTTAATTCACAAGCTTTTCATATGAACTAAAATTATTAATCGAAAAACAACCTATTCTCTCATTAACCTAAAATAAAAATAAATTGATATGACATATGACCTTACATAAACTGCGCCATTTTGCTATAAGAATGCAAATAACAGAACAAACCAGTAGCAATTTAATTTCTGACCACGTGACCAAGAATCGTGTCGTTGGTCATTTCAGAATGCCAAATCTATAGATAAATCTCCCTAGACTAAATTCTAAAAAAGTGTTGTAATTGTAAAAGTTTTATTCAACTTATATGGTTTTTATTGAGGTATTTCTTAGATCACAACTAAAAATCAGGCTTAAACCCTTTAGCTGTCGATTTTACCAAATATGTTTTTGAATAAAAAAATCAATTCTAGAAATAAATATTACCGTTAATTTCCCTAACGAGGGAAAGTTCCCAAGTTTGTGTAATAAAATTTTGAAACTGACAAATCTATTAGGTAGATTTTGTAGCTTTCTAACATTCAAAGAAAACAAGCTATGACATGCGTTATGTCAACCTCTCCCACGCACATTACACAACGCCCTAACAAACTTTTTGGAGCGTGTCGTAGCTTTTAATTTTTTTTCATTCAGGATAACTTAAATTTGTGTTGAGAGAAACGCATCGAAATTAATATATGAGAATATTTTTGAATGCTTTATATATCTGAAAAATTCCATTCTACTTACTTTAATCATTTAAAAAATATACAACACTGACTACATGTGGGGGGTGGTGTTCCTTCTAGAAGATTGTATGTCATTTTTGTGTGTCCTAATCTTAGTATTCTGACAAGGACGCTGTCTTTACGTTAAATTTTAAATTGTAACTTGCTTTTTGTAAGTACTGGGCGAAACAAATGTAAATTGGTATTTTTTATTGACTAAAAATCCTGCCACTTAATAAAAGGTACAAGTCTGTAAGCGATGATGAGATCATAACACATACTGAATTTCATTTCTGTTCCGCTGTTTATAGCCGTTTTAGCCTTCGAATCAGCTGTCTCATTGCCTTGAATACCGATATGCGATGGTACCCATAACAATAAGTCAGAAGTCTTGCTTATGATTTTCAAATTTGATAACATTTTTTTATTATTTTGTGAACAAGAATATTATCTGATTTTGATTTCGTAAGTGCCTGGAGGGATGACTCATTGTTCCCTCGCATAAGGAGAGAAATACGAGTATTCTTTTATGGTGAACATTACTGGCCTTTAGAGAGCAAAGCAACAGTGTTAAGATAATATATATTTCTGCAAAATATTTGTATATCTAGTTTGTAAAATATGGGGATCTAAAAGATGTGGTTTATCCTTAAAAAGTGTATAATTTTTTTGTCTATTTAATTTATAACAGAAATAGAGTTTCTTCAATAGACAATAGACCTCATGGCCACAGTGGAGGGACTGTAATGGCCCGGTCAGAATATAACCCAACCTTCTTTTTAGTAAATTTAAAAAAATCACTATGAGGAGATGCCGACTTTTGAATTAAAAAAATATTCTTCAAATGAGCGCGAGCTAGGCTCCCTAGAATCCATATCCGCAGTCAGTTTCAATTTTGAAAAAAAAATCATATCTCCGGAAATAAGAAACCTATGGCAACTAAATTTGGTAAGCTGGTTTACATTGTAAAAGCCAAGCAAAGTATTAAAAATTAGGTCTCTACTCTAAAAGTAAAAAAGGTATAGGCACTTGATGAAGCAAAATTTTAGTGCCACTAAAATATTGGATATGTTAAAAGAAAATCTATTCAATTTTACAGAGCACGGTTATCTTTTCATGCCGCCAAAAGTACCAGAAAAATAACTTTGAAAATTTTATAATTTTTCTCCAGAAAATGTCAAACTGGAGATTTTAAACGCGAAAATTAGTATAACTATTGTGTTTTACTAATCGTAAATATTGCATAAAATGTATATTAAAAGGTTCTAGATTATGCTACTCTCCTTATTTGATAAAATAGTTGCAAAATATGCCTCTAAACACCTCAGGTATTACAAATAGATAACTGGTGACTACTGCGCGTTATCTACCTTTTATTGTACAACATTTTTTAAGTGTTAGGGTGGTCCAATGGTGGAAGGCATTGCTAATAAGCAAATGAACAATGGTTCAAATCTCGCGTTGACTACATTTCTCTTTTAGTTTTTTTATACTTCTTTTCGTCTTCGATGTATTTTGAAAGTTATCTGATATATTTTCAATATTTTTAGCGCCTCTTTGTTGAAAAAAATGGCTAATGAAAGATAAGCGTTTTAAAGACTTTTAAATCAAGTTTTATATTGTTGTCCTTAGTTGGTAAAACCGTTCCACAGTTAACATAGACGTAGAGATTTGTGACATCAGAAGAGGTTGTATTCTTCTCTACAAGCAAATTCAATTTTTACAGCACCGAGAGGCAAAATGATTTTCTCTATGAAGCCACAGGTTATGTATATAGTTCTGTATTTTTTTATTATTTTTTTATTTAATATTATTGGCTGCGGCATCTCAGGCCATTAGCACATTCATTTCCCATCATTCAATATTTTTACAAATTTTCCAAAGTCAACTTTTCTCGCCCAGGAATCGAACCCGGGACCTCTGGCTTAGCAGCTGGCACCTAGCAACCTGCGCCACGAGGGCGTCCTTAGAGTTCTGTATGTAGATTAGATTTTGAGTAGTTTTTAATTTATTTAATTTATTTCTGTTAGCTAATTTTCTTATAAATGAATTTAATGAATTTTATTTGAAGAAGCATTTGTTGATAATTTTTGTGTGAAAAATTATTTAATCGATGGAATCTTTTTTAAACGAAATTCGTCGAAAATAAGGTCTTAATGGATTTTCGTGCAAACTAGTTATTTTATTTACAATTTTGATTACGTATTGGGTATATAATTTGAATTTTATGTATGCTTTTAGCAAAAAATTTTTATAAAAATAGTTAGCTAGTTTTCGCAGAATTTTTTTTGTGCTTCCGTAGAAATCATTTTTTGTAACCTATTTTTGTGTAATTTTGGTAATTGAGGATAAATGTCTAATAAGTTATTGTAAAAAAATTAACGATTTTCTTGAAACAATTTTTTTCAAATTTTCATGAGATTTTTGTTGTCTCGTCGAAAAAGTTTTTGGGGAAAATTATATTTTATGCAGGTGTTTCTTGACGGCCATGAATTCCGTCAAGGGACCTGTTATGTTTCTGAGCTGTCCTCTGATAAGATTTAGCAGCGCCACAGCTCTCTTTGAACTGGGTTCGTCAATTACTGACTTCCCATGTCTGAGCCCTGGACAGTCTGCCCAGTACACCTTGCGTTCGTTTCTGACCCAGGACTTAATGGCTCCCCTGGCAGTGCTATTTGTCACGCTCAGAATCGGTTCTGGTCCCATAAATGGTTCTTCTTCATTGCCTTCGACCCCCGAGTGACCCGGCACCCAGATGAGGGTGGCCTCATTCTGCCCAGTCAGGTCGCTAGTCTCGTCTCGGCACTTACTCATTAGCCAGGAATTTACCTGTGGGCTACTTAGAGCCTTAAGGGCTGCCTGGCTGTCTGTGGCTATGAGGAGCCGCTTGTTGGTGTAGCCCCTCATCTTGTTCTCCCGCAAATAGTGCAGGAGGCGTATATTTCAGCCTGAAAGACCGTTGCAAGAGCTCTGAGGGAAATACTATTACTTACCCTCGGTACTTCCGAATAAACACCTGCCCCCATCCCGCGGCTCCCCGCCGGATCCGTCCGTGAATCAGACGAGCGCGCTTCGTGGTATACCCGTCGTCTCCTTCCGCCATGCTTCGCGGTCGGGGATTTCTACTGTAAAGTTGTTTCCCCTGCAGATTCGCGGGCTCGCGAAGTATGACGTCATTTCAAACATGGGCTCCTTTACGATCTCCTGAATTTTGCAGTGAACACTGAAGCCTGGGTTGATCTTCAGTATACCATTGCATATAGTTTATATTACCTGAAATATATAACTAAGTTAGTTCTTTTATTTTCATTACATGATACAGTCCATTTCAATACGTAACTGCAGTAACTACAATACACGAACCAGACATACATTAACAACTAACAACAAGGAATTGAAAGAATAAACAAAAGTTTTTATGTATGCTGATACATTAACTTGGACCCATTCTCGCCACAATGACCAACCACTGACCCTAGAGTGTAGTTCCTCCTTAACATCCTGGTAATATTGCCGAACTCTTGCACTCTTGTAAGAATGGAAGGGCCGTTTAGCGTGTTTAACATCAGCTGATATGATAGGACTGACAGATTTACGCTCTATCTGAAGGGCGGAACCGGCAGAGATTTACGTTGTTCAAATCCAAATCACAACCACGCGAAATGATAATCTTAGAGTATCTTACTAAAATTTTCAAATCTTGTAATGTATGCTAAACAACCTTGTAAAGTAAATAAAGGTTATATATAAAGTGTTTAAAATAAAAAAAATCTATTTAAGCCCCCTTGGGTTTGCTGTTAATTACATGTGATTCTGCAGCATTTAAGAGCTGAGATCCAAAACAAATATTTTTTTTATTTGCTTTACTACAAGTATCTCTGTAAAAGTTTTTACTTCGGCGGAAATTCAAGACTTTAATCTCATTAACAAAATCATTTATACGCAAGCACGTAAGAAAGGACGCACTGAAGAAAGTAGGGAAATACCAATATCATACAAAATTAAAAGACACTACATTGTTATTCAATACGAGCCTCCGATTTGAAATTCAAATAGCTAAAAAATCTATACCTTGTACCGACAAAACAAACAATATGTATGCGCTACCAGGTCCAATTTTAAATTTGACCTGGAAAACAACTTTGTAATTGAAACTAATAATGCAAATTCATTAATTAAATTTAAATTTGTTTCAACAAAATCATTATAAATTTGTATAATGAAATTCCTCCAATTAAATCACCAAAACTATAATGAAATGAAAATGAGAAATTTATTACGATAAAGTACAGCATCCAAAAGTTAGAACTATCCACTTAAACGTACCTATATTATACAGTGTGTTATTATTTCTGAACGTCATTACGTCTGGCTTTAACATGATTAAAGGTTATACCCTACCTCCAAATTTACGTGAAAAATGAAATCTTTCCACACAGAAGATTTTATGGTTTGTGGCTCTGTATGATGCAAAAGCGACTCTTGTTTTAATGTTCAGCTCCTTGGGCTCTTTATATGTACCTATTCTCAACTCTTGGGGTTGGATTGAGAATAAAACAGTTGTCCGGTAGTGAAAGCCTTTTAATTATTCTGTTTAATTATACAGTGTGGACTGCAGTAACGAAGTAAAATTCATAATTCGAAGAGAAATGCTTTTTGTGAAAAATGAGCGGACAAGTTAACAAAATTTTTTGTTTGACACCTTGCGGTATTAGTTGTTGATTTTTTTCAAATAGCAACCCCATCATCTCTCGACGGAAATCTAAAGAGCATTTTTTTTTATGGTACCGTAGACTGGGGTTATTTGGAACGCAGGTGTCTATTTGGAACAGACTAGCATTTTGTTTATTCTATTGCCGAATTAGTTTACGATGACATGTCAACTTCAATTCTATCAATTATTGTAGTTGAGATTTTCACCTATCTAAAGCTGCCACTTTAGCTGCGATATTGGCGAATTTTCATTCAGAAAAATTTTCTAACAAAGAGGTCACAATGAAAATCTCTTGAAAAAATTTCTTCAGATGAGGGCGAATTTGAGTCCATAGAAACCAAAACCAAGGTGCGTTAAAATTTTTATTTGTTTATATATATATATATATATATATATATATATATATATATATATATATATATATATATATATATATATATATATATATATATATATATATATATATATATATATATATATATATATATATATATATATATATATATAGTGTGGCGCATTGAAAACGAAACAGACCGAATTGCGTCTAGAGAATTTTATTTTTAACGCTGAAACACCTCAATTTTAATATTGAGGAGGGCATGTTTTGACATAAAACTCAACTTTGTCACATCAATCCCTTAAGGTTGGTAATAACAACCCTTATATTCTAAATAAGAAACATGGGTCGAGTGGTACATCATTTGAAAGCTCTTTCTTTTATAAATTCAGCACACTATTTTTTTGTGGAAGTTTTATCAACTCGTTTAAAAATTATTCACAGTTGAAGATGCAAAAACGCATTTCACTCATTCCGATAAGAAATGTGCTGATAGTCAATGTTTTGTTGGTTTGTAAACAAAAAATTGACTATCAGAACATTTCTGTTCGGAATGAGAGAAATGCGGTTTATTATTTCAGTTTATCGGTCGGTTTGATACTTGATAGTATTACCGAAAATTAATTTCACAATGGTGTATTCTGTAGAAGAAAGAGTTGAAATAATTACTCTTTTTTTCAAAAACAATGACTGTGCCAACCGTACCACAAATTTGTTTAATGAACGACATCCGAACAGACAAAGGGGTCAGTAGCCAACAAAAAACGGGACCTTGAACGTGAATTTCCGGTTAGAAATGAGACTAGTGAGATTGAAGTCTTAGGACAAATTGCTGCAGGCCCAACTTTGAGCACGAGAAAATTGGCCACTGTTTCAAACATCAAAAGAAGAACTATTCAGCGAATATTGAAGCATCATAAATTTCACGCGTATAAAATTTATCTTGTACAACAACTGAATGAAGATGATTTTGATCGGCGGCTGGAGTTTTGTGAAGCTGTGACTGCACGAATAGCTGATAACGGGAACTTTTTGTTCAATATCTGTTTTTCAAACGAGTGTACGTTTTTAGTAAACTCTACAGTCAATTGTCATAGTTGTCGTTATTGGGCAGATAATAATCCAAGGAATTTTCACGAAGTCCACACTCAAACTCCACAGAAATTGAATGTCAGGACTGGCATTTTAGGAGACCGTTTAATCGAACCAATATTTCTTGAGTGGCGAAACGTATTTGGAGTAACTAGCAGATACCGTTTACCCTCTACTAATTGACATTGTTGAAAATGATGATCGCTATCATGAAAATCAATTAGTGTTTCAACAAGATGGAGCTCCACCGCATTTTTCACAACGTGTTAGGGAGTTTTTGAACAGAGAGTTTCCAGAGCAATGGATTGTGTGTAGAGGTGCTAGAGGCCTCCTAGAACACCGGATTTAACTCCTGTAGACTTCTTTCTATGGGGCCATTCAAAGAGTAGAATTTACGCATCAGAACCGGAGTCTCTGGAAGAAGTACGACGACGCGAATGATAATGCTTCTTGGTCCATCCCTTTACAGTTACATAATTTTTCATCAAGCGTGTTTATTTTGTGTTCTTCTCGTTTCCTAAAAATACGACAACAAGGCAATAATATTGATGCTTGTAACCCAAAGTTACATGACTCAAATGTCGTCGTATAATTTTGGGCCGTAGTATTACTCTTGGTTGTGCATTGTTTCGGCAATATTCCTCATTCCAAATAGAGATTGCCGTCCCTCTGCGGCAACTTGCAATATGCGAAAGGAGAACCGCCGAAAAAATAAAATAATGCACGTTTTCGGCGGTTTTTTAATTGGGCAAGGTAAAAAGCCCTAGAAAGACGGTTTTATTTAGCGTCGATGAACAATGTCGCCGGCGGCTGTTTAGACAGTGTGTTATTTTAAAGACATTTATTGTACCTATATATACCAAATTTTAATTTCCTAGCTTCATAGAAAATTGAGCTTTGGAAATTTGTCTTAAAAGGAGCTAGCATGCTGGAGGACAGGAGAGTCTCGCTGACCTTGAGGGGCCGAGCGATATACGTTGGGGTGACGGGCGGCTGTCCTCAGGGCAACTGCCTTTCGCCTCATCTATGGTGTCTGGTCATGGAAGGCCTCTTGGAGCGGCTCTCCGAGAATGGCTTCTACGCCCAGGCGTACGCTGATGATGGGCTGGTCCTAGTCACCGACAAATTCCTCGGCGTCGTCTGTGAGTCTATTCAAGTTGCCTGTAGCATAATTGAAAGGTGGTGTGGTGTGCTGGGACTCTCCGTAAACCCGGCGAAGACGGATATGATCCGTTCACCAAGAAGAGGAATGTGGAGGGGTTCAGGGCGCCCGTGATCTTTGGAAAAACTTTAGCTTTAGTGCGGGAGGTCAAATATCTGGGGGTGGTCCTGGACTTCTAACTAACATGAGGGTCGCAAATAGAACGAGTAGTGAGGAAGGGAGAAGCGACCCTCTGGCAGCTGCGTCGAGTGATAGGGAGGACCTGGGGAGGCAGAGAATCCTCTATGGGGCGTTAGTCTGGTGGTCTGGTGTAAACCAAACTACTACCAGGAAGCTGGCCAAACTCCAAAGGCTGGCAATCCTAGGTAGCACAGGTGCTATGAAGACGACAACCTCTGCCGTGCTAGAGGTCCTGTTGATGCTTCCCATCTGTATCCGAAGGGAGGCTATGGCGTCGCATCTTAGAATGCGAGACTCTGGAAACTGGTGCGGAGAGGGAGCAGTAATAGGGGCAAAAGAAAATTCAGATTTCCGCCATCAAGGTACGGAATGCCGAGGACGATATTAGGTTGGCTAGGCCATATACCCTCAGGATCCCCAGTAGGAATCAGTGGAGGGAAAATGAGGTTGCATTCCAGCCCGCAAGCCTGGTCTGTTTTACCGACGGATCGCGGCTGGAGGATCAACAATCCTCCGGGGCAGGAACATACATCGAGGGCCTGGGGGTGCGCGAGAGTTATGCTCTGGGCGCATATACCACGGCATTCGAAACAGAGGTGTACGCTATCCTGTCTGTGGCCAACAGACAGGATGTAAAGAGGAGCCCCGAGAAATGTGTATACATTACCTCGAATAGCCAGGCGGTCCTCCGGGCAGTCTGCGCGGCCAGAATCAGGTTAACACTGGTTCAGGAGTGCGCTGACGCCCTCAAAGGACTAGACAAGACAAAGGAGGTGTAACTGGTGTGGGTTCCGGGACATTGTGGCGTAGCGGAGATTGAGGTAGCAAGAAATCTCGCAAGGCTTGGTTTCCGGCGGCCTTCTGTGGCCCGGAGCCTGTGATAGGAATAAGTAGGAAGACGGTCTCTGTTGCCTTAGACAGGTGGACTGAGAAAGCCAGGGAGAGGCACTGGGGGTCGGTTGGTGGCTGTAGGCAGGCGAGGGACTTCGTGGAGGGGTCGGACAGAGACAAAGCTGTCTGGCTACTCTGAAGGAGTCGACCTACGCTTCGCAGCATCCTTGCGGTGCTGACAGGCCACTGCGCCCTTAAAAGACACCTCACATTGATAGGCGCAGAGAGGGATCTCATTTGCCAGGAATGCAACGAGGATGAAGAAAAGTCTTACCACTACCTGTGTGAATGCGAGGCTTTTGGGAGTTTCCGAGCAGAACTGTTCAAGTCGAGGACTCTGCAGAGGAATCAAGTAAGTACCGGCCAATTGAAGACCGTCACGGCCTTCATTTCGAGGTCGAGGCGGTTTGGCGATGGAACCGAGGAAGAGTAGAGCATGTTTTTTTTTTTTTTTTTTTTTTTTTTATGTCAACAACACACCACGAGGGCTTACAGCCTAAATACTATCGTACCGTGGGTGTTGACAAGGAGGAAAGAGGCAGCTTGTTAATTCTGGACTTGAAGGTTTGGAGGTTCGGGGGAGAAGGAAAAACATGTGCCGGCAAGGAATTCCACAACTTGGAAGTCCTCGGGACAAAAGAGCGGGCGTAACAAGATGTTCTATGTCTGGTGACCTGGACATTAAAAGGGTGCATTCGCTCTGTTCCCCTGGTAGATCTGCTGGGGGCAGCAGGTGGGGGAATTATGGAGGAAAGCTCCTCTGAGCAGTGCCCGTGCAGATATCTATAAAAGAGAGAGAGGTCACCAACGGCACGTCGGTGGGCAAGGGATGGAAGCCTTTGGGTGAGGGTAGGGTCACCGATGAGACGTATAGCTCTCTTTTGAATGGAGTCCAGGATAGCGAGTGTAGAAGCGGCAGCTGCACCCCAGATGTGGGAGCAGTATTCGAGGTTTGGCCTTATTTGTGAAGTGTATAAGGTATAGAGATTAGTTGGTGAAAAGTATTTGCGAGCCCGGAAGAGGAAACCCAATTTCTTAGCAGCCGCTTCTGCAATTGATGTAACATGTTGGTGCCAATTAAGATTTCGATCCACAGAAATGCCAACAAGAGAAAAGGACTCA
The DNA here is from genome assembly GCA_964006375.1 of Tillus elongatus. NCBI lineage: Eukaryota > Metazoa > Arthropoda > Insecta > Coleoptera > Cleridae > Tillus > Tillus elongatus. Next base: position 186,653,930 of record OZ023264.1, on the reverse strand, counting down.
TTACTTTGAATAACTTGGTTGTTCATTGTGATGGGTCTAGGGCTGCTGTATCTCTTGTGAGAAAGAAAGCAAGACTTAGTTTTGGTGGGGTTGAATTGTACAAGATTTCTACTTCCCCAGTCTAATATTTTTTGGAGGTCCACGGAGACAGAACCCTCCATGAGTCTGCGATCCTCATCTAATTGGGCTAAAGAGACAGGCTTAGAATATTGTATATTTGAGTGGAGGGTGCTGTCGTCCGCGTAACTGTGAACTGGGTTGGAAGTGCTAGAGAGGAGGTCATTGATGTGGAGAAGAAACAAAGTAGGGGCTAAAGCTGAACCTTGAGGAACTCCTGCATTAATTGGATGCAGTTTAGAGGAATGGCCATCCACAACAACAGATATGCTCCTGTTGGAGAGGAAATTTGCTGTCCAGGTACAAAGTTTTGGTGGTAGGCCATAGGACGGAAGTTTATTAAGCAGCGCTGCGTGCCAGACCTGGTCGAATGCTTTGGATATGTCTAGAGCAACAATCTGGGATTCACCGTGTTGTTCCATAGACTTGTTCCAAGAATGGGTGACAAAGGAAAGGAGGTCGGCAGTCGATCTGCGCTGACGGAATCCATACTGCCTGTCGTGGATTAGACTGTGTTTTTCAAGGAATTTTAGTAGTTCGGTGTTTATATACTTTTCCATCACTTTAGAGATGACTGGAAGGAGAGAAATAGGCCTGTAGTTGCTAGGAAGCGCTTTGGATCCTTTCTTGGGGATGGGTTGTACTCGAGCAGTTTTCCAGTTACTAGGGAATATGCCTTTATTGTAAGATATCTGAAACAGACGAGTCAGGACAGGAGCAAGTTCTGGTGCGCATTTTTTGAGAACAATTGCTGGGATCTCGTCAAGGCCAGAGGCTTTCCTGGTATTAAGAGAAGAGAGCATCTTTCGTACCTTTTTAGTTTTGAAAATGATATCAGTCATTTTATTCGCGACATTGGGGACTGTTGGTGGTTGAACATTTGGAGGTGGGTTGAGAGTAGAATTTCCGGCGAACAACGAAGCAAAAAGTTCAGCCTTGCCCAGGGCGGTAGAAACAATTTCATCCCCTGAGACAAGAGGTGGGAACGTGCTCTTGCAGAAATTATTCCCAATAGACTTAGCAAGAGTCCAGAAGGGTTTGCCGCCGTTGGAGCTTGAGAGGACTTTGTTTTTGATGTGGTTATTAAACGAGTTTTTTGCCTCAGAAAGAATGCGGACATAGCGGTTTCTTGCGTCGTTGAATGCTTGACGATTTTCTTGACTGGGATTGTGTAGAAGCGTTTTGTGAGCTTTGACCTTTTCAAGTCTGGCCTTGTCACAGGATTTAGAGAACCAGGGCTTTTGAGTGGCTGAAGAGGTTTTCTGTGTACGTGGAATAAATAATTCCATGCCAGCTTGGATAATTTCGGTGACGTTTTGTGAGATATCAGAGGGGTCAGGATGAGAGAAGCAGACAGGCGCCCATGGAAATGAGGAAAAGTAATCCCGCATTTCGTCCCAGTTTGCGGAGTTGTAGTGCCAAACGATACGTGGGTGTGATGACTGTGTGACCTCGGGTTGCATTGCACAGGAAGCAGTGACCATGCCGTGGTCTGAGCGACCAAGGGGGGCGGTGACTGATATCTTATAGCATTCAGGGTTTGTAGTAAGAAGGAGATCCAAGGGATTTGAGCTGTGTGTTGGGATACGAGGAAAGTAAGTAGGTTGCTGAACAATATTGGCCAAAGAATTGCTGACTGCAAAGGCCTCCGCTGCTCTCCCTTGTGGATCGGTTTTTGAAGATCCTAGCCATTCCTTATTATGGACATTGAAGTCGCCAAGAATAGTGACCTCGGAGGAAGGATATTCAGAAATCAGATAGTCGGTTTTTTCAGAAAGGTAGTCAAAGAGCTGGACAAAGTTGTTGTCAGAAGGTGACCGGTAAATGCAACAGATGAATTTAGTTGCAGCCCTGAGAGAGAGTTTTATCCATAGTATGTCTTTTCTTCCAGCTTCGAAATTGGGAAGTCTGGTGCAGGGTAGATTGCTACGGACGTATGCGCACACGCCTCCATGCAATCTAAAGGCAGTAAGGAGCTCATACCCCGGGAAATTAAGGTGATTAGTGGCTGTTTTGGCACTGATTTGGGTTTCGGTGAGGAAGAGGAGTTGGGGCCTGTTAGCCTGGAGGAAATGGTGGACGGAGTTCAGGTTAGAATTTAGGCCACATATATTCGAAAAGGATATGTTAAATCTTGATGTTGGCGCCCCCTGTACACCCCTCTCCCGGAGATCCGAATGGAGGGGTATTTTGCCTCCGGAATATTTTATACAAGGAGGAGCCATCATCATTTTTGCTTATAAGGGAAACCGACTCATACACCAGAACCGGAAACGTCCGTTGGGACTTCACTGGCCCCTTGATGTATGGGGTGGTACCTCCTCGGGCGTGAAAAAATCCTTTACTATTACATAAAGGAAAATTCCACTACCACCTGCTATGGATTGGATTGGATCAATGTCTACCCCTTTAAAAATAAGATTAATAAAGGGACTATCAATTGTCCAGTAGTTATGATTTTCGACATAGTAGGAGGATACAAAACATTATCATCATTTTGCATCCATGCCTATTGTCGGGGTTGGCAAAAAGGGTCGGTTGTGGCCTACTTGCTTGGTGTTAGCCTCGTCAGCACTGCTACTACTACAATGATCTAGGAAACAAGCTTAAAGTAATTTTGTTAATATGGATGGTAACAAATTCTTTAAATAAGCCTGCATTAGGACCTTTAAAACCGATCTTTCCGTTTTTGTAACCGGTTTCGCTGCTTCACAGCATCATCAGAATCAATTTAAACAAACATTATTGAGACCAGGCAAGTAGTCAACGTCTGTATTTAGTATGGAACGGTTTCACCAAGTAAAGGCAACAACAATTAATGAATATTTTACTAAAGTATATCTAAGTCCAGTACTAAAGATATATCGCTTATATTTAACAGTTTAGGTATGTCTGCTCAATTGATTATTATTTTCAGTTATTAAGTAATTTTAAGTTATTGGCAAATTAAAGCATATACGCCACTAAAAACAATTTCTTAATGCATACTTAATGCGACAAACGAAGACATTGTGAGGAGAAAATGATCAACAGGACTATCAGTGCGAGTGTATTCATGTTAATTAAACCAATTTCGTGACGTAACGGATCGAGTTGCGAGCTCATACCTCTCAGTCACATACCACACAGTAGATGGCGCAGTATTGGTCAGGATATTCTGACCTAATTAGCAAATTATTGCGGTTGCTGATTATGCTACACAGTCGCTAAGTACTCGTGATATGTAGGAAGTGAGTTAAATAAGTTATTTATTAGTAAATAGCGAAACTGCGTCGTTTATTAGCCAACATTAATTAGAAAATTGATTGCGTAGCTGCAAATTAGAAAAGTTTGCATCAAAAAAGAGTAAACAAAGCTCAAGTCTAATGTAATTTTACATAAATATCAGATTTCAAGAGATTTTCAATTTATTATTTAACATAATGACATAAGTCATCACAGTGTGAAGACGATGCCGCTTTATAGGCACAGACATGACTCATGGGCCAGGTTCATAAATTGTTTGCTTCAACTGCCAAGCTCGAAATAAACAATGAGAATTTCACAGTTGTAATAAATAAAACTGTTTTAGTGAATTTTCGTAGAAAAAATTCACTAATGGGTAGATTCCAATCCGAACTCGAATAGATATATATATATATATATATATATATATATATATATATATATATATATATATATATATATATATTGTTATAAATAGCAAATATGAATTAAAAATAAAAACTTTTTGTGGAGAAAACTGAGTCATGTGTATTAAATTTGTACATCCTGAAATTTAAATGCACTGTATATTTAAAAAAGTGTTGGATATGCTAGTTCAATAGTAAATATCGTTGGAATATCAAGACTACAGAACAATGTTTCGTTTTTATTCATATTGTTTTGGTTAAATAGTGATTATCCTTGGAATATAAAGAGTACAGAACAATGCTTTGTTTCTATTTATAGTGTTTTGGTGAAAGAAAATAATTTTTCTATGGTGAAATTGAAGAGATATAAAGTATGTACAGACACATTGTATTTAGGAGATAATAATAAAGGTAAGAACTATTGTGAATAAATTCTAAAAAGGCACACAATGTTAGCAGTGAAACGCGGAGACGGTTTTTGTTTGTTGTTGTGTACCTAAGAATAATAATTTTGGACAATAGCAAGGTGGCGTGTGAATAAACTCTGTGGTACAGCCTGCCATAAAAATAAAGCTTTGGTTTAGAGAAGCGAGAATCTTTAAAGTGAAAAGTGAATTATTGGACATGTTTCGCCATGGAGCTATCAGAGTAGCAAGTAACAGTGTTAAAGGGGCACTAAAGATGGAACTGTGAGAATAGACGTAACAGTGTTATTAGCATGAGAATGAAACAATAGTAAAAACTCCGGACGCAGCAAGTGCGTTATGGTAGTGAATTTTCATAAAAATGTTTTTAATAGCAAATATGTTTTTTTTTAAGAAAGCAGACACCAAATTTGGTTACCTGTATAATCTATATATTAGAAACAATGTGCCATGTTTTATCAAAATAACTTTATTGTTTGATAATGTACAAACATTTCCGAAAGTAAACTTAAATTGTTCCCGAAAAAACTGGTTTTCTGGTCAACCTTATAGGTTAATAGCAAATTGATTCAAAATTTGAAGCATTTAATGAAAATTCGCTACCATAACGCACTTGCTGCGTCCCGAATTTCTTTTCTTACAAAGATGTATTATATTTCGATGGAAAATGCAAAAATGCAACAACATAGGGCGTGTTCGATTAAAAAAATTCACTAAAAAAAAAGAAAATTTGAATCACCAACGACTTATGGGCCACCCTGTAATTGTGCAAATATTTTTTAAGATGTAGCTTAAGACACCCTACAATTAATGTATACAACTTTTTTTCGTAACTTGCATAATAACGGATATATTGCGTTTTAATGATTTTTTACGAAAATTCGACAAAAATGATATACCATTAAACGATAAAATCTATAGCCAACACTACTGCTAAAGCATCAGAGAAGGGGTCTATTTGAAATGAATTTTCTGGGAATATTTTAGTAAAATGAAGGACAATGACGATTGAAACTAAGAGTTCAGGCTTTGTAAGACATTATTCCTGAGACATTTTCCTTCCATAGATCATATTAATTTCAGGTTCATTGCCTAAATATTAACAATTTTGACGTTTAAAATCGTGACTTTGACGTTTTGAGGAAAACCCAAATTTATTTTTATTTAAATGCCTGTAACTTTTTTGTCCTTTAACCTACAGCGCTAAATTTTGGTAGGTAGCTTACCTATAATGACATAAACCCGTGTACCAAATTTCGTTGCCCTTACTTTGTTAATTCTGGAGATATAAAAAAAGTTCGATTTTTTTTGAAGGAAAACACAAAATTTTCCGGGAAAACCTCGGCGGATTTTCCTGGCTAACGAACTTATCCAAGCCACTCGTGAAAGGAAGGTACTTACCTAATTTTATCAAGATCGGTCCATTATTTTTTTAGTTATAGGTGTGACACATAAATATATAAACATATATATATATATATATATATATATATATATATATATATATATATATATATATATATATATATATATATATATAACATATAAAGTCTGAAACGGACCTCGGATTTGGGTTCCAGGGGTCCTAAATAGCGCTCATTTGAAGAAATTTTTTCAAAATTCAAAAGTCGAGATCTCCTCATTAGTGAATTTTTTTTAAGAAAATTCACTAAAAGCAGCAGTATATGGACATTAACCAATATGAAATACCATAGCAATATGTATATATATATATATATATATATATATATATATATATATATATATATATATATATATATATATATATATATATAGCAGCGCTGCTTAATAAACCTCCGGCCTATGGCCCTCACCAAAACTCTGTACCTGGACAGCAAATTTTCTCTCTAACCGGAGCATTTCTGTTGTCGTGGATGGCCATTCCTCTAAACTCTATCCAATTAATGCAGGAATCCCTCAAGGTTGAGCTTTAGCCCCCACTTTGTTTCTTCTTTACATCAATGACCTCCTCTCTAGCACATTTAACCCAGTTCTCAGTTACGCGGACGACAGCATCTTCCACTCAAAGAATACAATATTCTAAGCCTGGCTTGGCATTTCTGTGGATCGAAACGTCAATTGGCACCAACATGTCACATCAATTGCAGAAGCGGCTGCTAAGAAAATAGGCGTCCTCTTCCGGCCACGCAAACAAATTTCACCAGCTAATCTCTCTACCCTATATACTTTACAAATAAGGCCAACCCTAAATGCTGCTTCCACATCTGGGGTGCCGCTGCCGCTTCTACACTCGCTATCATAGAATCCATTCAGAAAAGAGCTATACGTCTCATCGGTGACCCTACCCTCATCCAAAGGCTGCCATCCGCTGCTCACCGACGTGGCGTTGGTGACCTCTCTCTGTCTCTTTTATGGATACTCGGGCACTGCTCAGAGGAGCTTTCTTTCATAGTTCCTTAACCTGCTGCCCACATACCAGGGAAACAGAGCGAATTCACCTTTTACTGTCCAGGTTACCAGACATAGAACATCTTGTTATACCCGCTCTTTTGTCCCGAGGACTGTCCGAAACTCCAAGCCTTCAAGTCCAGAATTAACAAGTGGCCTCTTTCCTCCTTGCCGACACCCATGGTACTATAGTATATAGGCTGTAATCCCTCGTGGTGTGTTGTTTCAATATAAAAAAAACAAACAAAAAGACATGACGCATGGAGTGAGTTCACAAATTGTTTGCTTCAACTGCCAAGCTCGAAACCAACAATGAGATGTTCACAGTTGTAATAAATAAAACTGTTTTAGTGAATTTTCGTAGAAAAAATTTCTTCAAATTAGCGCGAACTAGATCCACCAGCGCTCATATCCGGGGTTAGTTTCAATTTTTATATATATATATATATATATATATATATATATATATATATATATATATATATATATATATATATATATATATATATATGGGTTCAAGGTTTGGCCATCAAAGATAATGCTTGCAAGATTAAATTAATTGCTGTTTATCTCGTACTACAAGATTCCGAGACCCGCTACGGAGTGGAGATACCACCATCCTTCTGTACCGCACATACCCTAGTCCTATTTTATTTTCGTCTCCTCACCAGTTGAGGGTTCTGTGACGTCACAACACGCTCATACCCGTTGATTCTTACACTAGCAAATGCTTCAATTTTCACACATATCACAACGTTGATAACAACGGCATACCACAGCATAATTATGCTGTTGTTAGTTAGATTAATCAGTTGTTATTTATAACTGGCCTCACCTAACTATAAGGAGACAAGTACGTTACTTGGGTAAATTGAAATAGAGGAGCAATGCGGAAATTTAAACGAATATTTAGATAATTATTTAGTTAAATTCAAAATAATTTAATTTCAACAGGTAAAAAGTGTTTAAGACGTGGTTCTACATATCTTGGTACTCAATGCCAAACACCACAAAGTGAGAAATCATTTAGAGTGGTGCAAACTATGGTAAAATTTCTGGCATTGATGAAATCAATTTGGTAAAAGGTGTGGCTCTATTCCATTACCGTAATAATATCGACATTCTGTACGATCAGCACTTTTATGCGAAACTGAATCGTTAGTTTGTATCCGTATTTCCTATTGAAGGTAGATTTTACACTACATTACATTATTTAACAGGTTTTATGGCGTAAGGTTGTAAATAATGAATCTAACCCGACGCTTTCAGGTGCTCCCGCCGACACATTTCACTAATTAAAATTGTATCAGATTTGTATAATGCCATTTTTCTTCGCATACGAACTGCCTGAACGTTGTGTGAATGAAGCAATTCTGTTTAATTATTCTGATTTCTTTTTACCCACGCGATTTCAAACGACATGTTTAATATTCAAATGAGTTTCATTACGGATTTTTGTATTGTTGCTGCTGAAAAATTGACGCACGTTATTTTCCATTTGAAGTTGTTCTAAATTTGTTTTGCTACCTAAAGGTTATTTTACATTTTCCAACAACTTAAGAAATAAAGCAGATTTGCAGTTTGACACGTACAGCTCATCTGAAGGAACTTAATCACATTTAAAATCGGAACCTTGGTGGTTCAGGGGTAAGAACGTGTGCCTCTAAACCGAAGGTTACTGGGTTTGATCCCAGGGTACTCCTTCCACTTTTTCAGTACAAACTGTAACACTAACATCAACCGAGGTTCTGGCATTGTATTTGAGCAAGTTGAATGTCTGCACGTTGCGCCCTTCGGAGGGGGCATAAAGCCGTCGGTCCCGGGTCCATGCGATGTTGGGCACGTTAAAGATCCCTACCTCCTTACAGAAAGGCAGGAAAGTGAGGTGCAACTGCTCCCTGGCGTCGGTAAATGGCCATAGACGCGGAAATAGGCCGCCGTGACAGAAACAAAACATACACACACACATTTAAAATCAACATAACTCTAAATTTTTTGAAGAAAAAGGGATGGGACAAAACCTGAACTCCAGGATTCTATTCCAAGCATTTTTTCCATATAATAAAAAAAGTCTGGACGCAGCAAGTGCGTTACGGAAGTGAATTGTCATAAACATGTTTTTAATAGCAAATATATCTCTTTAATGCAAGCAGGCATCAATTTGGTTACCGGTATAACCTATATAGTAGAAACAATGTACCATATTTTACCAACATTGTTTGAAAATGTACAACAATTTTCCGAAAATAAACTTAAAACGTTTCCGAGAAAACTCGTTTCATAACTGAAGAACCTTAGGTTAATAGCAAATTCCGTTATTGAATTTTAAAGCGTTTAATAAAAATTCGATACTAAAACGCACTTACTGCGTCTCGATTTTTTTTACAAACATGCATCATATTTCGATGAAAAATGCAAAAATGCAATAAGAAATGTTAAAAAAAAGTAGGTATCACCAACGACTTATGGGCCATCCTGTGGTTGTCAAAATAATTTTATAACATGCAACTCAAAACACTCTATCGGTAAGGTATACCATTTTTTCTCGTATCCTGCATAATAACAATTATATTCAGCTTTATCGTAGAAATGTGTCACCCAGTATATATGTAAACAGAAAGTAAACCCGGATATGGATTTTAGGGGGCCTAGTTTGCGCTCATTTGAAGAAATCTTTTTAGAATTCAAAAGCCGCGGTCTCCTCATTAATGCATTTTTTTTATACGAAAATTAGCTAAAAATTATAGACCGTTAAACCATAAACTTAAGTAAAACTACTTCCAAAGCATCAGATAAATTGCCTATTTGAAATGCATTTCTGGAAATACTTTGGTCTATGTCGCTCTAGACATATCCAAAGCATTCGACCAGGTCTGGCGCGCAGCGCTGCTTAATAAACTACCGACCTATGGCCTACCACAAAAACTCTGTACGTGGACAGCAAATTTCGTCTCCAACCGGAAAATTTCTATTGTCGTGGATGGCCATTCCTCTAAACTGTATCCAATTAATGCAGGAGTTCCTCAAGGTTCAGCTTTAGCCCCTACTTTGTTTCTTCTCCACATCAATGACCTCCTCTCTAGCACATCCAACCCAGTTCACAGTTATGCGGACGACATCACCCTCCACTCAAATATACAATATTCTAAGCCTGTCTCTTTAGCCCAATTAGATGAGGATCGCAGACCAATGGAGGGTTCTATCTCCGTGGATTTCCAAAAAATATTAGACTGGGTAGCAGAGCTGTGCTGGGTACTGAGAAAATGTACTCGAGTACCGGGTACCGGGTACATGTCATAATTAAGGAAAGAGTACAAAGTACCGAGTACTTTACCTGCTAAAAAGTACTCAGAGTACAGTACCCGGAGTACAAGTACCCGAACTTTTCGGGTACTTATTTTAGAGTACATTTGGCAAAAATTTATGTTTGGGTTATGCTTATGCAAAAGCAAAATAAACTAAATTTTCTACAAAAAGTGTTTTTAATATTAAGGAATAACTTGAAAAACAAAACAAAAAAGAGAATCCTAAAATAAACAAAATATTCTACTAAAGTGTTTTTAATATTGTAAAATAACTTGAAAAACAAAACAAAAAGGAATCCTAAAAATACCAGCTGTTATTTTATTGCGTTACTTTATTGGCCTTCATTATCACCAATTTTTCGAAACTCGAATCGCTGAGAGCGTTTCGCCGTGGACTATTCACTATTGACGCAAAAGAAAATAATCGTTCCACTGGTGCAGACGAAGGTAAACAAGTATTATACCTCAAAAATATTTTTTTTATTATTGGGTAATCGTTCAAGCTATTTATTCCGCTTCTTTTGTCATCAAGATATTTGTATAGCTGTAGCTCAATTTTTGATGTTTTCACCGCTTCCTTTTCAGTGGCAGGTTGAGAGGTATTCGTAAACATAACGTGTTTAGATGTTTCGGGTTCGGGTTCATTAAAATCAAAGAAGTCATCAGGTGTTGTATCGCTAGAACCTGCACTTTCGCTGCCATTATCGTCATCGTCAATATATAGTTGTTCCGCGGCTCCGATTACCAACTTCTTTATAGCGTCCAGAGAATATTTTGGGGTTTTTAAAACATTAAACCATCGCAACTTAAATTTGGGATGAACAACTGCAGAAATAATTGCAGACTCTGAAGTCAAATTAAGTATGTCGGAAAACCTTCTATTTAAACTATCCATACATGTTCTTAAAAGTAATTCACCATTGGAACTCATACACTGGAGCTTTAATTTTTCCCATTTATTTCTTAGAGAAAGAAGACTGGGCAGCAAGTATCCATAATAAACACAATCCTGTCCTTGCAAAACGTCGAGTGTTAAAGCAAGAGGTTTCAATACTATACAGTACTCTTCGAGAAACTGCAATTCGGTTTCCTTAAAATGTTTAATATTTAGCCGCTGACAAAGAGCCGGAAGTTTTGCTTTTACGTTCAAGATCTGGGAAACCGAATCAAAATAGGAATTCCATCTTGTTATTCCTGGATAACTTAGAGTATGTCCCAAAACCACTTTGATTATTTCAGCACTTTTGGGTCTGCCTGCTTTTGCCCATAAGATATTACATTTTGAAAAAACTTGTGTATGTCGCGTTCTTAGTGTAAGATTTGATTGAATTGCATTTTTGCAATCGGTCGTGGCAATTAAATTTAACGTATGACTGGCACAACGAATATGCGCTGGTAGCATTATTGTTCTATTGTCATTATCAAGTGTATTTGAAACTTCGATTTCATGGACTGTAACTTCTTCTTCATCATATTCAATTTCATTCATCTGATCTTCTTCTTCTTCTTCATTATCTTCATTATCTTCATCTAGTCCATGTCTGGTTTTGTTAACTTCTAATCTTTGGGATTCTTCTGTAACCGAGAATTCACGGAAGGCTTTAACAAAATTCGAACCATTGTCCGTTACTGTCGCGACTATTTGGGCTGATCTAATATTAAAATTCAAATTGATGTTTTCAAGCATTTCTCCAATGTTCTTGTAGTCATGGGTGCCAGTGAATCTTTTGCAAGCCAAAGCTACTGACTTTCTCTCCAAGTTTGCGTCTATCCAATGCAATGTAACCCCCATGAAACTTCTTGTTTTGGTGGACCATATGTCAGCGGTGCTGCAAACATAGTCCTGCTTTTGAATTTCTTTTTTAAGATTCTCTGTATGAGAATTATACATCTCATTAATAAGTCTCATTGCCGCTTTTCTTCGGGGGACATTAACGTTCATTCCATCGAACAACCTTAGAAAACTTTCATTTTCGATGATTGACACAGCGGACATAGTGTTAACAATGAAATACACTATTCTTTTTTCAAACTCCTTCTGCGTGACCAGCGTGACCACACTTTTTGAATTTATGATACTCAATTTTGCTTGCTTGGATTTTGTACCTGCTAGACCAATTCTCGAATTAGTACCCTTCAACTTGCTTTTGCTGTGTTTTAATTTCTCTTTGTGTTTGAGATAGTCATCATAGGATTTGTTTCCATGCACTCTTTTTAGATGCTTAACAAAATTTGTCGTACTTTCCGCAGAGCCCTTAATAATTTTTTTTGAAGGAAGACATAACTGGCAAACAGCTTCGACATGCGAATTCTTGTCACACGTTTCAACCAAGAAAAATGTTCCGTCCAGCATTGGGGTGTTCTTGCACTTTCCAATGTTACTAACTTCAGTCGTAGTTGATAAAGATGTGGATGTGGATATTGTGGATGCCGTAGCAGAAGTGGGGCTAGTCGGACCAGCAACTATTTCTACATCGGAAACATTGAAATGCATGCTTTCAGTGTACCTAGAAGTCGAAGTCGATGGCTGAAGATTTTTAAAATAGTCTGATATTTTGGTTGATATGGATGGCTTTTTAGTCTTAGGGACATAGTCTTCATCACTTTCTGATGAATTATGGAAAGGATCTGGTTCTGCATCACTTAAAATCTCCATGGTCCAGGTCCTATAAGTAAAGAAATACAATAATCGTATTTCTTTTTTGTAATTATTACAATAAAATACAATATTAAAATGTTGCCAAAAAAAACACAGAAAAAAAATAATTCTCGGTTAGAGAAGAATCCCAAGAATTAGAAGTTAACAAAACAAGGCATGCACTAGCTGAAGATCATGAAATTTTTTTTACTCATTATTTTCCAAGTTTTTAGTTTTTATTTCCCTAATTTATATTTCTCATTAAACAGTTTGTTTTATCTTAGGCCATTTTAGATTTGAAATTTGTCATAGTGTACAGGGTGTCCTGCTATATTTTGACCAATTCATATCTTCGTTATCAATGGGTTTAGAGAAAAGTTTAAATTAGCAAAGTTTCAGTATTTTCCTGAACCATCATAAAATTAAATCAGAAAAAAACAACTGAACATCAGCATCAGCAGAAGTAATATTAAGTAAGTGGAGACAGTTTTTTAAATAGTTCACCCGGTAAATTTTAAACACATTTCATGTAGGATGTTCTATACCTAATTGCAACTGTTTTTGAAATACTGTCGTTTGAAAATAGGGATTTTTCAACTTTAACACACTGTAGATTCTGAACGGCTTACGTGTCCTCATGTTACTTTTTGATAAGCTTTCATTTGAACCTATTTTAATGAAATCCATTAATATCAATTTCGACATAGGAACAGTCAAACATTTTTGGATAAGGCTAAAATTAAGCTTAAATCGAAAAGTAATAAGATAGGAACTCGTAAGCCGTTTTTGCCTATTTCAACAGGGTTCTCAGCGTCAGGGAAAACCTGAAAAACCTGGAAATGTCAGGGAATTTTAAAAAAATGTGTCAGGAAAAACCTAGAAATGTCAGGGAATTTAGTATTAAAAAATTGCTGAGAACCCTGTTCAATCCGTTCAAAATTCAGAATCTACAAGACCAACAGTGTGTTAAGTTGAAAAATCTCAATTTTCAAAGGCAAAAGTTTCAAAAACAGAGTTGTTTCCATGTGAAAAAAATAAAGTTGATTGTCATAGCTGGGGTCACCCTGTTACACGATCACATATGTTTTATGTTTAGAATTCATCTCAAAAATGAAATAAGAAAATAGGTGTTTTGAAAACTAAAGTTGGTTGTCATAACTTATTTTTGTGTTTATATGAATTTATAATCAAGTTTGGAACCCCGTTGGAATTTCATTGCCTATCTAAATTTGAAAACTGCGGGTGCCACAGAATTTTTGTGCCAAATTTGGTTAAAATTGGTTAAGCAGTTTTTGAGATATCGTGCTTCCGACATGCAGACCGACAGACAGACACCAATATAATATTTTGTAGTTAGGTTATTTTTGACCCAAATAAATCATTTTCAGTAAAAATAGAAAAACTTTTTTTTTTGACGATTCTAATAGCCTTCCTATACGGTATATCTATGGTTTGAACGGCTAAAAATATCACTGTTGATGCTCAGTTGTTTTTTTCTGATTTCATTTTGATGATGGTTCAGGAAAAATAAGGAAACTTTGCTAATTTAAACGTCTCTGTAAACCCATTATTAACGAAGATGTCCATTGGTCAAATAGCGAAACACCCTGTACAATACAGTATCATACTAGTCAAGTCTTTTCATTTGATACCCATATTAGATAAATCTCTTACTTACCTTAAACTGTAGTAACGCCTTTGACTTCAAAAAAACAAATTTACAATAAGATACGATACAATCAATCAATGACCGCGTTCAACACAATAATAATAGTTACGTAAAACCACCCCGTATGTGTAACCTTCTCACTAGTGGTGATCTCGTCCGCCGAACCCGAACGTTGTCGTGTAATTGTTCAGTAACTAATAAAACTATTACGACAAACTCTGCAAATTCAGACGAGCTTGATCTTGTTCAAGTACCCGAGAATAATGTACTCGAACATGCGATGTGGGTATCGGGTACTAATAGAGAGTATTTGAGGAATCGGGTACCGAGTACAATTGATTCCAATGTACTGGGTACCGGGTATCGAGTACTGAAAAAATGTACGCGGGTACATTTTTGGGTATTTTTACCCGGGTACTGCCCAGCTCTGCTGGGTAGTAGAAATCTTGTTCCATTCAACCCCACAAAATCACAGTCTTGCTTTCTTTCTCATAAGAGATACACCAGCCCTAGACCCATCACAATAAACAACTAAGTTATTCAAAGTAATGAGTGCTTTCACTTGTTGGCATTTCTGTGGATCGAAATCTCAATGGCACCAACATGTCACATCAATTGCAGAAGCGGCTGCTAAGAAATTAGGTTTCCTCTTCCGGGCTCGCAAATACTTTTCACCAGCTAATCTCTTTACCTTATATACTTCACAAATAAGGCCAAACCTCGAATACTGCTCCCACATCTGGGGTGCTGCTGCCGCCTCTACACTCGCTATCCTGAACTCCATTCAGAAGAGAGCTATACGTCTCATCGGTGACGCTACCTTCACCCAAAGGCTGCCATCCCTTGCCCACCGACGTGCCGTTGGTGACCTCTCTCGCTTTTATAGATATCTGCTCAGGCACTGGTCAGATGAGCTTTCTTCCATAGTTCCTCCACCTGCTGCCCCCAACAGATCTACCAGGGGAACAGAGCGAATGCACCCTTTTACTGTCCAGGTCACCAGACATAGAACATCTTGTCATGCCCGCTCTTTTGTCCCTAGGACTTCCAAGTTTTGAAATTCCTTGCCGGCACATGTCTTTCCTTCTCCCCCGAACCTACAAATCTTGAAGTCCAGAATTAGCTAGTTGCCTTTTTCCTCATTGTCGACACCCACGGTACGGTAGTATTTAGGCTGTAAGCCCTCGTGGTGTGTTGTTGAAATAACAAAAAAAACTTTATTAAAATGAAGGGCAATGATGGTTTAAGGTGAAACGTAAGGGTTTTCAGAACACTCTTTACATAATCCGTATTTCTTTGAGGTCCTTTGCCTAAATGTTGCCAATTTTGACGTTTCAAATCGCGACTCTTTACGTTTTGAGGAAAACCTAAATTTTATTCTTTAAATGCTTCTAAATTTTTTGTTTTTAAACTGACAGACCTAAATGTTGGTAAATTGTTTACCTTTGGTATATATATATATATATATATATATATATATATATATACATATATATATATATATATATATATATATATATATATATATATATATATACATACATACATATATATATATATATATATATATATATATATATATATATATATATATATATATATATATATATATATATATATATATATAATTGAAACTGACCCTGGATAGTTCGCGCTCATTTCAAGAATTTTTTCTAAATTCAAAAGTCAGGATCTCCTCGTTAGTTAATTTTTTAAAGAAAATTCACAAAAAGAAGCACTTGTGAAGCCACGGGAAAAGTCTACGACTCAATTAAATATGAAACAGTTTCACTAAGTTAGGGCAAAAACAAACAACCAGGTAAACTCTTGGAACATTATATTACTCGAATTTTAACGAAAAAATATCAATTTCCACCAAATCACCCCTCATTTATCCCCTACCCACTGAAGTTATATGACCCAAAAACAATTCAAAGCGTTCCTTTGTCAGTTGCTAACTGGATACCAACTTTGATATCTCAATTCGTTCAAAAGTTTTTGTGCCTATTAACAGACAGACTCAGAGGCCGACAGACGACCGACTGACGAATAGACCGATAGACAAAAAAAATTCGTTCCAGAATTAATGTTTCTATATGTTTTGAGACTATTTACACTGTTTTAGCAAAAAAAGAATTCGAATTTTCTCTCACCGATTTTTCCCCACACCCCCACACATTCAACCCCTAATTTAATTTCAGCACAGAATACCAGATGTTTGATGCAATTGAAAGTTTTATAATAAACAAACCTTGGAACCTTATATTACTCGAGTTTTAACCAAAAAGTTTCAATTTTCACCAAATCACGTCTTACAGCAATCGGCTACTAGGCGACGTAATTATATATATATATATATATATATATATATATATATATATATATATATATATATATATATATATATATATATATATATATTCATCTTAATTATACATTCTGACTGCTAGGGACATACACAAATCTTAAGAAACTCTTGATTTTTAAAACAGAATTCTTTGCTATAAAAATTCGCTAATAAATGTTTTATTTGTCAATCGGTATAGCCTAAAGTGATAATTAACCTATAGGTACTTTATTTAATTGCTGATATAATAAGCCACCCTTCTTTGCTGAGTTTTTTCTGTGACATGGCTCCAACACTTAATTGTTATTCATGTTTTTGTGAGCCGAAACAAAAGCATATTTCATTTGGTAAATACATGAATTAATTATGTGTGTGTGCGTAGCTATTAACTTATCAAAACAGTCGTTGCTCTAACATTTTCTTTCGACGAATATACCGAAATCGTGAATTAACACGCACCAAATAAAAGCCGTACCAGTAGTTAGATATGAGAGTATTCCAGTGGAGGCGATATATCTTTTAAGAGGGTACTTAATCTAAATATCTAATATTTTGCAGTAAATACCAAAAAGTGGGAATATAAACCTGGAGCCAAAAGGTGGTGAAAAACGTGATGAAGTTCAACAATGAAAATATGTTACTGAAAAAAACATTGCGTGTGTGTGTTTTGTTTTTTCTACCGCCGGCATATTTTCGCGACTATGGCCAATCACCGAAAAAAAAAAACATTACAGTAGCAATATTAAATACTCAAGCATTTATTGGATCTGTCCACGAAATGATCTTAAAAGATCGACGAATTGGTCTGAAACGTATAGCAGGATATTTCCCATGTTCATATTGTAGATCACGACTTGGAAATTAAAAAGTCTGGACGCAACAAGTGCGTTATGGTAGTGAATTTTCATAAAAATGTTTTTAATAGCAAATATGTGTATTTTCTTTAAAGAAAGCCAGCATCAAATCCGCTACCAGTGTAACCTAAGTAGTATAAACAATCTGCCATGTTTCATCAAATAACTTTATTGTTTGAAAATGTGCAACAATTTCCGAAAGTTAACTTAAAGTGTTCTCGAAAAAACGCCATTCTTGGTCAACCTTATAGGTTAGTAGCAAATTGAGATATTCAAATTTAAGCATTTAATAAAAATTCGCTACCAAAACGCACTTACTGCGTCCCCAATTTCTTCTCTTACACACATGCATTATATATTTTGATGGAAAATGCAAAAACGCAATAACATAAGGCGTGTTTGACTAAAAAAAAAAAGAAAAATTGTATCTTAAACGACTTATGGGCCAGCCTGTGATTGTAGAAATATATTTTTAAGATGTAGCTCAAGACAACCCATAATTAATGTATACAATTATTTTCATATCTGGTATAGTAGCGGACATATTGAGCTTTATTGATTTTTTACGAAAATTCAACAAAAACTGTATACAATTAAACGATAAGTGATGTTTGGGAAAAAAAATCGTAGCTATCACCAAAGACTTACGGGCCAGCCTGTGACTGTCACGATAATTTTATAAGATGCAGCTCAAGACACCCTATAATTAACGTATAAAATATTTTCTCGTAGCTTGTGTAATAACAACTATATTGGGCTTTAAACAGACAAAAACCGAAACTAAACCCGAATATGGATTATAAGGGCCCAGTTTGTACTCATTTGAAGAAATATTTTGAATTCATAAGTCGCGGATTCCTCATTTACGAACTTTTTCTACAAAAATTAGCTAAAAATTATAGACCATTAAACCGTAAACTTTACTAAAACTACTGCTAAAGCATCAGAGAAAGGGTCTATTTTAAATGAACTTTCTGGAAGTATTTTAGTAAAATGATGGACAATAACGGTTGAACTTCAGACGTAAAGGTTTGCAGAACACTCTTCTTGCGACATTTTTTTTTTACATAACCCGTATTGGTTTCAGATTCTTTGCCTAACGTTGCCAATTTTTGTATATGGGTCTGATTTTAAAATAAAACCACGCTTACCAAATTTGGTTGCCCCTAGTTTGTAATTCCGGAGATATACATTTTTTCCGAAAGAAAACACAAAATTTTCCGAGAAAACCTAAGTCGATTTTCCTGGATAACGAATCTATCCAAGCCACTTGCAAAGGGAAAGCACTGACCAAATTTGATCAAAATCGCCCTATTATTTTTTGAGATATCGGTGCGACACATACATACATAAATATATATATATATATATATATATATATATATATATATATATATATATATATATATATATATATATATATATATATATATATATATATATATATATATATATATATATATATAGACATATATAGGGTGTTTAAAAAAGATGGGGCAATATTTAAGGGGTTGATTTCTCAGGTCATTTTATGAAAAAAAGTTCCCATAAACATAGGTGCTAAAATGCATTGTTTTCAAAATACAAGGTGTTAAATTTTTTTGTAAAATAACGATTTTTTAAAAATAATTCAAATATCTCCTTACCGATTGTTTTGAAGTTTGGAAGCGTTGTTTATATTATTAATGGGCTGATTTGGCCCTGATTAGATACAGATTCAAAAACAATTATGGCATAAAAATGTACGCCACTGACTGCAATATGATTTGTATATTATTCTGAGATCAAGAAACTAAAACTACAAGTTTTTTGTCTCTTGAAATTTCTCCGTATCCTGAATCGTTTACACGATAAAAAATAAAATGTGCAATTAAAAATCAAGCACATGGAAATGACTACAACTTCAATGAGAAAATAGTTTAAATACGGCGACAGATTCGAAAGGCGTTCACACATGTGTCTGAACTATCTCTATCGAGAAACTATACGATTAGTGAATAGCTTAATATTTAGCAATCCATTTTGTGTACGCCATTGTGAGCAAGGTAGTGTCTAAAACAGAGGAACACAGGTAAGCTTTTACTTATGTCAACTCACGGAAGGCAGCGATTTATGGAATTGATATGCCCTTTCTAATTGACTATAATTCCTGCTATTATGTGTAGCAATGCTTAAGATCCGATGTTGCATGCCACTACGGTATTATATATTTCTAGCGTTTGATTTATTCACTTGTCAATGTCTCGACAGGATACTGACAACTCTACACCATAATAAAAAGAACGCGACATTAAAATCGTACCTACTTAAATAGTTAACTTTTCATTAGAAATCGCATGGAATTAGTTGAAAAATTTACTTATAAAGCTAGATTAGGCAAGAACAAGACATATATTTTGCCCCAGTATTAATGTCTTGAATGCTTCCGAGTGCTCAGATTGCAATAGAGTATGTTACAGAAAACTTAACTTTGTTAACAGGTATCAGGCAATTCAAGTTTCGTGGATCATCTTCTCCTAGTTTAGATAATTTCAGTTTCGCGAATGTTTCGAGGTATCCGGAAACAAGTATCATCTGAAATAATCGTACAAGTTGTAACGATTCAGTTTTTATGTGGAATCATTACTGGTTTAAAAACACTTAAAAAACCCCCAAGCATAATAAATAATGCCAAAATCCCTATCTATATTAAATATTCCAAGTTTTGGTTTCAAAATAATGTTGATGAGAATTCGCTAAAAAAATTCTGTATCGTAAGAAGCGTACTGAACTCTCTATAATATACGTCGAAATCAAAATATTGAAAAGCGTCGCATTTTGTTGGGAAAAAAAAACATCTCTATTGTCCTGAACTTCTGGGTAAAAGCTGACGTAATGATGATGAAATCTAGAAAAGTGGTTACACATGTGAACGTACGAGTCCATTATTGTGGAGGGGTGTACACAATACGTCGGTGAGTTCGCCAGAGATTGGGGCTCTCGTTTTATCTCATTCAAAGAATGAAGGCGAGAAAGAGCTCGCACATAGCCGCCAACGCTCAGGAATTGAAAATTTTCGTGTAGGTGTTAGGCGCAGCAGAACGCTCTCTACCTCTAAGAGTCTGGCATTGACGCCCATGGCGCAAGCACGTTAACTTTAGGTGTCTCTCAAATTGTCTTATAAACGGAGTTTTTAATAGTCTTTCTGTTACCTATGCTACCTTCTAACAATACTCATTGGTTATTTGAAGTGTTTTAGTGATTTCCGAGTTTAAATAAACATCGCAGTTAACATAAAGGCGGAACTTAAGTTGTGGTTCTTTGTTTCAACCTGTTGCCTTGCTGCTTTAATTTACGTTTAAATTGCGACTCGCGAAGTTTCCAACAAGCTAATTCAGAATATCGACCTAGGTCTCAAATGGTCTTGTACACGTGAAACAACAAATCCACCTGCAGTGACCACCAATGAGAAGCATTACTGATTTTCCCAGCTTCCTTTCTCTCATTGGAGTCACTGAGACTTGTGTCAGCTACTAATATTTGATTCAATTGGGAGGTCATCCCCATAATGTAACCAGGTAATTCAAGGCAGAAGAGTCGGTGAGTCAATAGAATTTTTCTCTGAACTAGCAAACTTGGTCTTATGCACTCATCTGGCAACTGAACTGTTATAATTTCAACTTTCAAAGACATCCAGTCAAGTTTAGATTTGTGAGCAATGTCAGGGAGTTGCTATTAGAATAATTATGAACTTCCTATTTTAATCTCTGAAATGTGATCAGTTAGTTTTTTTGTGTGTAAATTTTAATACGTAGTTATTGAAATTGTAATCAGTGAATCTTGTCTGTAAAAATATTTAACCTGTACCTTGTCTTTAATATCACTTGTTTTTCAATAGTTAGTATAGAGTTTTCACGTAGACATACACATATATATTTTACAAAATTGAGCTTCACTCGAGAACTGGCCAGGATCTAACCAAAAGATTAACGAAACTGATTGACAAACGTCAAATAATTCCTCCTTTTGTCCACCGCTCTAAGGAGTAGTCTCATATATATATATATATATATATATATATATATATATATATATATATATATATATATATATATATATATATATAAATTGAAACTGACCCCAGATGTGCGTTTTACGGGTCCTAGTTTGCGCTCATTTGAAGAAAATGTACTAAAATTACAATAAAATTTTTTAAAAGAAAGTTATTTACTACTGTATATATACTTTGCAATAGACCATTTTTTGTTGAAAAAAAAAAAAAACAAAATGTAAAAAGTTTGTCATGCGTAAAAGAAGGTGGTGATAAAAATGACATTCCTGTAAATATTGTGTGTCTAAGGTAATCCTAGGTGATTACGTTTTCTAAACAAAACAAAAAACCATTTAAAACATATTATTAGCCACAGGCTGCCATCTAGGCAACTCTAATTAATATATAATACCAACATAACATGTTCGCATGCATGTAATACAAGACATAATTCCAGTGTATGTCGGTATGTGATGTATCTAGTTGTCAGACGACTGTGGAGCATCAAGGGAAACATGGCAATGTTATTAAGTTTATTCAGAGCAGGGATCTTGTTGTTACTTTACCTCGGTTTGTTCATTAGATGGTAATAAGGGTATTAAATTATCTCTGTAACTTTTCCTCCACTATGATGGTGGAATGAAACTATTTCCGTGATTACGACAAATAGATAACTAGACGAAAATTATAATGTTGCTGGGAATACGTATTACATTATTGCAAAGTAGAGCATAGTGTTTCAGTTAGAGATGTATACTCTTTGGAAATACAGAATTAAAGTCAGCTTTTGAAGTCGTATTAATCGTAAAGTATATACATACACCCGGGTTGATGATAAAAGAGAAGCATAGATTCATGTTACATCAGATTATTATCATCATACATATAAGTACGATTTGGAGAACCCAATTCATTTCAATATATTGAAAGACTGGTCGTACACTGTGGCTGGAAACTGAAACAAAAACCAGAGTTATCCCAAAAATCACAAAAATAATAAAAGAGAGTTATGGGCTAGATAGGTATTTCGAAAACGAAGTCGCTAAACTGTTTAGCGACAGCTACTCATAAAGACAACTTCGTTTTGTGTGACTCTGCTTTTTGTTTCATCACAATATAGCTTTTAGACCTGACGATTGTTTCGCTAAGAAAGCTGCGTCATAAAAGGGACGAATAAGACATGATACTCAGGTCTGAAAACTGGGTTGTCCAAATTGTACTTACCAGTGCCCATCACAGGTACCAAACTTTATTCATTATAATCATATAACAAAATGAATAGTTTTTTGTTAGAAAAATAAAATTATTATGTCTTACTTTTTAGAGAATTTCCGTAGAAAAAATTCGTTAATGAAGAGATCGCGACTATTGAATTTTGAAAAAAATTCTTCGTACGAGCATTTAATAGGCTCCGTACAATATATACCCGGGGTCAGTTTCGATGCATATATATATATATATATATATATATATATATATATATATATATATATATATATATATATATATATATATATATATATATATATATACAGGGTGCCCGTTTTTCGACCTCAAGCTGTTACCTCCTTTAAACAAACACTTAGAAATCAGAACCGTGGTATATGTGATTGACCTCAGGAGGTTGACAGATCTGGATGTAGTTGGATATTAACGTTCTTTCTTTGTTTGTTTTGCACTGCCTGGATTCCTATATTTTTGGGCGTCCCAGACTAGTGCCATGTAATATAGAAATTTAGATATATAGATAATCGTTAGTAAGAATAAATAGTTTGTGCAGACGCCAAAAGAAAGAAGATATTATGGAGGGATTTCTCTTCAATCAAACAGATATGTTAATGTAACAAAGTATATAAATTTATTCATATAAATTAAATTTGGAATAGCAAACAAAATGAAATAAAAATGGTTGGTAAATCTCAAATAAACATTAATCGCACACAAATAAAAACAGATAAACAGCAAGAACTTCAAGAAAAAGAAATTATCAATTCATATACATATGACAAAACAATAAGATAAAGATAGTTACATGTTACTAAAATACTGATGTTAGCCACTTAAGCTTTATATATAAGATGAAATACTATATTTTACAGCTAAAAAGCAAACATAAATTATTAGGTAAATCATTTGACGTTTGTCAACCAATTTGATTAATTTTTCAATAACTTTTACTGGCCAGTTCTTTGAGTGAGGCTTCCAGAAAAAGAATATATATATATATATATATATATATATATATATATATATATATATATATATATATATATATATATATAATCCTACGTGAAATTTTTGCATTACTTATTGAAAATAAGAGATATTGAAAAGAATGTACAGTTTAGATATTTCACAGACAAAATTTATTAATCACAATTTCAAAAACTAATGCCCAGTTTCACAAAGCTCGATTAAATATTTAACGGCCGCTTAGTTAATCAGGGCTTCAGACGACCAATCACAGCTTCAAAATATTTAATTGTCATGGCAAGAACCCGATTTATAGTCTGTGATTGGTCGTCTAAATCCTTGATTAACTAACCGGCCGTTAAATATTTAATCAGGCTTTGTGAAACTGGGCATATGTGTTTAAATTGACAGATAAAATTTTACAGATTAAACATGAAATTTAAATTATCTCTATAGCACCTTCCTGACACTGTTCAGGTTCGAATTTGTTTACGTTATTTTGGAAAGTTCAAGTTATGAGGCTTCAGATATTAGATTGCTGCATGAAAAATTGTGCCGGTTTATAGAAAAAGGAGTTACACAGACTCACCCAATGTTCCTGTATTGAGTTACCTGATGGCCCTATGAAGATGCCTTCCAAGTGGGATCAACTATGAGCACCTGAGACAGGTTCACAGACTCCAATTTGGTTGGTGGACTTATTGCTCCAATATTAGGAAACCATTTGACAACTATGTCGATGTTCTGAATTCACTTGACGGAAACTTTGAAAATTGCAATTTAAAACGTGAATCGGCCCAAGTGAAATCCACTGCTAATGGACACAAACTTCGGTAATAATCATGAACTGTTTCTGATTAAGGTAAGAAATGCATCAGGTCGGAACAAAGAAAATCACAACTTAACTCGCGTTTTTGTGCTGAATGCGATGTCTATTGAAACTCGGAAACCGCCTAAATGACTTTAAACGATCACCGATAATTATTATCAGATGGTATAGATAACAGAAAGGAGTTTATCACCCCATTTCAAGATAACTTTTAACCAGCACATCTAAAGGGTGTTCACTCGACAAACGCTCGTCAGACAGTCCTTGCTAACGTGTAGAGTTCTGCAATTCCTAACCGCTGCACGCAAAATTCTTACCGTGACCGTTGGTGGCTGTGCGCGAGCTCTTTCTAGCATCCAGTCTTCGAATGAGATAAAACGAGACCTCCAATCGGTGGCGAAGTCACGACGTCTTGTATACACACCTCCACAATAATGGACTCGTCCGTTCGTTTGGTAATTGATTATATATTTTCCATTATAATTATGTCAGCTTCTGTTATTTACCTAGAATCTCAGGACAATAGAGATATTCATTTACCCAACAAAACTGCAACGTTTTTCAATATTCAGATTTCGACGTATATTATAGGGAATTCAATCTGTACGGTTCTTACGATACAGAATTTCTTAGCGAATTTTCATCAAAATTATTTTGAAACCTAAAACTTGAAATACTTATTAAAGATAGGGTTTTTGGTATTATTTAGATACTTGAGGGCTTTCTAAGGGTATTTTGAACCAGTAATGATTCCAGATAAAATGTGAATCGTTACAAAGCATGGGTATCTCGGTTATTATAAGAGTTAGAAGATCGGTTAGATTAGAAAAAAGTTTCGCATTTCTATGATGATCAATAATCTGAAAAAAATGTGGCCTGTAATTTTTAGTTTTTGAGTTATCGCAAAAAAATTAAAAATCTTGATTTTCGTTTTTGTTTTTTTGAGAGAAAATCGACAAAGCTAGGCGTTTTTAACCGATACATTGTCAAGGCACTTTTTTTACAGGGAATCTAAATCTGTCATCGCACGTTCCATGGCATACTAGATGGAAGAGGTACAATACTAAATTTTGTTTTTTCTTATGGGCGCCATATTGGATTTTTATTTTTTGATTATAAGTTTTTTCTGATTACGATGATGTAGCACACGATATGGTCAAGTCTTACATTTTGACTGAAATTAGAAAAAATCATTTTTGCACAGAGTGCATTGGAAACAACGAAGGAACATTATTTGTAACAATAATTACGTTTAACAAAATTTTGACAGTTCATTCACAGTTGTCACATTTCGATAATTGACGCAAGTAAGTTTTTGTATGTAATCAATAAAATGCGATTTTCCAGTGAAGAAAAACGGGATATGCTAGAAATTTATTACGCTTCGTGTCTAAATGTGCAAATTACTTCTGACAAATACCTGCAGCGGTATCCAGAAAGAGAGCAACCAGCTCAAAACTATTTTGTATCACTTCATAGAAATTTAGGCGAATATGGTTCATTTTGTAAACCTTGAGGGAGATATGGAGTTAGACAAAATGAGAAAGAAGTTGCAATTTTACAAGCGGTAAGCAAAACAATCTCTCAATAAATACCACACAATAAGTATGAAGCCCCATATCTAAGCTCATCTAATGAGTTTTTTTACTAGGTTCAAGAAAATCATTCTACTTCCACACGGGAAATTGCAGCGGAGCTTTACATATCGCATCAAGCGGTGTGAAGGGTCCCAAAAAAAAATAATTATCGACCGTTTTAAATTCATATCACCCAAGTTCTCCATCCTGGAGATAGTAATCGACGGGTAGCATTTTGCAGGTTTGTGATGGGCCAGTTAAACCAAAACCCAAATTTTCTCAGTAATGTGATATTTAGGGACGAGTGCAAGTTTACAAACTCAGGCATCTTCAACCGTCACAATGAGCAGATTTGGTAAATTGACAATTCTCGTAAACATCAAGAACGGCGACCACAAATACGTTTCGTGGGTATATTGGGCGAGAGCATCATCGGCCAATACATTTATGAAGGAAATTTGACCGCGGAAAGTATTTATATTTTCTGAGGACCTTCCTTGAAGACTATATTGACAGTAATATTTGTCTAAATTTGATCAACTGTCGAAATTTTAATAAACATAATTATTCTTACAAGTTATGTTAAGAGCCTCGGTGGTTCAGGGGCTAGAACGTGTGCCTCTGAACCGAAAGATACTGGGTTCTATCCCAGGGTTCTCCTTTCACTTTTTCAGTATAAACTGTAATGTTAACATCAACCGAGGTTCCGGCATTGTATTTGAGCAAGTCGAATGTCTGCACGTTCCGCCCTTCGGAGGGGGCGTTAAGCCGTCGGTCCCGTGTCCATGCGATGTTGGGCACGTTAAAGATCCCTACCCTTCTTGCAGAAAGGCAGGGGTTCGGCAACATTTCCAGGATAGGGAGGTGAAACTGCTCCCTGGCGTCGGTGATTGGCCATAGTATCACATCGATAACTCAAAAAATAATGGGCCAATTTTAAATTTTGATCAAATTTGGTGAGCACCTTCCTTTTGCAAGTTGCTTGGAGATGTTCGTCAGCTAGAAAAATTGGCCAGGTTTTTCCCAAAAAGGTTTTATATCTCCGGCCAAACTATAACCAAATTTGGTACGCTGGTTTATATTATTAAAAGTAAATTACGCCCCAAAACTTAGCTCTATAGGTTAAAAGACAAAAAAGTTATAGGCATTTAAGAAAAATAGGGTTGTCCTCAAAACGTCAAACTCGCAAATTAAAACGTCAAAACTGTCAACATTTAGGCAAATAACCTTAAATTAATACCGGTTATGTCAAGAAAATGCCGCAATAAGAATGTTTTGCAAACCCTGAAGTCTTAGCTTCAATCGTAATTGTCGTTCATTTTACTAAAATATTTCCAGAAAATTCAATTCAAATAGACACCTTCACTGAGGCTTTGGCAGTAGTTTTAGCTATACAACAAAGAAATTGCTTCCTGGCGTCGGTGGTTGGCCATAGTCGGAGAAATAGGCCGACGTTAAAGAAACACAACACAAACACACAATTTTTGGAGAATTTTCGTAAAAAATCAGTAAAACTCAATATATCCGTTATTATACAAGATATGAAAAAAAACTGTGTACATTAATTATAGGGTGTCTTGAGCTACATCTTAAAAAAATATTTCTACAATCACATAAGTCGTTGGTTATACCAATTTTCTTTTTTAGTGAATTTTTATTTTAAAAAATTTACTAATAGAGAGGTATCGATGGTGAGACTTTGCAAAAATTTTTTCAAATGAGCGCAATTCAGGACCCCTAGAACCTATATCCGAGGTCAGTTTCAATTTTTATATGTTTATATATATATATATATATATATATATATATATATATATATATATATATATATATATATATATATATATATATATATATATATATCCAACCGATAACTCAAAAAATAATTAACCGAATTTGATAAAACTCGGCAAGTGCCTTTATTTTATTAATGGCCTGGACGAGTTCGTTAGCCAGGAATATATGACCAGGTTTTCCGAGAAAATTTTGAGTTTTCTTTCGGAAAAAGAAATTTTCTCCGAAAATTACAAAGCTATTTCAATGAAATTTGGTGGATATATTTACGTGAGAAAGGCCTTAACAGAAACCAAAACTAAACTTTCTAATTTTATAGAGAATTTAGTTTTTCAAATTTTCAGTTTTCTTTTGAAACACATTTTTTTCACCGAAAATTACAATTTTAATGACACGTGGTGGATATGTTGCCTTTGGGAAGGCCTTACCACGTACCGAAATTCAACTTTCTAAGTTTATTGAAAATTGACTTATCCAAGTTTGAAGCATTTAATAGAAATTCACAACCATAACGCACTTGCTGCGTCGGAACCTTTTTTTAAATCGAACACGTCTTAGGTTATTAAATTTTCCAATTTCCATCGAAATATAATGCATGTTTGTAAGAAAAGAAATTCGGGACACAGCAAGTGCCTTATGGTAGCGAATTTTCATTAAATGCTTCAAATTTGAATAACAGCGTTGGCCTATTATTTTTTGAGTTATCGGATATATATATATATATATATATATATATATATATATATATATATATATATATATATATATATATATATATATATATATATATATATACGGATCTCCCCATTAGTCAATTTTTCTTTCGTCAAAAAATTCACTAATATATTAATACTTAATATATTAGCGAATTTTTCGAACGTCATTACGTCTGGATTTGACATGATTAAAGGGAATAATTGAAAGGCTTTTACTACCAGACAATTGTTTTATTCTCAACCCTACGCGTTTAGTCTCATTGTTGAGTTATCTTCAGGGGTTAGACTTAGAATGTAAAAGTTGGTCGTCAGAAACTATGTTTCTGGTAGGTCTAATAAGCGAGGGACTACACTGCAACTACAGAAAGTACAAGGTCCAACAAAAACCAAGTGTCAAACATCAAAACAGCCGTAACGGCCATGCAAGGTTTGTAGTGTCAGAAGTTATATAACATTTTTATAAAATGCACATTTAAAACGGGACTGGAGTCCCACAATTGAAAACACCGCATTTGTCTGGTAGTAAAAGCCTTTTAATTATTCCCTATAATCAATATATTAAATAAACATTGCTTTCTCATCTTTGTTGTTATAAGTATAATCTTCTTAAATAGCATTTATACAGAGCACTTAATTAACCTGGTAATAGAAAAACTGCTCTGCTGCCATCACCAGTTTTAAAGAGCAAAAGATAAAACAATGCGGAATAGTCGCTAATCCCGTCCAATTTTGGGAATGCGTAAACGCAATTTTAAGGTTTATCGTATCTGATCCAGGCAGACTGGGCCACGTAGACCGCGTGACAGGCAACCACATTTCGGGTTAAGCCTGCAACAGCGGCGGGCTCTTTGCGGATTCTAGATTACATCAAGTGACCTTCCACGTCCCGGACCTGCACTTTGTTTTGTTTTAATGAAATCCCCCCGATCTCTTTGTGAGCCCGGCCGAAATGCTCCTTTCAATCTCCCTATGATTCCCGGAATGAATGGACGTTTATTGAGTGGTGTCTGTATCTCGGCCGCATAGCTCACACTGATACCACGCTCTATCCGGGCTTCTAGGAGGTTTGTTTTTATTCCTGTGCCGAGCTTTAATTAATCTCATAATGAGGAAGAAAATTGAGAGCTTTCAGTCTAAATGAAAATGTGGTGTGCGGCTTTCTGTGTTAACAAGGTAGACAAAATGAAACAAACACACAATTGCAACTGGTTATGCTATTTTGAGTTTAATTGTTTTGCTTTACAGCTACAAAAACCTACGCAACGAGATGTTTAATTATAAATCGTAATAATATTTTTATTAGAGAAACGTGTTAAGAAATAGCAAAAGCGAAGTTTTGTAGAATTACAAAGTAAACAAAACTTATACGTACGGATTTAGATGCTTTTCCTGGCCTCGAAAAAGCTTTTTGTCTCCTCCGCAATAGGTTTCGCCTTTATAGCATCGTCAGGTAGATCAAAATAGAAAATATTTATACGCACCCATGGCGGTTATAAAAAAAAAGGCTACTCCATTAAAGTACTATGACGAAACTTTTTATTTTAAATAAAATAACAAATCACTGAAGTGTCTATGTGATGCATGTCAAAGTTAAACATAAAAATAAGATCAACTAATCGCAACAATGATAATCATAAGATAATAATAAATGCGACGTTGCCAAATCCTGAATACCCATTTGACGCATTATAGCAATGTTATTAGAACAAATAACAAATCATATTTTAAGAAAGGCCGCCATTTTATATTTATATTAGCGAATTTTCATTAAGAAAAATCACTAATAGAGAGGTGCGATGAAATCTTTTGAAATAATATCTTCAGGTGAGTGCGAATTTGGGTCCCTAGAACCCAAAACCAAGGTCCGTTAAAATTTTTATATGCTAATATATATATATATATATATATATATATATATATATATATATATATATATATATATATATATATATATATATATATAGATATGATTTATATATATGTATCAGAACCGGTGTTTGTTTTATGTGTGTTTTTATTGTTTTTGTGTGTAAGTAATTATATTGTTTAATATTAGGTTCAAATATTTGTACCGTATCACTTTACTCTTTTGATATAGTTTGTCACCTTTTATATTTACTACAGTCGTGGTTTAGCTACATGCATTTTTCTTAATAACTATGGGTTTTGTTATCTCGATTACTTTTGACTATATAAAGACATATAGTTGACAATTGCTTTAAACTGATGAGTATGGATATTTATTTTTATTTATCTGTCTCAAGGTGTCATTTAAACTTTGATTTTAACACTATTTGTTTCCACCAAACTGGACCTCGCTATCACCTCTGACTCAATTTATCGCTGTGTTGACAATTAATTGCACATTCCAAGGTATTTCATGTTATGTATTATTCCTATTTTACTGTTTACGCTGACATCCACTTATCTCTTGTCATTAGAATTCTTGAATTTGACCTTATATATATATATATATATATATATATATATATATATATATATATATATATATATATATATATATATATATATATATATATATATATATATATATATATATATATATATATATATATATATATATATATATATATATATATATATATATATATATATATATATATATATATATATATATATATATATATATATATCAAACTTGGCAAAACTCTTGTTTGCTCGAAAACCGAGGTCGAGTTCGTTAATCAGCCTTTATGCTCAAGTTTTTCCGGTGGAAAATTGGTGCAAACTTTTTTAAAACGCTATATTTTTATAAGTATCAGAGTAACTGGAATGAGACTTAACACGTGGCTAGAAATAGTGCCAGTAAACCTATGTTGTGAATCTTAAGGCACTTGGTACACAATATTTAGAGTTTTTTCCAAATTAAAAATAAAATCCCAAAGACATCGTTGAAACGACTTAGGGGTTAAAGTCCAATGCTCTACACACAGAGTAGTTAATTGCCACGCGTAGATTGATTTAATTAACAGATATAAACCATACATCAACGGTAACCAAACTAAATATTTACCTGGCATAAAACATACTACCCGAACCAACAATCGTGAAATCTCGGCCGCAATTATGGAAAGTGCAGATGACATAAAATTATAAAATTTCCAAGTCATTGTTACTTAACTGGAAGCTTCAATAAATTACTAAAATACACTATATTTGTATCTTTATAAATGGCCCTAAATACGGTTTTAGCGCAGCATAGAATATATGATGCTGTCGCATAATATAGTACAAATGTAAACAAATTAAAGTCAAGTCTATAAAAATGATTCTCAAATACTTTCTTTTATCTTTAAACTTAAACACAAGACGTCATAGAAGACCGAAAAAATCCTTAAATGTGTTTCAGTGGTGATTCTACTAATTCTGTAATTAATTGTTACGTATTCTTTTCATATACTACCCCGGGAATGAAGCATGTGTCAAGTATTATGTAGACAACGTTAGTTGACGTATTAGCAGATAGCGTATTGGAAGCGTGCTGAACTGCTACGCAGAAGGTTGCATGATCGAATCCAGCTCGAATGAATGTCTATTTTTTTACGTTTTGTTTTGACATTTGGAGAAACAGTAGTGCACAGATTTCATAGGGTTTAAACAAGATCTCATTCTTGTTTAAAACGCCTGAACAAGTTTGTCCGAAATTGTAATTTTCTTTGTTGATATTGAAAAAACCGGTTTGAATTAGGTTGAATAGAACGAAATCATACTGGCGATTAATAAGGAAAAATAACTGCTACTTTTATAATTTGGCAGATACTTTACTTTTCTAGATATGTGTAAAGTTTCCTTCTGGAAATCTTTTGTATAACTTTAATGAAATTTGAAATAAAAGTTTATTATAAAGAGACTTACACTATCTACAGATATAGCAAAATTTAGTTTTGGACATTTTTCTCAACAGGAGTTAGAACACAAGATTTTTTTGATAATAGAGAGATCGATGATAACACCTTTGAAAGAATTTTTCAAATGTGCGCGTACTAGAATAAATACCAATTTTCACCAAATCACCCCTCATTTAGCCCCCTACCCCCTAGAGCGATCGTACCTAAAAACAATTCAATGCGTTCCATTGTCCGCTGCTAACTGGAGATCAACTTTGAAGATGATATCTCAATTCGTTGAAAAGTTAATGCGCCTACTAACATACAGACGTACGGACCGACAGACAAAAAGATTTCGCTGCAGAATCAAGTTTGCTATATGTTTTGAGACTTTCTAAGCAACAAAAAATAATCGAAATTTCTCTCTCGGATATTCCACCTCCACACATTAAACCCCCAAGTCAATTTCAGCACAGGGTACCAGATGTTTCATGAAATTGAAAGTTTTCTAATAAACAAACGTTATAATATTTGGGTTTTAACGAAAAAATGTCAATTTTCACCAAATCATCCTCTATTTAACCCGTAGTCCCTGGAGCGATTTTACCCGAAACAATCCGAATTTTGCGTTCGTCGGGTGCTAACTGTATATCAAATTTGAAGATGATATCTCAATTCGTTTTAAAGTGATCGTGGCTACAAACAGACATACATACAGACTGACAGACCGACAGACCCACAGACCAACAGACTGACAGACCGACAGACCAACAGACCGACAGACGGACATACCGACGGACCGACGGACCGACGGACCGACGGACCGACAGACCGACAGACACAAAAAAATTCCAATTCATGTTTTCTATGTTGTGGCAGTTTTAACGATGTTTGGGCGAAATTTTTTTTTTAATTTTTGTCGTTTTCACAGGTATTGGCGATGTGGAAATAAAATAAAATTAAACAGGTTTGAAAAATTTCCATAAAATTCGCCATTAAACTTATTAGCTGTGTCCAGATAGTTTTGCTTCTTTTTCAATGAACCTTGCTTTTTGTGTGTTAAATGTCGTATTAGATTTGTAACCAGGTTATATAATTTACTTTTATTTCAAAGCGGCGCATTTTGCGAATTCAGTAAAGCAACAAAAATAACATGAAAACTCTTTACGACAATTTAATACACAAAGAGTGGTTTATTATTTATTATTATTTGCTTACATCTTATGTAGATTCTTACCCAAATTTCTCGAGATATAAAGACAAAAGTTTTAAAGGAGTTTTTGATGAATTCATGCAAGTTTGTTGTCTGAGCACATCCTCCCTTTGTTTATAGTAGAAATGAAACAAGATTACATTACATTGCAAGTTATCTTGATAACAGTTGTCTCATATAATGCCTTTAAGTTATTTTAGCTTAAGTTTTGATGAAGCCTTAAAATAGTATACGAAATAAATATCTTGTATGTATGTATAAAAAAATTACAGCTTCAAATAAATAAAACTGAAAATACTAATAAGTTAAGAGTTAAAAATTCTTCGAAAAACAAGGTTTTTATATTTAGGTATACTAAAACGAAAAAATCTCTGGACGCAACAAGGGTGTTATGGTAGTGAATTTTCATAAAAATGTTTTTAATAGAAAATATAATTTTTTTAATAAAGCTTGCATCAAATTTGGTTACCAGTATAACCTATATAAGAGAAACAATGTACCATATTTCATCAAAATAAGTTTATTGTTTGACAATATACAAAAAACTTCCGAAAATAAACCTAAAGTGTGCCCAAAAAACTGGTTTCCTGGCCAACGAACCTTAGATTAATAGTAAATTAAGCTATCGAAAGGAACATTTTATGAAAAGTCGCTACCATAACGCAGTTGTTCAGTTCCGAATTTATTTTCTTACAAACATGCATTATCTTTCGATGGAAAATGCAAAAATTTTAATACTTTAAGGCGTGTTCGATTAGGAAAAAAATTGCATCAGCAGCGACTTATGGGCCACCTGTGATTGTAAAAATAATTTTATCAGATGCAGCTCCAGACATCGTATAATTAACATATAAAATCTTTTATCATATCTTGTATAATAATAGATATCTTGAGATTTACCCTAGAAATGCGTCACCCTGTATATATGGAAACAGATAAAAAATGAAACTAACCCGGATATGGGTTCTATGGGGCCTACTTCGCGCTCATTTAGAGAAGTCTTATCAACATTCAAAAGTCACTAAAATTGTATCCAACTCTATGAGTAAAATTGTGAAGGCCAAAAATAAATATGATTGTAAGAAGAAGAGCATGTCTACATTTGTATTATAAATGTCACAAAACAAAATACTTATTTACGTGTCACTTTGAAAATAGATCTGACATTTATCAAAATAATTTGTCAGTTGAATATGACATGTACTGTTGCCGTGGACTATCATTATGCACTATTGTATTACGCCTTATAAGAATCTTGTTGTTTTTTGGAATACGAAAGCTTTTTTTTTACTGTAAAAACATTTTTCCATCCCTTAACCTGAAATGGTTTTCCTTTCATTTAACGTTGTTTCCTTATAGCGTCACAGTAGGTTTTAGAATCTAGAAATTATTCTGTTGTGTGAATTTTTTCGTTACATAATTAGAACAAATTGTATTTCCCTTCAATATTGAATGATAATTTTAAGTTAATTCCTATATTTTCTGTGCCCAATGTGTTAAACGGATGCGAAACGGGAGAAGGAAATTTCATTTAAAGTTAAAATGACGAAGAGAACTTTATTCCAGGCACGAGCGTTGTTTCCATTTTTTTTAATAACAATAACATTTATAGGTACATTAGCAGATTAT
Source organism: Tillus elongatus (assembly GCA_964006375.1). Lineage (NCBI taxonomy): Eukaryota > Metazoa > Arthropoda > Insecta > Coleoptera > Cleridae > Tillus > Tillus elongatus. The sequence continues at coordinate 186,618,684 of OZ023264.1, read as the reverse complement.
GGTATTGTTCGTTTTTTGAGAAAAATTTTCGTAAACATGCTTAGAGAAACCCCTTTATGCATTAACCATCGGAAAAATGCTGTGATCTCAACTCCACAATACAGTTAAAAGATCTAAAGTCCATTTGAGGTTCTTTCTAATGCATGGATATCATGAAAAACCCTATATATATATATATATATATATATATATATATATATATATATATATATATATATATATATATATACTATTTCATAAGCATCAAGCATAGTTTGATGTCTAACATTTTTGACAACTTTCAAATTATCCTTGTCAATGTGGTGATTATTATATTATATATTATTATATTGTACCACACATGATTTGTCTACCGTACCATATCGTAAATGTGCGAGATGTTCACGAAATATGGTTGCTATGTTTCTGTTGGTTTGGCCCATGTATTCCAGATAACTATCTTTGCAACGTATTTCATAAACAACCGACATTTCAGTGACTTTGCCTTTGCCTTTCTTATTACCCAACAAATTTTTTAAATTACTTTTCGTCGAAAAAGTCAAATGTAAATCGGCTTTCTTAAAAATACTTTCCAAACCCTTTGTGATACGTGGTTCATAAGGTAGACACACAATTTTTTTCTCTATTTTATCTTTCTAAAATGTTGTGCATTCAGATATCATTTTCTTTGTTCTGTGTTTGTTAACTAATTTTTCCACTAAACAATCCGAATAACCATTGTATCTCGACACGTTTTTTATGTACTTTATTTCTATATTAAATATACTTTTACTTAATGGAGAATTTATCAATCTTTTTACCAAGAAATTTAAACTAGTCGTTTTTTGTTCAAACGTGTGAGTCGTTTGGAATGTAACTAAATGAAGATAAAAAAATTTGCCATTGCGTAGCTGGCTGTTGTGGTTGGAGGATACATTGCCCAAATATTGTACATATCAAACAGGGCGTTTATCACATAATTTTCACATTGTGGAAATTCAAGTAGCATTTTTTTTTATTTCAAATTGAACCACCTGTATTTCGCCCGATATCTCTATTCGCATCTGCATTCCCCATAAATTTCATTAGTAATGTTCTATGCCTAAAATCAATATTTTCACAATCATTCTTACTCCCTTCTTGAAAATGGCTTCAAAGCAGGAGCCGCAACGTGGAGTTTGAATAAATTCTCGACGAGCCCGACTTTAACCCGAGAACCAAGTATTTCTTATAGCAACCTAATTAGATACAGAATGCAATAATTACTATTGGTTGCATTCCTCCTAAATTGTGGGCATATTATCTATATCTGTGAACACGGTTAGCTTTATTGTGTATCGAATTTCAAACACCAGCTTATGGGATGTGTGGTCTACAGTGACAAAGTATATATATCAAACGTTGCGTTCAAACTTTGATCTCCAGATTACCTTTGCAGTAGAAACGAAATGAGATTATTTGCAATGCTATAAAGCCCTGATCAAGTCCTTTGTTTTGATGAATGGCATTGATATAAATTTTTGATTCAAAGACAAGAACGGCGCTAGACAGTTTCAAATAGATTGTTAGACTATTTCAAATTAACAACATAGGTTTTCGTCTAGACATTTATGTCCAAGTATTATATATGCATATATATGTATATATATATATATATATATATATATATATATATATATATATATATATATATATATATATATATATATATATACATACAGGGTGGCGTATTGAAAACGAAACAGACCAATTTTTAAGAAACGCTGAGACACGTCAATTTTAATATTGAGAGGGACATGTTTTGACATAAAACTCAACTTTGTCACATCAACCTCTTAAGGGTGTTGATAACAACCCTTATATTTTAAATGGGGATCATAGGTCGAGTGTTACACCATTTGAAAGCTCTTTTTTTTCTGAATTTAGCACACTAATTTTTTTGGAAGTTTTATCAACTGGTTTAGAAATTATTCACAGTTGGAGTTGCAAGAACGTATTTCATTCATTGTGATAAGAAATGCACTAATTAGTCAATTTTTTGTTAAAAAAACTAAAGAACAAAACCAAACGTTCAAAAATGTTTATTCGGTTAAGTAAGTGTTCAAATTGTTGACCACCAGCTTCCATATAAAAGTACAAATTTTGTTCAAAACGAGCTCTGACATTCTGGAGCATTAGTGGAGTTATTACACGGCATTCTTCAACAATGCGTCGTCGTAATTCTTCCAGAGACTCCGGATCTGTTGCGAAAATTCTACTCTTTAGATGGCCCCATAGAGAGAAGTCTAAAGTAAAAGTTAAATCCGGTGATCTAGGGGGCCACTCAATAGCATCTCTACGGCCAATGCATTGCTCTGGAAACTCTCTGTTCAAAAACTCCCTAACACGTTGTGAAAAATGCGAAGGAGCTCCATCTTATTAAAATACTAATTGATTTTCTTGATAGCGATCATCATTTTCAACAATGTCAACTAGTAGAGGGTAACCGATATCTTCTAGTAACTCCAAATACGTTTCGCCACTCAAATTGCCATCAAGAAAAATTGGTCCGATTAAACGGTCTCCAAAAATGCCAGTCCAGACATTCATTTTTTGTGGAGTTTGAGTGTGGACTTCGTGAAAATTTCTTGGATTATTCTCTGCCCAATAACGATAATTATGACGATTGACTCTAGAGTTTAGTAAAAACGTACACTCGTCTGAAAAACAGATATTGAACAGAAAGTTCCCGTTATCAGCTATTCATGCAGTCATAACTTCACAAAACTGCTGCCGCCGATCAAAATCATCTTCATTCAGTTGTTGTACAAGATGAATTTTATACGGGTGTAATTTATGATGCTTCAATATTCGCTGAATAGTTCTTTTTTGATGTTTGAAACAGTGGCCAATTTTCTCGTGCTCAAAGTTGGGTCTGAAGCAATTTGTCCTAAAACTTTAATCTCAGTAGTCTCATTTCTAACCGGAAATTCACGTTCAGGATCCCATTTTTTGTTGGCTACTGAACCACTTTGTCGAAACTTTGCAACGAACTCCAAAATGTATTTTCTGTTAACATGTCTGTTCGGATGTCGTTCATTAAACAAATTTGCGGTACGGTTGGCACAGTCATCGTTTTTGGAAAAAAAGAGTAATTATTTCAACTCTTTGTTCTACAGAATACACCATTGTGAAATTAATTTTCGGTAGTACTATCAAGTATCAAACCGTCCGATAAACTGAAATAATAAACCGCATTTCTCTCATTCCGATAAGAAATGTTCTGATAGTCAATTTTTTGTTTACAAACCAACAAAACATTGACTATCAGCACATTTCTTATCGGAATGAGTGAAATGCGTTTTTGCAACTGTGAATAATTTTTAAACGAGTTAATAAAACTTCCAAAAAAATTAGTGTGCTGAATTTAGAAAAGAACGAGAGTTCAAATGATGTAACACTCGACCCATGTTCCCTATTTGAAATATAAGGGTTGTTATCACCACTCTTAAGGGGTTGATGTGACAAAGTTGAGTTTTATGTCAAAATATGTCCCCCTCAATATTAAAATTGACTTGTTTTAGCGTTTCTTAAAAAAAAATTCTCTGGACGCAAATCAGTCTGTTTCGTTTTCAATGCGCCATATATATATATATATATATATATATATATATATATATATATATATATATATATATATATATATATATATATATATATATATATATATATATATATATATATATATACAGGGTGGCCCACCACATACGCCACGGTCTCTCTCACGTCTATATTTTTCGTTATCTCAAATTTATTTCAAACGGAGTTGTGTACGTTGAAAAGAACGATAATCTAAAATTATTTTCAAACCCTGTATGTTTGAAAATAATTTCAGGTTATCGTCCTTGTTACACCCAAAGGTTTTTTTGTTGTTGTTATGGAATACTTGGTATTTGACAACGTGTTTGAATTCTACGGGAAAAATAAGGTTCACTCACTCCAAAGATCCTTATACCTAGCTACCTGGTTTCACAGATATCTTGATATTTCGACCAATGTGAGGTTTTCGAAAAAAAATATGTCAGATGATATCATAAAAAAATTATTAGCTTTTGATGGTAGATTTGCTACTTAATCAACTACTGTAATCAATATGTCGCAATACAGGGCGTTCAAAAATTCAAGTTTGGTTATCGGCACATTCAAAGCTGATTATTTCATTTATTTCAAATGGAAACACTCTATATTTTTTGATTGCATTTAATACAGAAAATAATTTCCTTTCATATGATACAAGGGTTTCCAATACCCAAGTGCAGCGGTTCTGGCGCTATTCACACTTTTATTATTATTTACACATGCCAAGTTGATTATTGTGTTCATTTAAAATAGAACAGCCTGTATTTTCTAGGCTAACCAAAAGCGATATTCGATTGCCTTAAAAACTACATGATGTTTTATTATGGCTAACTGTAACCGTTTTCGTATAGACAAGACTTGTCTCTTGATAAGAAATTCGCTATATCGGATATTGAAATGAATGAAACATACATGGTTACTTGATTGTACATATGCCCGTGACATTTGTTAATTCTTGTCAATTCTTGTTTGTGGTTACCTACTGCATAACTTCTAATTGTTCAACTATATCGCTATTGTCTTTTGTAATTTTATCATTTCTAAAATGATTCTGTTTGAAATGAAAACGTATCCTATACAGTAACGAATCGAAATGATTCTAACTATTGGTGAATCACATGAAAATTGTTTACTGGCGTCACGAGTTTACGCACAAAAATATCCAGCACAAAATCATCTATCCAGAAGAAGTTTTGAAAGATTGTTAGAAGTTTTTTGAAAAACTGGAAGCGTAGCATATGAAAAGACGAATAAACAGAGTCAAATTACCAGAAATGAAGAAAATGTGTTTGCGGTCATTGGATCCCTTATATAAAATCTCCACATAAGCCAGTGTAAGGTCAGTCAGGAAACGGCGCTAAGCAGGTAGATGGTAGAATAATTAGAAAACACAAATTTCATCCTACCATATTCAATTAAAACAAGAAGTTTCAGATCCTGACTTCAATTGTCGACTTGATGTCTTTATGTAGGCATTAGATATGTTGGGTGAGGATGAACACTTTTTAGATTATGTGCTGTTTACAGACGAATTGACTGTCTATAATAACAGCTTGGTAAACAGATATAATTTTCATTACTACGCTGATGAAAATCCACATTTTTCGTATTAACCGTCAGAATCGTTGGTCTATTAATGTGTGAGGTGAAATACTAGGGTCAAGAGTAAAAAAGTCCTTACTTTTTCAATGCACACCTAAATGGATATATGTTTCATATGTTTCTTCGTCTTGTCTGAACATTTGGAAGACGTCCCACTATCTATTATAAGGCGGATGTGGCTACAACTGGATGGTGCTTCGGCACATTTTCAAATCAGAGTGCGACAAGACCTTAGTAGACATTTTCCCAATAAATGGTTAGGACGAGGAGGTCCACAAAACTGGCCAGCCAGATCGTCAGACCTAACATGCCTTGATTTCTTCTTATGGGGACATGAATATCGTATATAAAATGCCTCCGACCACACAATATGACATAAAAAAACGCATACGGAATGCTTTTAATACAACATCGCCGTAAATGTTGCTCAATGTCAAGCGGCCGTTCGAACAAAGGCTACAATCATGCATTGAACAGGATGGACATCAGTTTGAACATTTGTAGAACTATGTTTATTATAATTACTCTTGGTTTTTCTGTTCCTATTTCATCTCTTGTTTACCTTGGATTATTTTCCAGATTGAATTTCAAACAAAGGAAGTTAAATATGTTAAATCTTCCTATAGAGAACAAACCCTAAGCCCACTACGCTTCTGAGTTCCCAAACTACAATATAGTAGTTATTTATTCAGTAGACAATTTTAAATTTAAATTGAGAAAAGGAATTAGTACTCACTTTTTATCGACGTAAATATCCTTTGAAATTCAGCACATAATACACAAACAGCACTGCTTCACAAAACATATAACCAATCACAATAACAAGTTTATGCACACACGCTACCAATACTGCCAATAAGAAACAGACAATTTAAGAAAAAGTCTGGGCGCAGCCAGTGCGTTATGGAAGTAAATTTTCTTAAACATGTTTTTAATAGCAAATATATGTCTCTGAGAGAACTGGTTTCCTAACCAACAAACCTTGGGGTAAAAAGCAAATTGGATCACAAAAATTTGAACCAGTTGGGTATATTCTCTGACACAACAATAGTGCTTGAATTACGTTACCCGGTGTTACGTCATCTGGTGTTACATCATCCGGTACTGGGCTTCTGATATTGCATCATACAGGGTTGCATCATACGGTATTTCATCATCCGGTATTAATCATCCGGTATTTAATCATCCGGTATTGCATTATCCGGTATTTAATCATCCGGTATTGCATCATCCGGCATTGACTCATCCGGTATTACATCATCCGGTATTGCATCATCTTATATTGCATCATCCGGTATTGCATCATCCGGCCTTAAATCATCCGGTATTGCATCATCAGGCATTGAATCATCCCATATTGCATCATCCGGTATTGAATCATCAGGTATTGAATCATCCGGTATTGCATCATCCGGCATGAAACCACCCGGTATTGCACCATCCGGTATTGCATCATCCGGTATTGCATCATCCGGTATTGCATCATCCGGTATTGCATCATCTGCAATTGCATCATCCGGTATTGCCTCATCATCATCTGGTACTGCATCATCGGGATTGCCTCACTTTTAGTGTATAGTTTAGGTGTATAAATATGATAATTTTGAACATACAATTTAAAAAAACACACACCACGAGGGCTTACAGCCTAAATACTATCGTACCGTGGGTGTTGACAGGTAAGAAACAGGCAACTTGTTAATTCTGGACTTGAAGGTTTGGAGGTTCGGAGGAGAAGGAAAAACCTGTGCCGGCAAGGAATTCCACAACTTAGAAGTCCTCGGGACAAAAGAGCGGGCATAACAAGATGTTCCAGGTCTGGTGAACTGGACAGTAAAAGGGTGCATTCGCTCTGTTCCCCTGGTAGATCTGTTGGCAGCAGCAGGTGTAGGAACTATGGAGGAAAGTTCTTCTGAGCAGTGCCCGTGCAGATATCTATAAAAAGAGAGAGGTCACCAACGGAACGTGGGTGGGCAAGAGATGGCAGCTTTTGGGTGAGGGTAGAGTCACCGATGAGACGTATAGCTCTCTTTTGAATGGAGTCCAGGATAGCGAGTGTAGAAGTGGCAGCGGCACCCCAGATGTGGGAGCAGTATTCGAGGTTTGGCCTTATTTGTGAAGTATATAAGGTATAGAGATTAGATGGTGAAAAGTATTTGCGAGCCCGGAAGAGGAAACCTAATTTATTAGCAGCCGCTTCTGCAATTGATGTGACATGTTGGTGCCAATTGAGATTTCGATCCACAGAAATGCCAACAAGTGAAAAGGACTCATTACTTTGAATAACTTGGTTGTTTATTGTGATGGGTCTAGGGCTGGTGTATCTCTTATGAGAAAGAAAGTAAGACTGAGATTTGGTGGGGTTGAATTGTACAAGATTTCTACTACCCTAGTCTAATATTTTTTGGAGATCCACGGAGACAGAACCCTCCATGAGCCTGCGATCTTCATTTAACTGGGCTAAAGAGACACGCTTAGAATATTGTATATTTGAGTGGAGGATGCTGTCGTCCGCGTAACTGTAAACTGGGTTGGATGTGCCAGAGAGGAGGTCATTGATGTGGAGAAGAAAGAAAGTAGGGGCTAAAGCTGAACCTTGAGGAACTCCTGCATTAATTGGATACAGTTTAGAGGAATGGCCATCAACGACAACAGAAATGCTCCGGTTGGAGAGGAAATTTGCTGTCCAGGTACAGTTTTGGTGGTAGGCCATAGGCCGCAGCGCTGTGTGCCAGACTTGGTCGAATGCTTTGGATATGTCTAGAGCGACAATCTGGGATTCACCGTGTAGTTAGCTTAGCGACAGCTACTGATGAAGACAACTTCGTTGTCGAAATAAGTATCTAGCGCATAACTCTCTGTTATCATTTTTATGGTGATTCTCCTTTTTGTTTAAGTTTCCAGCCACAATGTCCAACCTCAGTATTTTAAAATAATTTAATACAAAATTACAAAGTCTCTGTGTGTGGATGCCATGCTTTAATGTTCTGTTGCATCAAGATGCATAGTTTCGGTTTCAGATCTAAATATCTTTGACAGTGGATCATCAGCAGTATATGAATATAACCAGAGGCACGTTGGTGGTGCGACCACGCACTAGGATATCTATCTATCCAGTTAATGTAACGGTTATTCCAGGAATGCTGCTGTGGTTTTATTAGCCTCGGGCTCCCGTAACACACAGAGTTTATAGCTACAGGCATTTTACGCTCGGTCACGTGTTATGTACACACTAGAAATTTTAGTTGTACTTCAGGTAAAAATATATAAAACGCGAATTCACCACCCAGCCTCTGTGTTGCGACTGTTGTTGACGCTTTGTATTCAACAGAATAGTAATTATTAACAAAAGGCATGTTAAATTTATAACTAAAAAAACACTGCACTTGCGTTATGGTAGGGAATGTTTATTGAGTGAACTATGTAATTTTTATTTGAACCAGAAAAAAAAATTAAATTTGCCTGCAATACTTAATAGATTTTGCTTACCACACACCATATTTTGGTCTTGTGCGGTGTTCTGACCGACAGTGACAACAATTTTTTTTGATAAAGTGCCCAACATAAGCCTACGCACCAAATTTGGTTGCCACAGTTTTGTTATTTTCGGAGATACATACATTTTCCGAAAGAAAACCGAAAACTCTCCTGGAAAAGTGATCCCATTTTTGGTTGGCTAGCAAACCTACTTAAGCCACTTACAAAGGCAGAGTACCTACCAAATTTTAAAGCGGTCTATTCTTTATTGAGCTATTGGTGTCATACCGTTCACTTCGAGGCATTTGATGGCTCTTTTAATGATGGTACCCGTCGCTCGAGAAAGGTAAACTTGCTCCACTGCGTTAAAGGCTTATAATACTCCAGCTATCATATCTTGTTTTATAGTAGGTAGTTTCTGGTAATCTTTGTGCACGCCCAGATACTAACATCTAGTGGAGTCAAGTCTGGTGAGCAGGCCAGCCAACGATGAGGACCACCGTTAGCTATCCATCTGTATTCAAATATTTGCTGGAGTTGTGTGGTGGAGCTCCATCTTGTTGATACCAAACTTCTGCAGCTTCGTGCTTATGCAAGGAGTTCAGCGCTGGTATTATTACTTGCTGCAGAATGCGACAATCTCCAGGACCTGTGAATACTGCACGTTTAGAATTCGTTCTTACCTTTTTTAAAAAATCTTATTATTAGCAATATGAATGAAAGGGTCATATTTTAAAATTTAGTTTCAATGAGTCTCATAAATATTTTAATTACATAATGTACTAATATGCAAATGAAATTTAGTATTGCTTAATAATACCTGTTAAGTTCCCATCATAAATGTTAAGGGCAAAAATTCTATTGTATTTTACTGCACAAAATACATTGAAACTTCAACAGTCCTGGAAATTTCGTTCTCTAGTAATGTGAGAATTTTCGTCCGGACAATAGTGACTGTTGTGACGATTGAACATGCCCCTGTTTGAAAATTTTGCCTCATCGCACCATATAATTTTTCTTGAGGAATTTTTATCTCTTTGAGTTTTCAAAAGATTCCTTTCGCAGAATTCTACACGCCGGGAAAAATCTCAAGGTTCTAAATGGTGTATTAAAGTACACGAAAATAGTGTCCATTTCTTAATTTTTAGATTTACATGAATAGTTCCTCTTGAAAGATGCAAATTTCTACTGCAGTCTCTGATTGGTGCATGCGGATAAGGAGTAAAAAATGCCAAAACATTTATTTGTGTCTCTTCATTGTCAAATAGCGGTTTATTTTTATTACCTTCTGAACAAAACGTTACATTCTCAGAACAATTTTTCAATAGTCTTCTGATCATGTCAGGAGTTGGTCCATGTCTATCTGGAAATCTCTCTACAAACACATGACATGTTCTGCTAACAATTCGATTAGACTCCCCGTAAATAATAATTAAATTCAAAAAGTCATTGTTTGAGTAATTGAAGTGTGCCATTGTTGTGGAAAATACTCTCTTTTATTAAAATACAATTGGCAAACGTACTTTACAGTACAACAATTAAGTTTAATGTCGAAATATGACGTTTAAAATTGTATTCTCCTAGGTAACCTGATAAACTGACTGATAATTATTTCTTATCGCAAAGATGCCTCGAAGTGAACGTTGCAAATTTCGAACATTTATTGTGAAGTGATAACACACAGATCTTTTTGTTTCCTAATATTGCTTTACTCTAATGAAATCTTGGAGGAAAGATTCCATTCTTACACATTTTTTAGTAGTATTCTGATCATGTAACGAGTTGATCTGTGTTTTGTGAAAATCTCTTTGCAACCAAACATCTGTTAATAATTCCATTACACCCCTCGTAAATAAAAGCTATATTCAAACGACGTCTCATATTTTACTTATGTCGGAGATAACGTTTAAAATTTTAATCTCCTAGGCAACCTGATAAATTGACTAATAATTATTTCTTATCACAAATAATGTGTAAATATCTTCAAATCGGTGGGACTGAGGTATAAGGAATGCTGATACCAATCGAAAGAACAATAAAGTACATAAACCAGTGTTATAAAATATAGGGTATTCTATTTAAAATAAGAGAATTATTACGTTTTAAAGTTGTCACGATTGACCGGTCTACTTAGGACACCATGTATAACTTGTACTAGCTTTAGTAAATTCCAAATATTTTGTGGCATTTTAGAATCTGCACTTTAAAATTTCCACTCTTTAGGTTGAAAAAGCAACAGAGATATGGGTGTGTAAATGTGACAATGTTTTGTAAGAAATTTTTGAGAAAAGTCAAATATCTCGAAAACGGTTGTGAAAAATGACATAAGATGTTGGTAAAATCTACCATAACAGTTGACGAGCAATTTAGATCCGTAATATAAATCACCATCTTATAATTGAAATAAGAAAGTTGACGTCTACCTCCGGTATAACCGGAAGTCACATACTAATGTCAATATTTTCAGTGAACTGGAAATTTTAAGAAAGTCACGTGGGTTTTAGAACCCAATTGTGAGCCGTACTCCAGAAACGGCTAATGGAAGTTCTACGTGGGATAGTCTGTATAGATGTACTACCTTGGCAGTACTGCCTCGGCATCCCGTATTGTGATTGGCCTAAATCCCTATCGATTTTCAGAGGTACCTTTTTAAAGGTTTCCATGTAGCAGATAATTTTCAATTTATTGCATTTGTTCTTGTTAGCAGACATATCACAAATTGTGATATGGCGTTTTTATCAATAGATAGCGGAGCCTCATGGAAATGACGCATTCAGATAGCTTTTTCTTTGTGATACTCGTCAAAAAAATCTAGCTGCCGTATATAGGTACTCTCAAATTGTGGCTGAATTTGGAAAGTTTTCGCAGAAACGTTTTTAGTGTTTCCGTAGAAATCATTTTTTGTAAGATTTTTGTAATATGTTGGTAATGAATAATAAATGTTTAGTAAGTTATTGTAAAAAAAAGTTTTGAAAAATATAACTTAGTGTAACAATACTGAAGGCAATGTATGTAAAAGATATTATCTTATTTTTTTCCATTTTGGTCCTAAAGCTGTTTGTGAAGAATTATATCTTGTCAGGTGTGTACATAACTTAAAGAGGTTTGTTGGTTAGGAAAATCAAACCTGTTTTTCTGGAAATTTTAAAGTTTATTTTCAGGAAATGTTTGTACTTTTTGAAGCAACAAAGCTACTTTAATGAAATGTGGTATTTTGTTAGTGCTATATAGGTTATACTATCAACGAAATGCCCTTCTTGTAAAAACAAGACACATTTGCCATTAAAAACATTCGCTACCATAACGTATTTTCTGCGTCCAGAACTTTTTTATCATTCAATCTTACGTAAAAAACACTTAATAGAATTACTTTTCACAGTCTTATTATCCCATAACATAAAGGAGATTCACGGGGTGCCTTAAAATTACAAATTTTCAAAACCACCCTGTAGATCAAAAACAAAGGGTTTGTGGCGACCGATTACGGAGCATGATGATTCACCAACAGGGAACGTGGACGGAGGACGGAGCACGAACGTTGGGGGTAATGGATTCATTGTTGAATGTAACGCGGCCTAGTTAAGATATAAAATAATTCACTGTGTAATCGAGATATATTTATACATTTAATAAAACTATTTGTGACTATAGAACATTGTACATGTTATTGTGAATGCTAAGGCATCACAGGGTTTATTGTCAGTTTTGATTTCGGAACCTTTAATCTAAAAAAGATTAGAAGAGTATTGTGAAAATCGCAACCTTCCATCTCTACTTAAAACTGCGATATTCCTTCCGCAAAGGCAACGCATTTCGGACATGCTGTGTGTACAGCTGTGCAGCTTGATTACCGAAGTGCAAACTAGGAAACTGCAAATGGGGATAAACGAGTCATGGCTATAATTTATTTGTGTGGTGTGTGGTTTTGTATACGTGTGCGTGCATGTTAAGATTAGTGTCATTGCGTAACTGTTATGAGCATAAGCTGAAGTAACATTCAAAATTACTAATGACGGAGACAATAAATAAAGCGAACTTTCTTCATGAATAAGAATGATTTCACCAGCTATGACTTATAAGACACATCTTTATTAGTGAATTTTTATTAAAAAAATTCACTAATAGAGAGGTATCGATGGTGAGACTTTGCAAAAATTCTTTCAAATGAGCGCGAATTAGGACCCCTAGAACCCATATCCGGGGTCAGTTTGAATTTTTATATGTTTATATGTTTATATATATATATATATATATATATATATATATATATATATATATATATATATATATATATATATATATCCGTCTGATAACTCAAAAAATAATTAACCGATGTAGATGAAACTCGGCAAGTGCCTTTCTTTTATTAATGGCTTGGATGAGTTCGTTGGCCAGGAAAATCGGACGGGGTTTTCCGGGAAAATTTGGAGTTTTCTTTCAAAAAAAAAATTTTTTTCCCGAAAATTTCGATAAAATTTGGTCTACATATTGCTTTGGGAAATACCTAACTATGTGCCAAAATTCAGCTTTCTAGGGTTACAGAAAATTGAGCTATTCAAATTTGAAACATTTATGTTTAAATCATAAGTATGTGGTTGCTGTTGGTTAGTCAATGCTTTTCTTATTGACTCATGAAATTCATTTGTAAGTTTCCGAGAAATGTCAATAATACTGAATTCACTGATTGTTAATCATTGGAAGCATTTACGATTATATATAACCCTATTGTAATGTATTATCATTTATCACCTCTGTAGTATAATTATTTTTGCCTTACAACTCGCAGCGTTTTTAGTCAATTGTTGTTATTAATAGTCAATAGTTTCTTTCCGAATACACAAACCTTCCATTGACTTCTGCTTCTGCCGCTGTTACAGTCCTTTTATTTAGAGCTAGAGTTGTAACCACTCATACAAACAGTGTTTTTTAACCACGTGGCTGGGCGACTGACCGAATTCATTCCCAGTTGCTGTTGATTTACTCATATTCTCTTAATATGTTTGAAGATGTGGTGTCTACTTCATTCCAAGTCACTATTAACCGACTATTTATGAAATCAAATAAGTAAATTAAATCGATTGTCATAAAATATGTAGTGTATTAAGACAAGGGAAAAAGAAATAAAACATATATAACTGTGCACATTTTGATTATATTTTAGGGTGCTTGAGAGAGGTATTGTCACAGCATAATATCTTATTAAAGTTCATTTGTAGATAGGTTTAATTTTTATATGTTTATATATATATATATATATATATATATATATATATATATATATATATATATATATATATATATATATATATATATATATATATATATATATATATATGATAACTCAAAAAATAATTAACCGATTTCGATGAAACTTGGCAAGTGCCTGTCTTTTATTAATGGCTTGGATGAGTTCAATATCCAGAAAAATCAGTCGGGGTAACAAAGCTGTTTCAATGAAATTTACTATATATGTTGCCTCAACCTTACTACGTACCAAAATTCAACTTTCTAAGTTTAGAGAAAATTGAGTTATTCAAATTTTAAATTTTATTTCGAAAAAAATTTTTTTCTCCGAAAATTACAAAGCTATTTTAATGAAATTTTGTGGATATCTTGCCTTAAAAAAACCTTACTACGTATTGAAATTAAACCCTCTAAGTTTATATTAAATTGAGTTATTTAAATTTGAAGCATTTAATAAAAATTCACTACCATAACGCACTTGCTGCGTCCCGAGTTTTTTTATAGTTCTGTAACACGCAGGTCACCTACTTTTGATTAATTTAAACGATGCAAAGTTTTATAGTTTTATTACATTTGCTGAAGAGTTTATTGCGCCTGTAAAAGCTAAACTTTATGCCTGAAACTTTATATTTTTGTATAGTAACACGCAGGAAGTATCGGAAGCTGGTTTACGGTTAGCATTATCAGTATCACGGGTAACGATATATAGGTAATAAAAAACTATAACAATGATTTTGACACTAGCGAATGTGGTGATAAAGTTCGGTCGTTCGGAAACTAGGTACGTACGGTTCTAAACTGACGGATACCTGTTTAACAATGTTAAACATAAAATATAGAAGCTGTACATTTCTATGAGCATTTTAGTTTTGAAAATGTATTAACATTGGTATTTAAATAACAGGATTAAAGGATCGTCGGATTATATTTGAAATTAATCGGATACTAATGTCTGAATATTGAGTTCACACAAAATTATTATTAGCCTATAGTTTTGGTGAATTTTCTTAAAAAAAAAATCCACTAATGAGGAGATCTCGACTTTTGCATTTTGAAAAAATGTCTTCAAATGAGCGCTAACTAGCCACCCTAGAACACACATCCAAGGTCAGTTTCAATTTCTATATGTTAACTCAAAAAATAATGGGCAGATTTTGATTAAATTTGGTGAATACCTTCCTTTCGGAAGTGGCTTGGACAAGTTCGTTAGCCAGGAATATCGGCCAAGGTTTTCCCGAAAATGTTTCTGGTTCCTTTCGAAAAAAAATTATATCTCCGGAAATAATTAAGTAAGGGCAACCAAATTTGGCAAGCGAGTTTCTATGATCATAGGTAAATTAATCACCAAAATTTAGCTCTGCAGGTTAAAAGACAAAAACGTTATAAGTATTTAAAAAAGAATCAACTGGGGTTTTCCTCCAAACGTCGAAGTCGCGATTTAAAACCTCATGTTATTGCAGTTTTGCATTTTCCATCAAAATATAATGCATGTTTGCAAGAAAGAACTTATGGACGCAGCACCTGCGTTATGGTGGCGAATTTTTAGTAAATTCTTCAAATTTGAATAGCTCAATTTGCTAATAACCTATAAGGTTGACCAGGAAACCAGTTTTTTCGGGAACACTTTAAGTTTACTTTCGGATTTTTTTTTACATTTTCAAACAATAAAAGTGTTTTGAAGAAACATGGCACATTGTTTCTACTATATAGATTAAACTGGTAACCAAATTTAATGGCTGTTTTCTTAAAAAAAAACACACATATTTGCTATTAAAACATTTTAAAGAAAATTAGCTACCGTAACGCATTTGCTGCGCTCAGACTTTTTAGTAAATTTTCTTAAAAAAAATTCACTAATGAGGAGATCCCGACTTTTGAATTTTGAAAAAATTTCCTCAAATGAGCGCTAATTAGGCCCCCAGAACACATATCCGGGGTCAGTTTCAATTTTTATATGTTTATATATGTTTATATATATATATATATATATATATATATATATATATATATATATATATATATATATATATATATATATATATATATATATATATATATATATATATATGTATCACACCGATACACCGATAACTCAAAAAATAATGGGCCGATTTTGATTAATTTTGGTGAGTAAATTCCTTTTGCAAATGGCTTGGACAAGTTTGTTAGCCAGGAAAATCTGCCCAGGTTTTCCCGGAAAATTTTGTGTTTTCTTCTGAAAAAAATTTATATCTCCGAAATTAACAAAGTAAGGGCAACCACATGAGGTGTACGGGTTTACATCCTTATAGGTAAGTCATCTACCAAAATTTAGCTATGTAGGTCAAAAGACAAAAAAGTTATAGGCATTTAAAGAAAAATAAATTGGAGTTTCCTCAAAACGTCAAAGTTGCGATATAAAACGTCAAAATCGGCAACATTTAGGCAAATAACTTGAATCTAATACGGGCTATGGAAATCAAATGTCTCAAGAAGGATGTTTTACAAACCCTGAAGTCTTAGTTTCAACCGTCATTGTCCTTCATTTTACTAAAATGTTTTCAGAAAATTTATTTCAAATAGACCCTTTCTCTGATGCTTGGCAGTAGTCTTAGCTATAGAGTTTATCGTTTAATGGTATATAATTTTTGTCGAATTTTCGTAAAAAATCAATAAAGCTCAATATATCCGTTATTATACAAGATATGAAAAAAATCTTGATACATTAATTATAGGGTGTCTTGAGCTTCATCTTAAAAACATATTTCTACAATCACAGGCTGGCCCATAAGTCGTTGGTGATACAAATTTTCTTTTTTTTTTAATCAAACACGCCTTATGTTATTGCATTTCTGCACTTTCCATCGAAATATAATGCATGTTTGTAAGAAAAGAAATTCTGAATGCAGCAAGTGCGTTATGGTAACGAATTTTGACCAAATGCTTCACATTTAAACAGCCCAATTTGCTATTAACCTATAAGGTTGACCAAGAAACGAGTTTTTCCGGGAACACTTTAAGTTTACTTTTGGAAATTTTTGTATATTTTCACACAATAAAGTTATTTTTGTGAAACATGGCACATTGTTTTTACTATATAGGTTATACTGGTAACCAAAATTGATGCCTGCTTTCTAAAATAAAAAGAAAACACACATATTTGATATTAAAACATTTTAAAGAAAATTTACTACCATAACGCACTTGCTGCGCCCAGACTTTTTAACTTTGATCATACTGATTACAAAATAAACATAAAAAAATTAATAAACTAATACTAATAATAAATTGACCCAATATTAAGCAACTGTTTCTTTATCTACATCTCAGGGATATCGTTAAGCGGATGTTTGTAGAAAAAATAGCATATGGCGAAAATTCGTTTAGAGTGTAAAAAATTCTTAAAGAGAATACGAATTTCGAGTGGCTTTTACACATGCTGGAAACTGTGGAATATATATATATATATATATATATATATATATATATATATATATATATATATATATATATATATATATATATATATATATATATATATATATATATATATATATATATATAAATATATATATATATATATATATATATATATATATATATATATATATATATATATATATATATATATATATATATATATATATATATATATATATATATATATATATATATATATATATATATATATATATATATATATATATATATATATATATATATATATATAGGGTGAGTTTTTTCGATGTTTAGTACAGGGATCTCGTAAACTACTGCAGTTAGAGAAACGGTTAAATGGGGAAAGTAGTGCAGTTTTATGAGTGTAATTCATAACTGTTTCTGTTTCCATAAAAATGTCATGGATTACTAGGTATTAAAAAAACTTATATTTGCCGATTTCTTTCAATGCATTTAGCTGCGTTAGTATTGGGTTTACTGAAAAGGTATAAGAAAAAAAGTTGTAGATAAATATGTTCTAAATAGAGCAATAACATGCAAATTCTAAAAAGATTTGTAACTTTTGAGTTATGACATAAACTTGTGTTTTTTTTGAAATGGAAACCATAGTTGGCTGTGGCTTAATTAGAGAGATCGGTTTTCCTCTTTACATTGATATGAAACACGATATAAATATTCTAAGAGATAAAAATTGTTCAGTGGTTTTCTTTTTTTCAAAAAATAACATTGATTACCACAGAAACGGTTGTTTATTTGAAATAGCGAAAACCTGCATCTAATTTTTCGCACATAGTTTAGATAACATTTCTAATTAAAGATTTAGCATAATAATTAACAAAATAAAATTTTTAAATTAAAATAGTAAGTATAACAAAGGTGTAGAGAAAATGTTTAAAAAGTTCTCCATTATTATATAAGCATATCGTGTTTTATCTAAATCTAAAGAAAAAAAAAAGACCTATCTAGTGAAGCCATAGCCAATCATGATTTTCTTAAAAAACACAAGTTTATGTCACAACACAAAAGTTACAGATCTCTTTGAAATTTTTATATTTTTGCTCTATTTAGAAAATATTTATCTACAACTTTTTCCTTTACACCTTCTCAGGAAACCCAACACTAAGCTAAATGAATGTAAAGAAATCGGCAAATATAAGTTTTTTCAAAATATCTAGTGTGTGTGTGTTTTGTTTCTTCAACGTCGGCCTATTTCCGCGACTATGGCCAATCACCGACGCCAGGGAGCAGTTTCACCTCACTATCCTGGAAATTTTGCCGAACCCCTGTCTTTCTGTAAGGAGGGTAGGGATCTTTAACGTGCCCAACATCGCATGGACACGGGACCAACGGCTTTACGCCCCCTCTGAAGGGCGGAACGTGCAGACATTCAACTTGCTCAAATACAATGCCAGAACCTCGGTTGATGTTAATTTTACAGTTTGTACTGAAAAAGTGAAAGGAGTACGCCGGGATCGAACCCAGTACCCTTCGGTTCAAAGGCACACGTTCTAACCTCTGAACCACCGAGGTTCATAAAATATCTAGTAATCCGTGACATTTTTTATGGAAACAAAAACAGTTCTGAAGTGTGAGGGCACCAGGACCAGACGGAGTACAGATAGAGGTCTTCAAAACGTTGGCAATATATAGGGCGGTCACACTTCTTTTAAGCTTGCTTAACTGCATATAGTAGACCGAAGTAATCCCTAAACATTGGCTCAAGTCAACCTTCGTTGCTATATAAAAGAAGGCAAACTGCAAGTATTGCAAAGGTGATAAAACGATCAGTTTAATGAGCCAACTGTTAAAGTTGTTATGAAAATCGTTTATTCCAGAGTATACATGAAATGCGAGGAAAACATTGACAAATCTCAATTAGGTTTTAAAAGCGGTTCGGTACAAGGGAGGCGTTGTTTGGCATCCAGGTTCTCATACAACGATATCGAGTTGTGAAAGTTGATGTATATGCCTCTTTCGTAGATTACGAAAAAGAATTCGACACAGTTCAACACAAGTTATACTGAATGATATAGGTCTGGACGGACGAGACATTCGGATAATTGCCAATTTGTACTGGAATTAAAATAAGTCGACAAAGGTTCAATGTCCAATTGACGAAAAGAGCTGCTGGAGATAGAGTCACGTTTGCAAACAAAAAGCGACGTCGCCTTTAGACTGCGATGATGATGGTCGGTAACCAGCTATCATTCATCATAGTGGGCGTCCATGATATTAAATTTTGTAGCAAACAATGAAGTAAATTTAACATATTCTGTACGAAGCCGTATTGTGTCTTTTGGGGAAGTTAAAAACATAATATCAGCCGTATATAACTGAACTTGTCAAACTAAGAGTGTGTTGTGAAGGGTTTTGCATTGGACCTTGAGTTTTATATATAAAAGCGAGAAATGTCGCGATCGTGTCAAAGTGCTCTCCTCACCATCTCGAGCATATTTACTCTGCGAACCTATTGTTTCACACCCGCCTCCAGGTGGCGATCCCTCTTTAACGCGACCCAAAAGAATGGGATAAGTTTATAAGAAGTTTTCAACAAATGCACTTTGGGTTATGCATCATGCTCTCGCGCTGAAATTGGGTCGGAGCTTTAGGTTTTAGTTCCCTTGGAAGTTTTTGATTACAAATCCGGAACTGAGTTATGGATTTTGCTACATTTATTGTCGAATATGCCGCTGGCTTTGCAGTCTGGTCTTATTCGATTTAAACTATGCAGCGCGTTTAATCTTGTTATCAATATTTCACCGTGATGAGGTTGTACTGCAGAAATTATCAGTAAATTAGTTAATGCGAAAATATAATTATATTTAATAAAATTACAAGTCTTTTAGAAGGAAGAACTGATTGCTAATTTCTGTGTCGTTGTTTGTTTGATACAACTGCTCAACTAATTGCCCCAAAAAAGACAACTCCACTTTTCAATCAGGCGTGGATACTTTCCCAGCAGTTGCTCACTATACTCTGATTAATTAAATTTGTGGATTGAACAATTTCTATATTCTTGAAGATGATTTCGGCAAAGTCGAAATATGTCAAGTTTTTAATATGACTTTCTGAAGTTTTCTGGTCGTAATTGCCCTAAAAATACCAATATATACATATATCTATAAACACATGCGGTCTGAAACCCACCTTGTATATGAGTTCCAAGAGGCCTAATTTGCGTTCACTTTTTGTGACATTTTGAACTTGTCAAATTAATTTAGGTATCTCGGAAGTATTATTTTACAATTTTCTAAACAAAAATGGTTTTGTCGGAAAGGCAGCGTATCGAAGCCTTTTTGTTGTTTTTTGTTTTGCTTCGTTACATTTTTTTTTGACAAAATAAGTAACAAATAAACCATAACTATGTATTAGTTACAATGTCACAAAATGACAGAACGTGAAACAATGAAGATCTCTTACCTGGAAAGGTACCAAACACATCAATGATTTACAATTTCTGCTTATTTAAATAGGGATTAAAAAAAATTGTACAGTCGCCATTTTGAAATAGCTAGACAGAATAGCGCCAAAATTTATGAGCATACTGTACGAGATATTAGTTTTCAAATGATGTATCACAAGTCGTATGTTTATATTAGAAAAAAATATCGATGTCGTCATATCTTTGACAAATGTCTATAAAAAACAGACGAATAACGTCAATATGTGTGTGCATATATAAAACTAAATTGACGTGTCCGAGCGTTTTCCTCAGAAATTAAAGGTTAAGGGTATACTAATTTTATTCAGGACTTCTGAGCAGCCCTATATATATATATATATATATATATATATATATATATATATATATATATATATATATATATATATATAAACCGTCACATCGATAACTCAAAAAATAATGGGCAGATTTTCATCAAATTTGGTACATATCTTCCTTTCGCAGATGGCTTAGAAAAGTTCGTTAGTCAGGAAAATCGGCCCCGGGATTCTCGAAAAATTTTGTGTTTTCTTTTGAAAAAAATTTATATCTGCGGAAATAACAAAGTAGAGGCAACCAAATTTGGCACGCTGGTTTCTGTCTATAAGAAGTATCCTATGTACCCAAATTCAGATGTCTATTTTAAAAGACAAAAAGTAAGAGGTAAATTAATTTTTAATTAATTATATCCAATTCAAAAAAGATAAAACGTCAAAATTGATAATTATGATAGCAGGAGTACGAATGTGAGTGAAAAATACGACAATAAATGACTATCGAGCTCCTAGATATGTGTCTAACTCGTTATTTTCCTTTATTTACTTAAAATATGAGCAAAAAATCTATTGTAAATCAAAATTGTTTTGTGTAAATAGTAGACGTTAGACGATTAACATGTATTATGGGATATACCTGCTAGTACATACATGACGAACGTAGCCAAGTTGGCTAAGGCGTGTACATCGGATAATGGACTCCTACATGTCTATGAGTTCTAATCCTAGTGAGTGACTTTAATATTATCAATTTTTTTAAATCTCATTTTACTTTACCGTTATTTAATCAGATTGTTGTTATTCCGATGAATTTTTTAGCGAGTTTTTGTATAAAAATATAATCCGATAAAGAGGAGATGAAAGTTTTAAGACTCAATTCAATTTGAACAGCATATCTGGTTGTTTGTTCTTGCCCTAACTTAGTGAAACCGTTCCATATTTAATACAGTCGTAGATTTTTCCCGTGGCTTCACAAGTGCTTGTTTTAGAGCATTTTCTATAAAAAAAGTCATAATGAGGAGATCCCGACTTTTAAATAAAAAATACATATCCAGGGACAGTTTAAATTCTATATATATATATATATATATATATATATATATATATATATATATATATATATATATATATATATATATATATATATATATATATATGTATATATATCTATATATATATATATATATATATATATATATATATATATATATATATATATATATATATATATATATATATATATAAGGGGTGAACCCCATTTACCAACATTTATGTCTGTCAGTTTAAAGACAAGAAAGTTATAGGCATTTAAAAAAAATTGGGGTTTTCCTCAAAACGTAAAAATTAGGATTTGCAACGTCAAAATTGTCAACTTTTAGGCAAAGCACCTCAAAGAAATACGAATTATGTAGAGTGCTCTGCAAACCCTTAAGTTTCAGCTTTAACCATCATTGCCCTTCATTTTAATAAAATATTTCCAGAAAATTAATTTTAAATAGACACTTTCTCCGATGCTTTGGCAGTAGTTTTAGTTAAGTTTATGGTTTAACGGTCTATAATTTTTAGCTAATTTGCGTAGAAAAAAAATCGTTAATGGGGAGATGAATTCTAAAAAGATTTCTTCAAATGAGTGCAAACTAGGCCCCCTGAATAACTTCTAATGCACGGCCTACGTAAGTAAGAAAGTCCACGTAAGTAAGAAATCTTGTACAATTCAACCCCACCAAAACTAAGTCATGCTTTCTTTCTCACAAGAGATACACCAGCCCTAGACCCATGACAATGAACAACCAAGTTATTCAAAGTAATGAGTCCTTTTCTCTTGTTGGCGTTTCTGTGGATCGAAATCTTAATTGGCACTAACATGTCACATCAATTGCAGAAGCGGCTGCTAAGAAATGAGGTTTCCTCTTCCGGGCTAGCAAATACTTTTCACCAGCTAATCTCTATACCTTATATACTTCACAAATAAGGCCAAACCTCGAACACTGCTCTCACATCTGGGGTGCCGCTGTCGATTCTACACTAGCTATCCTGGACTGCATTCAAAAGAGAGCTATACGTCTCATCGGTGACCCTACCCTCACCCAAAGGCTGCCATCCCTTGCCCACCGACGTGCCGTTGGTGACCTCTCTCTCTTTTATAGATATATTCACGGGCACTGCTCAGAGGAGCTTTCCTCCATAGTTCCCCCACCTGCTGCCCCCAACAGATCTATCAGGGGAACAGACCGAATGCACCCTTTTACTGTCCAGGTCACCAGACTTAGAACATCTTGTTATGCCCGCTCTTTTGTCCCGAGGACTTCCAAGTTGTGGAATTCCTTGCCGGCACATGTTTTTCCTTCTCCTCCGAACCTCCAAACCTTCAAGGCCAGAATTAACAAGCTGCCTCTTTCCCCCTTGTCAACACCCACGGTACGATAGTATTTAGGCTGTAAGCCCTCGTGGTGTGTTGTTGAAATTTAAAAAAAGTCATCCTGTATATATATATATATATATATATATATATATATATATATATATATATATATATATATATATATATATATATATATATATATATATATATATATATATATATATATATATATATATATATATATATTGTAAAGTACAATATATTTTGTTATCCACACAAAATATTTTTCTGTGCTGCCTTTATCTGCTCAGTAGTGTCACCGATTTTGGCTATAACTTTCTATCTTCCAAACTATAGATCTAGATTTTGATACGTAGTTTACTTTTTGTGACATATACGCACCAAATTTGATGACCCTAACTTTGTTAATTCCGGAAATATAAAAATTTTCCGGGAAAACTGGGCAGATTTTCCAAGTTATTTGCAAAAGGAAGGTAACCACCACATTTTATTCAAAATCGGATCATTATATATATATATATATATATATATATATATATATATATATATATATATATATATATATATATATATATATATATTAGTATTAGAAATATTATATAAGCCTGGGACATTTTCTAGTCCCTGCAATGCGACCTCTTTGGCCTATTATGTCCCTAGAATTCACTTTACTCCTCTAGGCTGCTTGTTTCTTTGACAAAGTCCGGTATTGTCCTGTCGTGAGTAGTCTTTAAAGTAACCCTTTCGTTCCCTAGTAACCTGCGCCCTGCTTTTATAACTGCAATGCCTCGCAATGATGGCACATTTTATGTATATATATATATATATATATATATATATATATATATATATATATATATATATATATATATATATATATATATATATATATATATATATATATGTCCCAAAAAACCTGAAACACGTCAAGTTTGTTTGTGAGAGGGCAACTTGTCTTTGTTTAGAAGATATGGATTTTTGAAATATCACTAATGCATTTCCCAAAAAATTCTTAGTGCTTGAGTTGTCACCACCGTTCGTTGCAAGATAAGAGTGTTGTTAAAGGTTGGCGTAGGTAATAATAAGTCATTTAGATTAAGGTGCCACAGAAAAAACTCAGCAAGCTAGCTTTTACTAGCAAGCCGGTCAAAAACCAATCTATGGTTCGATTGACAATAACAAAAGTTTTCAAACGTTATCATATTAATTTTGTTTGATAAAGTTTCTTGCTTTACACCCACTATCCACGAAATGCCATCACAAATTACATTATGTTTCAAACTTGTCACCAGTAGAACCTACATTTACACATCTAATAAATGTGGAGTTCTCAAGCAAACCATTAGATAAACAACGCATATAGTTGACGTTTAAACATGGAAAGTTAAATAATTATCTTTATCAGTGTAGCGTCTGGTTACTCTGATTGGAAATTTAATTTTCAAGCAATCCACTGAAAACTACGCTGCTTCTAGCTCGGCACAATCATAGGTAAACAACTTATACGGTCGGTGTCCAAGTAAGGGAAGTCAAACAATGACTATTTACATACGGATTTACATACAGTTGAGCTGGCAGTATATAAGGTTCGTTTAGCATCTGAATATAACGGTCCGGTGATCAAGAATACTTCTCCAGCTCACACACTAAGAGTTTTGTTAGTTAGCTCTTCCATTTAGCTCTCACCAGTGAAACTGTAGGATACTAAATGAACGGGATATATTCAGAGTGAACATGCAGAGTTTCAGCTGAAGTAATTGTCCGGTAAACTTTAACGGAAACATAGCTACATCCTGCCCTGTGTAAAGTATATCCGTATATGTAGGTAATTTTGCTTGAAAATGTATTAAATATTTACACCTGGTAAATAAGAGTATAGGAATTTCTATATATATATATATATATATATATATATATATATATATATATATATATATATATATATATATATATATATATATATATATATATATATATATATATATAATTTGTTTGCTGTACTATTTGTGAATTTTTATTTGTTTACGTAGACTGCAGTTTCCAACCGTCCTGGTTCCTCATCAGCACGCTATTCACTATGATCGTTCCTATGTGTTCTATGTCTGAAATTGTACGTGACATCTACGCGTTGAGCTTCTATTGGTCGGTTTACTGTTCTCTGATTGGTTCTGTTCCAGGACTTTCGAACTGTGTCGAGTTATCGGTTTCCTGTTTTGATTATATATATATTTAATTTCAACAACACACCATGAGGGCTTACAGCCTAAATACTATCGTACCGTGGGTGTCGACAAGGAGGAAAGAGGCAACTTGTTAATTCTGGACTTGAAGGTTTGGAGGTTCGGGGGAGAAGGAAAAACATGTGCCGGCAAGGAGTTCCACAACTTGGAAGTCCTCGGGACAAAAGAGCGGGCATAACAAGATGTTCTATGTCTGGTGACCTGGACAGTAAAAGGGTGCATTCGCTCTGTTCCCCTGGTAGATCTGTTGGGGGCAGCAGGTGGAGGAACTATGGAAGAAAGCTCCTCTGAGCAGTGCCCATGCAGATATCTATAAAAGAGAGAGAGAGAGAGGTCACCGACGGCAGGTCGGTGGGCAAGGGATGGCAGCCTTTAAGTAAGGGTAGGGTCACCGATGAGGCGTATAGCTCTCTTTTGAATGGAGTCCAGGATAGAGAGTGTAGAAGCGGTAGCAGCACCCCAGATGTGGGAGCAGTATTCGAGGTTTGGTCTTATTTGTGAAGTATATAAAGTATAGAGATTAGCTGGTGAAAAATATTCGCGAGCCCGGAAGAGGAAACCCAATTTCTTAGCAGCCGCTTCTGCAATTGATGTGACATGTTGGTGCCAATTGAGATTTCGATCCACAGAGATGCCAACAAGTGAAAAGGACTCATTACTTTGAATAACTTGGTTGTTTATTGTGATGGGTCTAGGGCTGGTGTATCTCTTATAAGAAAGAAAGCAAGACTGTGATTTGGTGGGGTTGAATTGTACAAGATTTCTACTTCCCCAGTCTATTTTTTGGAGATCCACGGGGATATAACCCTCCATGAGGTTGCGATCCTTATCTAGTTGGGCTAAAGAGACAGGCTTAGTGTATTGTATATTTGAGTGGAGGGTGCTGTCGTCCGCGTAACTGTGAACTGGGTTGGATGTGCTAGAGAGGAGGTCATTGATGTGGAGAAGAAACAAAGTAGGGGCTAAAGCTGAACCTTGAGGAACTCCTGAATTGATTGGATACAGTTTAGAGGAACGCCCATCCACGACAACAGAAATGCTCCGGTTGGAGAGGAAATTTGCTGTCCACGTACATAGTTTTCGTGGTAGGCCATAGGCCGGTAGTTTATTAATTACCTGCGTGCCAGACCTGGTCGAATGCTTTGGATATGTCTAGAGCGACAATCTGGGATTCACCGTGTAGTTCCATAGACTTGTTCCAAGAATGGGTGACAAATATATATATATATATATATATATATATATATATATATATATATATATATATATATATATATATATATATATATATATATATATATATATATATATATATATATATATATATATATATATATATATATATATATATATATATATATATATGTGTGTGTACATATACAAGCTGGGTCAAACTCGATGGCGTATTAAAAGTATACAGGTGCCCTGATTATACTTCAAACATTGGGGGGTGAGTCGCTCTTGAAAAAATAGTGGGGGGTAGCTCGTATAACATTCATTTTAGGGTCGTGATACTGAGATACAGGGCGTTAAAGTTGTTACGCTTAAAGCGATTTTCCCTAATTAAGTTTAGAACGCCTAAAGATCAGATTTTCAGAGGAGTCTATGTGAAATGAAATTTCTGGAAAGTTTGTAGTAAAATGAGGGACGATGACGGTTGAAGCTGAAACTTAAGGGTTACGATCTTTGCAAAATTATGTTAAAATACTCCACAAGTCATAGGACTGTTTGTATTGGCATATCGTGCAATTTGACGGTATAAGCGGTTTAACAACAAATATGAGGGAGTTTGGGTAGGAGTTATTGTTCAATTAAACATATATATATATATATATATATATATATATATATATATATATATATATATATATATATATATATATATATATATATATTTATTTATATATATATATATATATATATATATAAACATTTAAATTTATTGATATAAATTGTGGTAGCAGAAAATTAATTTGAATCCTGGTAAATTTCTAATAAATATTACATTCCACAAAACAAAGCAAATATTAAATGTTCCAGTAAAGGAATTAACTATTGCATGTGACAGAATAAAGAGTGGATATTATGTCACAAAAAAAATTGAAGGTTACATGTATAATAGAGATAAATTAAATGCGGTATACTACAAACACAAAATAAACATTAGTGCAAAAGTTATTCAATCAGTTCTACTGAGGCTCTCGAGATTTTAGATAAATTTCAGGTGGAATTCCTAGATATTTAACTGGCCAGTTTATTTTAATTGTTTAAAGAAAACTCTTGAGTGAAGCTCAAAGAATAAAGAATTCGATTTCTATTTTGCTGATTACTAATTAAATCTTGAAACATTTGCAGGCTAAGTAATTGGTAAACAAAACATTAATTAACTAAAATTAAACAATGATATACCTAAAGCTACGTTACTGACAAAATTTATGAAAGTAGTTACAAACTTACAGTTATTTTTAAATCACAATATCACTGATATAGTACTGTCTATTTTAGTTAGGTTGAATGAAAGTTCTATTGCAAATAATTAAAAAATTGGAGGCCTTATAAAAGTTTGAGAGCCACACACAAATAAGACTTGAAAGACTCACCAAGACTGGATCACGTGAGAGAATTGACAACTCTCAGTCACCTGTTTTGTTTACAGATGTTTACAGGCGTGGACGCCAAGTATTAGTGCCGGCCACAGGCTCTTAACCTTTTACAAGAAAGAAGTAGGGAAGAGTGAATAGAATTTTCCATGAGTTATAGCCAGAGAAGTTGTCCATAACAGCCTACTGTTGGATGAGATAGGTGGACTTGTATTTTAAACAAACAGCTGTTCTGGTGACGTCATTATTCAGGTAACTTAATCGAAACTTTTTCACGGTTAAAAAAGTAACTAGAGGTTTACGGAATTCAAAAGCTGATTGGCTAATAGCTCGGAGAACTTAAATAAGCTCTTGTGATGGTATCAGAGACTTTGTTATATCAGAGAACAAAGACATACCGTTAGGTCACGTTTTCATCAAAACGGACTATTGATTTTAAATTAAATCAAGATCAAAACACTTATAACCACCACCGACAACTATATTAAGCGATATTAACGGCAAAAGTGAAATATAGCACCCCTTTAGGGTGTTTAAAAGAGCCGCAATCTTTCAACGATGTCCACCGCTCGAGACAAACTCCTCTCGAAACAGCGTCACATCCGAAGTCTACGCCTAACTTTCCCGCGCATTCTTAGCGGATATTTGCGATCCTTTTGCAGTTTTCATGTGTGTGACAAGGTTGTACTGACCAGAATTAGATTTTTATGCGGTGATGGCACGGCGAATCTGGGGTAGGTGGCCTTCAACGGTCGCTGCCTGAGAACAAAAGGATGATATTATTATTGCGTCAACTGCACCTTCTCGAAGCTTCCAGAATAACATGACGTATTTTCCCTTAATAAAAACATATTCCGTCTTTTGGTATTTGAATTTCAACGTATGTAACAAGAACGCAGTGCGGGCTCTAGGGTAGTTAGATATGAGCAAATTTTCATCAATTAATTTTGAAACTGAAATTGAAATGCATTACAGAGATAAGTTACCTGGGGGCTTTCTATATGTTTTTAAAGTGGTAACGATGCTGGAAAAACGTAACCGTTACAACGTTAAGACGGTATTGAATCAACGCGCGTATTTTAAAACAAATGCAACGATGTTTTAGCCAAAGATATTAATTTAAGCCAGTTTCCGCATCCCACATTTAAGTTTATTGGTTTGGTATAAACTACAGCTTTAACCAGATTTCACAGACAAGGGATCTTTTTGGCATCCGTATTTTTGGTTTTTATTTTATAAGCAATCCTTGCAGATTGGTAATTAATATTCAGTGGTGTGCGTGTTATTTAAATGTTAATAGTAATGTTGTTAGTGTTGATGTCACCATTAACTCAATTCCAGCTTTAACTGGACTAATAATGAGTATGCAATTGGCCGCCAGCTACCGCATTTGCATGCATCTAATTACTGGACTTCTCTATCATCCCCTGCGTCGCCACCACTGAATCAATATCTATTTTAAATTATAATTATAGAGAGCAGGGCGTTGTGCTGTGCACTGGACTACCCACAGTCATGCATGATTCATACACAGACCATTATCTGAATAGTTTTGCTGGAGTGGATTAGACTATAAATTCTGTTGACAAATTTAATGAAATAATGAGTACTTCTACCACATATTCATGAACTTTCGATAGTTTATAGCCTTGTTGGTCTAATTCATAAGTTGTTCATTTATACGTAAGTTTATGATGTTATACAAGTATTAGCGGTACAGGTACAGAAAAGTCTGGACGCAGCACATGCGTTATGGTTGTGAGTATTCGTAAAAATGTTTTTAATTGCAAATATGTCCTGTTTTTAAAAGAAGGACATTTGGTTGGCAGTGTAACCTATATAGTACTAAGAATGTACCATATTTCATTAAAATAGCTTTGTTGTTTCAAAAAGTGCAAACATTTCCCGGAAAAAAACTTAAAAGGTTCCAGACAAAACTGGTCCGATTTTCCTGGCCAATGAACCTTTTCAAGCTACTATCACACCTACCAAGATATAATTATTCACAAACAGCTTTAGGAGAAAAATTGAAGAAAAATTCGCCATTTTTTTTATACAGAAATTACCTTTAGTAATGTTACACTAAATTATATTTTTCACAAAAATTCGACAACTTTCTCTTTACAATAACTTACTAAACATTTATTATTAATTACCAACATATCAAAAAAATCTTACAAAAAATTATTTCTACGGAAACACTAAAAATATTTCTGCGAAAACTTTTCAAATTCAGCCATTATTTAAGACCGCCTTGTATACGGCATCTCGATTTTTTTGACCAGTAATACAAACAAAAAGCTCTCCGAATGTGTCATATCCATGGGGTTCCCTTACCTATTGATAAAAATGCCCTATCACAATTTGTGATATGTTTGTGATATGGGCCAAAAACGTGAAAAGTTGCAAAACAATTGAAGTAACTCAAAAACAATGAACGATGTAATTGTTTTTACCTTACAAACATTCATTATAATTCGATGTAAAATACAAAAATATAATAACACAAGGGATGTTCTATTAAAAAAAAAGAAGTGTGTATCACCAACTTATGGGCCACTCTGTGATTGTCAAAATAGGTTTAGAAGATGCAGCTCGAGACACCACTCTATAATTAACGTATATAATTTTTCTCATATATTGTATAATAACTGATATATTGAACTTTACCGTAGAAATGCGTCACCTTGTATATGTATAAACATACAAAAATTGAAACTGACCCCGGATATGGGTTTTAGGGCTTCTAGTTCGCGTTCATTTGAAGAAACCTTTTTAAAATTCGTAAGTGCCGGTCTTCTCAATAACAAAAATAGCTGAAACTCTATAGCTGAAACTACTGCCATCGCATCAGAAAGAGGGTCAATTCGAAATGGATTTTGCGAAATTATTTTAGCAAAATGAGGGAAAGTGATGGTTGAAGCTTAAACTTAAGGCTTTGTAAAACACACTTATTATGACATTTTTTCTACATAATCAGTATTTGTATCAGATTCGTTGTCTGAAAATTGCCAATTTTGACGTTTCAAATCGCGACTTTGACGTTTTCAGAAGGACAATTATAAAATTCTTTAAATATAGCTTCTGCTATTTTTTGACATTTTTGCGTCAAGAAAACTTAACCGTTGTGTGTAAGATTCAATTGGTTTTGTTAAAAATACAACATATTTTGTTCTTGTGCTTTTCTCTGATCACCAGTGGCACCCACATATTTTTTCTTTAAATGCATATAACTTTTTTTCTTTTAACTTAGAGATCTGAATTTGGCATGTAAGGTAAGTTTGAGAGTAGAAACGCATATGTCAAATTTGGCTGTCAAAGCGTTTTTACTTTCGGAGATATAAAAATTTTCCAAAAGAAAACTCAAAATTTTCCCATAAAAGCTGATCTCATTTTCCTGGCGAACGAACTGATCCAAGCCACTTACAATAAGGAAGGTACTTATCAATTTTAATCAAAATCGACCCATTATTTTTTGAGTCATTGGTAACATGTACACATACATTCATACATACATATATATATATATATATATATATATATATATATATATATATATATATATATATATATATATATATATATATATATATATATATATATATATATATATATATATATATATATATATATATATATATATATATATATATATATATATATTATATATATATATATATATATATATATATATATATATAAACACAATTTCTTCATTAGTGAATTTTTAGTTTTACTAAAAATTCACTAAAATACAATGAGTACAAAACAAACACTTCCGACACGTACTTGACATACCCTGGTACGTCCGCAACAATCAAATCTTCGAAGACACCAAAATGCCAAAAATAGACGACAAAATAAACAAACTGACAACCAACATACTTTTAAATATACCCACACTCACGAGCAAAACCTTAACTGAAGCCTCCAAATATGATTCCGACAACCTAACAAACATCAAGAGGCCTGAATAAATTTTCAATCAATAACAAAGACTACAACCGACAAACAATACCTTAACCAATAGAAGTTTACTCCACTCAGGATAACAAGAAAAGCCTGGACGCAGCAAGGGCGTTATGGTAGTGAATTTTCATAGAAATGATCTGGCACAAAATATTTTATTATAACTTTTTTTTTCTTGTAACATAGAAATCTAAATTTTGGTGTATAGTTTACTTTTTATATCGTTAACCTACCTACCAAATTTGGTTATCATAGATTTTTATTTTTTAAGATAAAAATTTTTTTCAAATGAAAACTCAAAATTTTTCCGGAAAACCTCGTCCGATTTTTTTTATTAACGAACTTATAAAAGGAAGGTACGTGCCAAATTTTATCAAAATCGGCCCATTATTCTTTGAGATAAAAATTTTTTTCGAATAAAAACTCTAAATTTTCCTGGAAAACCTCGTCCGATTTTTCTGACTAACAAACTTGTCAAATCTATTTACAAAAGGAAGGTACATGCCAAATTTTATTAAAATCAGCTTATTACTTTTTGAGATAATAATTTTTTTCGAATGAAAACTCAAAATTTTCCCGGAAAACCTCGTCCGATTTTCCCAACTAACGAACTTATCGAAGCCATTTACAAAAGAAAGGTACATGACAAATTTTATCAAAATCGGCCCATTATTTTTTGAGTTATCGGTGTGATACATATATATATATATATATATATATATATATATATATATATATATATATATATATATATATATATATATATATATATATATATATATATATATATATATATATATATATATATATATATATATATATATATATATATATATATATATATATATATATATATATATATATATATATATATATATATATATATATATATATATATATATATATATATATATATATATATATATATATATTATATATATATATATATATATATATATATAAACATATAAAAATTGAAACTGACCCCGGATATGGGTTCTAGGGGTCCTAGTTCGCGCTCATTTGCAAAAATTTTTTGAAAATTCAAAAGTCGGGATCTCCCCATTAGTGAATTTTTTCTACGAAAATTCACTAAAAAAGGAGAACTCCTGGTCCATCATCAAGGGAAGACCATAGACCATATACCATGCTAATTCCCAGGTTCAGAATAATATGGCAATTTTCATGGTTCAAAATATGACGCGTGTGATTATCACGCTTTTCCAATATATTGCCAGTCAAACATTTTCGGAACAGATAGCGAATAGTTTACAAAATACAATAAATATGTAGAAAAATTATTGTTATATTTATTTATATGGTAAAGGTCGGAAAAACTTGATAATTATTGTTGGAGGTGGAATATTTTTTGTGTTTTATGGTATGTAAACAAATGCTGGTTCTAATAGAAACAAATTGTTTGATTAAAAGCCAAAAATATATGAAAGGTTTTAATTAAAAATTACTAGAAAAAATTAATATACTGCTAAAATGCTGGAGCATATTCAGCTGCAGAACAAATAAAACAACACATAATAAACAGTTTCACTGCTCATATTTAGTATAAGCGTTAGCTCAGGTTTTAATAATGGCCAGCTTCATTTGCTACCGGCTATTCTATAAGTAATTAATAAGTAAAACGGTAACCTGCATGTTGGAAAAATGAAACATACACCTACATATATTGCGCATCGTTGCTATAATGTGCACCAATTTATTAAACGATTCGGGGATAATATATATATTTATTGAGCATTAGGTGTTACGGATACTTATTTTTTCCTAGAGAGCCTAAGCTTGTATCGGTTATGTTACAGTTCAAATGTAATAAGTTTTAATAATAGAAATAATTAAATGATTTGCCGTTGTCTGAAATCCACAATAAGTATTTAGCAATTTTTTAGAAATAGACGCAGTGTAACTAAAAGTTAAAAAAGCTCGGGACGCAGCAAGTGCGTTATGGTAGTGAATTTTCATAGAAATGATCTGGCACAAAATATTTTATTATAACTTTTTTTTCTTGTAACATAGAAATCTAAATTTTGGTGTATAGTTTACTTTTTATATCGTAAACCTACCTACCAAATTTGGTTATCATAGATTTTATATTTTTTAAGATAAAAAAATTTTTCAAATGAAAACTCAAAATTTTTCCGGAAAACCTCGTCCAATTTTTCTAAAAAACGAACTTGTCAAAGCCATTTACAAAAGGAAGGCACATGTAAAATTTTATTAAAATCGGCTTATTACTTTTTGAGATATGAATTTTTTTCAAATGAAAACTCAAAATTTTCCCGGAAAACCTCGTCCAATTTTCTTGACTAACAAACATGTCAAAGCCATTTACAAAAGTAAGGTATGTGCCCAATTTTATTAAAATCGGCTTATTACTTTTTGAGATATGAATTTTTTTCGAATGAAAACTTAAAATTTTCCCGGAAAACCTCGTCCGATTTTCCTGACTAACAAACATGTCAAAGCCATTTCCAAAAGGAAGGTATGCGCCAAATTTTATTAAAATCGGCTTATTACTTTTTGAGATATGAATTTTTTTCGAATGAAAACTCAAAATTTTCCCGGAAAACCTCGTCCGATTTTCCTGACTAACGAACTTATCCAAGCTATTAACAAAAGAAAGGTACATGCCAAATTTTATCAAAATCGGCCCATTATTTTTTGAGTTATCGGTGTGATACATATATATATATATATATATATATATATATATATATATATATATATATATATATATATATATATATATATATATATATATATATATATATATATATATATATATATATATATATATATATATATATATATAAATATATATATATATATATATATATATATATATATATATAAACATATAAAAATTGAAACTGACCCCGGATATGGGTTCTAGGGGTCCTAGTTCGCGCTCATTTGCAAAAAATTTTTCAAAATTCAAAAGTCGGGATCTCCCCATTAGTGAATTTTTTCTACGAAAATTCACTAATAACAGACATATCTCATATATAATTAAGGTACTTAATGAGAGGCTTCATCCAGACAGCAAAATTTATTGATGAGGTGCCCTACGCGTTTCGGATATGCAATAGCCATCATCAGGGGCAAATCTAAAATTGTAATAAAAAGGTCTGTCACAAAACATTGTCTTCTGGTAGGTAATTGTGCTGGTTTAAGCACAATGATCTCAAGTTAAACTCTACATACATCATCAAGACTAAAAATCTACAGTCAAACAGCAAAATAGGTTAATAGGGACCTGGTCTTCAGAGACTACAATCCTTTTTTAAGTCACATTTTTTTCTGGTCACGCTATGTCGATGACAAACTTGTGGTGTGGCCGGGTACTGCAGAGCAGCTTCATCTGTTCCTGGGTTGGCTCAACAATCTACATGTCAACATCAATTTCACCATGGAATTGGAAGTCAACTCTTCCATAAGTTTCCTTGATTTGAAGCTGAGAAGAAGCAGCAGTTCCATTGTTTTTGACATATACAGAAAGCCCACTCAAACGGACCACCTTATCCCGTTCAAGTCACGCCACCACATCTCTCACAAGTTAGCTTCAATCAGATTACTAGTCGACAGACTGTTCGGAGTCCCACCGTCGGGGACGAATTTCGTCAAAGAATTGAACCTTATCAAGCAGCTCGCAGTCAAAAACGAATATCCAATCAATATCGTCGATAGGATGGTCAGTAAGAAGAGCCGTCAGCTCTTAGTAGAACTCAGCACCAGTTTACCGCTCACCCAGCCAGAGGGAGTCTCATATTTCCCCTTCACGTTTTGTGGTCCAGTTTCCAACACTATAGGTAAAGCTATAGGTAAAACAATGTTATGTTTTCATTCAAATCCATGAACAGAGTTAGTAATATGTTCATCCATAACAAGGACAATATCCCAGACCTTAAGAAGTCAGGTGTTTATCGTTTAATATGTGGTGCCCCCGATTGCGATACTGTTTACATCGGGAGAACAGGAAGATCATTAAGCACCAGGGTGTCAGAGCACCTCAGGACCAGAAGTGAGGTGAACAATGACACGTCAGTCTTTGGTAGTCATTTAAGAGAGAGTGGTCACTGCTTCAATAAGAACACTGATGCCAAGAGTCTACATCCCTCAAGTTTTGGAGTGGAACAATTCATCTTAGAAGAAATGGAGATTTTCAAACATGTCAAATGTTCCAACAACGAAGTTTTGAACCTGTCCAACACATACATTTCGAATTTTCCTTCATTGTATAATCATTTAGTGAACTAATATTACCAGTAGTCTATGGTTCCTCTATGGCTAAATCATAACGTATACGAAGTTGGCTGTTCTGTGGCTCCCCCTCCTCTCCGCGATTTGTCTCTGACGTTTCCGCTGTTCTGTCCTTGCTTTTGGTTCACCGTTTCGCCGTCTAACCAGCGCCATCTGCTATTCTTGCAGTTTTCATTAATGGCCGACGTTCACTCTCGTCTTGTGGTTTAAATTGTCGTTTTGTATTGTTTTGATGACCCCATGAATCGATTCTCCGGCACATTTGGGTGTGTTGTTGTTAGACCGCTGGTACAATAGATGAAGATTCCAGCCTTGGCAACCTGTGTATAGTTTGAATCTAATTTTTCAAGAATTAGAAAGTAAGTATTGATGCAATTTTGTTTTTCTCGTATCACTTCTTTATAGGATTGTTTCAATCTCCTTGAGTTCTCATGGGGTTTCTGCTTAACTCTGTGGCCTCCTGTTATGTTTTGCTCTGTCAGTTTACTCCACTGTTTTTTCGCTTTGTCGATTTAATTTGACTTTTTAGCTGTTTGCACTAACTAGCCAGCTTTTTAACTCTTTTAGCTTTTGTTCTGTTCTGATAATAATGGCTTTTAGCCTGTTTTGACTGCATGTTTTTGACTGTAATGTGAATTAGGTAACTTTTTGGTTGTAGCTTGTAGTTTTTGCTTTGTATTCGGCATGTAATGTTGCTTTTTTAACCTATTTTGCTGTTTGACTGTAGATTTTTAGCCTTGATGATGTATGTAAAGTTTAACTTGAGATCATTGTGCTTAAACCAGCACAATTACCTACCAGAAGACAATGTTTTGTGACAGACCTTTTTATTACAATTTTAGATTTGCCCCTGATGATGGCTATTGCATAGCCGAAACGCGTAGGGCACCTCATCAATAAATTTTGCTGTCTGGATGAAGCTTCTCATTAAGTACCTTAATTATGTCTATCCCAGACCTTGTGACGTTCAGGAATGATATCTCATATATCGTTACAAGCGTATATGTTGGGCAAATAATGCCAAAGTTTTTTGACGAGTGTTTGTATAAATAGAAATATGACACAAAATATTCTTACTGGCCTCTGGTAATTATTACACTAAATTCTTTGTCGAGTTGGTCCTTGAAAGGACAAAGGAAGAATGAGATTTCGATTCCCCGTTCTCCTCTCAGGGAACAACGTAAACTTGCAGGTTCCAACTTAACAGCGCTTGATAAAGAACCGTTTAAAAAACAAGTCAAGTGCCTAGCGAATAACATTCTAACGTTAAAATTATTGGGTTAATAGCACACTGTTTGTTTCTGTTAATAAAAAACACAGTTTTGTTCTAATTATCATCACATTATGAGAAGTCATTTTGGTTTGACCAATAATTACATTCGCGTCTAAAATATGTTCATATTATTAGGCGTTTCGTTAGGGTTCTTTTGTATGAAAGCCAGATCTTCCGCTGTACATTATGTGAAAACTGGAACCTGTAATGAGCACTAATAAGTACACTTGGAGAACCCAAATCACCACAACACATATTTCAGAGACCTTACGAACGTTTTGTTGACCATGTCCACATAATTTTTCTTCCTCTGAAGACATTAACATGGTCAACGAAACGATCGTATGGTCTCTGAAATATGTGTTGTTGTGATTTGGGTTCTCCAAGTGTACTTATCTTCCGCTGTAGTTTGCATTACATATTCATACTAATAAGTTTTCCACTGTGGTCATACCAACAAATCTACCGATGTCGCTTTAATTAGTAGATACCTATCACCTCGAGTTTTAGTAGCACCGATCTTCTTGGCGAAAAACGATATCTGACTGACGGAGCGCCGTAATTTATCTGCCATAACAATACGACGTGGAGGAACAAAATTTGTAAAATTTCTCTTCTTATTAATTAAGTTTTGAGCAGTAACGTTGTAGTGGTAAAAGCATAAGTTTCAGTTAACTGTAAATTTAATTGGTTACATTACATGTTGAGTTTAAATAAGCATTATATAGTTATTGCTATGTAATACAGTGTGGTCTCATTGTAATAAACTTGCTATATCTTATTGTTATTAAAAACTAACTATATCATTATCGACCCATTGTAATAAATATTCTTTTAATTTGTGCAAGTTTCAAAATATTTTGATAACTTTTAAAAGGGTATTAGTAAGGTTTTAGGCCTTTACCTTGATTATTCAAAAGACAACGACAGTTATATTGAAATTCGAGCTTCAAATTTAAATTATCTATGATTTAACCCGACAGAGATGAGACAAAATTTTTTTTGTAAAAATAACTCAGCAAAAACAAGATAAAAAAATTATTGCGTCAATTTATAAATATAATCAAGCTAATACTTACTATTCGGTTAGTCAGGATCAAAAGTTCATATTTGTAAGTTCTTCAATACAAGACTAGCACTCGATATATGTTTGTTAATAAAGATATCTAGATAATATCAAATTTTATAACGCAGTTGAACTCCATGGGAAATTTATAAAGAAATTTGATGTTAAATTAAAAAGCAAGAATAAAACACAATTAATAGTATTTATTATACGATAAAAGGGTTTGATATGGTATGCAACGTTATGTAAAATATAAATCACCTAATCAGTGGCAGTAAAAATACAAGAAAATTAGAAAAATCCTATTGGTAAATAAAAATAAAGTCCTTGGGTGTAATTAATGTCTGCTTAATCATTGTCGCAAGATAAATTTAAAATCTGAGCTTGAGGCTCCCTGACTTACTTCAAACTACTAAAAAGATATTCTTTTTTTATATTTCAACAACACACCACGAGGGCTTACAGCCTAAATACTATGGTACCGTGGGTGTCGACAAGGAGAAAAGAGGCAACTTGTTAATTCTGGACTTGAAGGTTTGGAGGTTCGGAGGAGAAGAAAAAACATGTGGATCGTCAAAGAATTTTTGTACCAAAATTTTAATAATCGTGCCATTTGTAACAATGGGCCGGTTCATTGGTGTGCTCGAAGTCCTGATGTAACACCCATGGATTTTTATTTTTGGGGTACTCTGGAGAATGATGTGTATAAATTCGATCCGCTACAAAATATCGATGAATTACGAAACAGAATCACGGAAGTTATAAATCATATTAAACGAAACACCCTCACGAGAGTTTGCTAGCATGTTTCAAAAAGGTGCATAAAGTGCATTGAACAAAACGGTGGCCATATTGAACAATTTTCTATTTAGTGTGTTTTTAAGTTTCTATTTTATTATTTATTGAGTTCCGTTTCCAATTGTGTTGTTTTGTGGAGTTTAAGCTTCTATTTGTTAATGCCGGGTTTCGTTATTAAACTGTTTCACATAATATTACTTAGCATTATTACCTAATTAAGTATTGTAAATTAAATCACAATATTTTTTTATCGTGAATCATTACGGAAAATGATGTTAAAAGTAGAAGTCTATTGTTAGACTTCGTGGCCTACTGTTTTTTGAACACTTTTTTGTAATTTGTTTTTTTTAATATTTCAAAAACACACCACGAGGGATTACAGTCTAAATACTATCGTACCGTGGGTGTCGATAAGAAAGAAAGAGGCAACTTGTTAATTCTGGACTTTAAGGTTTGGAGATTCGGAGGAGGAGAAAAAAAAAACATGTGCCGGCAAGGAATTCCACAACTTGCAACTCATCGGGACAGAAGAGCGGGCATAACAAGATGTACTATGTCTAGTGACCTAGACAGTAAAAGGGTGCATTTGCTCTGTTCCCCTGGTAGATGTGTTGGGGGCAGCAGGTGGAGGAACTATGGAAGAAAGCTCCTCTGAGCAGTGCCCGTGTAGATATCTATAAAAGAGAGAGAGTGGTCACCAACGGCACGTCGGTGGGCAAGGTATAGAAGCCTTTGGGTGATGGTGGGGTCATCGACGAGACGTCTAGCTCTCTTCTGAATGGAGCCCAGGATAGCGAGTGTAGAAGCGGCAGCGGCACCCCAGATGCGGGAGCAGTATTCGAGGTTTGACCTTATTTGTGAAGTATATAATGTATAGAGATTGGCTGGTGAAAAGTATTTGCGAGCCCGGAAGAGGAAACCTAATTTCTTATCAGCCGCTTCTGCAATTGATGTGACATGTTGGTGCCAATTGAGATTTCGATCCACAGAAATGACAACAAGTGAAAAGGACTCATTACTTTGAATAACTTTGTTGTTCATTGTGACGTGTCTAGGGCTGGTGTATCTCTTATGAGATAGAAAGCAAGACTGAGATTTGGTGGGGTTGAATTGAATATTTCTACTTCCCCAGTCTAATATTTTTTTTGGAGATCCACAGAGACAGAACCCTGCATGAGTCTGCGATCCTCATCTAATTGGGCTTAAGAGACAGGATTAGAATATTGTGTATTTAAGTGGAAGGTGCTGTCATCCGCGTAACTGTGAACTGGGTTAGATGTGCTAGAGAGGAGGTCATTGATGTGGAGAAGAAACAAAGTATGGGCTAAAGCTGAACCTTGGGGAACTCCTGCATTAATTGGATACAGCTTACAGGAATGGCCATCCACGACAACAGAAATGCTCCGGTTAGAGAGGAAATTTGCCGTCCAGGTACAGAGTTTTGGTGGTAGGCCATAGGCCGGAAGTTGATTAAGCAACGCTGCGTGCCAGACCTGGTCGAGTGCTTTGGATATGTCTAGAGCGACAATCTGGAATTCACCGTGTAGTTCCATAGACTTGTTCCAAGGATGGGTGATAAAGGAAAGGAGGTCGGCAGTTGATCTGCGCTTACGGAATCCATACTACCTGTCGTGGATTAGACTGTGTTTTTCAAGAAATTTGAATAATTCGGTGTTTATATAATTTTCCATCACTTTAGAGACGACTGAAAGGAGATAAGTATGCCTGTAGTTGCTAGGAAGCGCTTTGGATCCTTTCTTGGGGACGGGTTGGATTTGTTGTTGGTGGACAACCACCGAGATCTGAACACGGTACTAAGTCTGCGCTTAAATACCAGGCTTGGTTCGTGTTGGCTTGTGACAGTTCCTCTGACGAGATGTTTTTGTCCTTTCCTTACTCATTTAGACTCTTTGTGTCTGAGAGAGAAGGCCGTTCGGCGTAGTCTTTTCCACGCACCCCGCTCGAGAGTCTCTTGGTTTCAACCGCCAAGTTATTTGGTTAAATGCCAATTTTATTTAAGACTATCAGTGCTGGAAACTTTTGTCGGTATGTCTCAGTTGTCAAAACGGACCCATAAATCATTTGATTTATGTGTGGAGAAATCCTCATTTAACAAATATTTCCCTTTGACGAAAATAAAATATAAGCATATTATCTCACCCTTTTTGGAGATTATTATTATTAGATCTCATTGAAAAGATTTTATCCTCTAGCGGGTAGCTAGTAAGGTGTTAACTAAATAACGATGTAGCGAATTTTCATGGTTCTCTATTGATTTGATAGTTTATTCGCTTTTAATTTTAAAAAGGTGTAGTGATTATTCGAATTGTCTAAGATATTCTGTAGAATCCAGCAAAATGGTACGGTAGCAAAAAAGTGACCGTAACAAATTATCGTTATTTAGGGTTTGCTGTTTCTTTATTTTTTGTGACCGGTGTACTTTCACATCATAACTTATAATGTCAGATTATCATTTATATCTGTCGTGTTTAGCAAAGTAAAGTAATTTAGATCTCCTACAACTGTCAGTTCTGTTTGAGGCTAAATTAATAGCTGGCTATGAATAAAAAAATAGAATGTAACAAGTAGTTTTGTTTCCACTCATATGTTTTTTAATAGTTATGTTTCAATTATTTATAATACAAATTAGACATTATTAACTTAATTAAAATTAAAGGCAAAGTAAATTAAACTTTGTTAATTTTGTTTATACGATTGTTTCTATGATTATTTTAAATATTCTCCAAGTTTTTTACTTCTGGTTATTTCTGCGACTATGGCCAATCACCGATGCCAGCGAGCAGTTTTGCCTCAGTATCCTGGAAATTTTGCTGAACCCTTGCCTTTCTGTACGGAGGGTAGGGATATTTAATTTACAACATCGCAGGGACACGAAAAACGCTGTAATGTAAAAGACATGGACAAGAAAAGGTGGGCTAACCTGTATAATGACCACCAACTGAAAACCGCAGTCTGAAACCTTGCCTTTCAGTGAATAATGTTTTATCATCCTCGTAGGTATACAGATAACCAACTCAAATTGACCAATTTAATTAATATAACCAATATGACATATTGGCAGTATAATTACGATATATATATTCTTTGGATAGAACACGGGGATAAAGTTTAGTTCTGTGTGTTCACAACTGCATTACCAGGTATCGACAAACTATAGTGTAAACGGATATGCTCGATCATAGATGTGTTAATGATGCATGACTGACCAGATACAGTTCTGTTTGTTAAAGTATCAATCATTATTATGTTTACTCGAATATACATTATACTATGTGTGGAATTCGATATAAACCACTTTGTAAATAAAACAGTCGGATCTGTTGTTAATTTTGTGTATCAGCAAATAGGTGGCAATTGTGATCGGCATATGTTTCCTATTTTATGAAAATCCAAATGTCCATTAATACGAATAATAATAATAATGATAATAGTAA
This sequence comes from Tillus elongatus, assembly GCA_964006375.1. Taxonomy (NCBI): domain Eukaryota; kingdom Metazoa; phylum Arthropoda; class Insecta; order Coleoptera; family Cleridae; genus Tillus; species Tillus elongatus. Next base: position 186,575,550 of record OZ023264.1, on the reverse strand, counting down.
AGCAACTGCAGCAATTAAAGCTCTAGGCATTAAGATTTCTGATCGAAAGTCCAGTCACAAAGACTCGCGTCAAAAAGTGCCCCCGTCGGAAAAAAAACTCGGGACGCAGCAAGTGCGTTATGGTAGTGAATTTTCTTAAATATGTTTTTATTGCGAATATGTCTGTTTTCTTTTTATTTAAGACAGCAGGCATCAATTTTGGTTACCAGTATAACCTATATAGTAAAAACAATGTGCCATGTTTCATAAAAATAACTTTATTGTGTGAAAATGTACAAAAATTTCCAAAAGTAAACTTAAAGTGTTCCCGCAAAAACTCGTTTCTTGGTCAACCTTATAGGTTAATAGCAAATTGGGCTATTCAAATATGAAGCATTTGCTCAAAATTAGCTACCATAACGCACTTGCTGCATCCAGGAATTTCTTTTTTTACATACATGCATTATATTTCGATGGAAAAAAAAAATGCAATAACATAAGGCGTGTTTGATTAAAAAAATAAGAAAATTTGTATCACCAACGACTTATGGGCCAGCCTATGATTGTAGAAATATTTTTTTAAGATGTAGCTCAAGACACCCTATAATTAATACATAAAAAAAATTTCATATCTTGTATAATAACGGATATATTGAACTTTATTGATTTTTTATGAAAATTCGACAAAAATTATATACCATTAAACGATAAACTCTATAGCTAAGGCTACTGCCAAGCATCAGAGAAAGGGTACTATTTTAAATGAATTTCTGGAAACAATTTAGTAAAATGGAGGACAATGACGGTTGAAACTAAGACTTCAGGGTTTGTAAAACATTCTTCTCGAGACATTTTCTTTCCATAGCCCGTACTAGATTCAAGTTCTTTCTCTAAATGTTGCCAATTTTTGACGTTTTAAATCGCAACTTTGACATTTTGAGGAAAATCCTAATAAATTTTTATTTAAATGCCTATAACTTTTTTGTCTTTTGATCTACAAAGCTAAATTTTGGTAGGTGGCCTACATATAATGATATAAATCCGCGTACCAAATTTAGTTGCCCTTACTTTGTTAATTTTGGAAATATAAATTTTTTACAATTTTTTTCGAAAGAAAACTCAAAATTTTCCATCAAAACCTGGGCCGATTTTCCTGGCTAACAAACTTATCCAAGCCATTTGTAAAAGGAAGGTATATATATATATATATATATATATATATATATATATATATATATATATATATATATATATATATATATATATATATATATGTATATATATATATATATATATATATATATATATATATATATATATATATATATATATATATAAGATTTTAAGTTTATAACAAATTGAGTTATTCAAATTTTAAAGTTTTTCAGAAAATTTTTTTATATATATATACATATAAAAATTGAAACTGACCCCGGATATGTGTTCTGGGGGGCCTAATTAGCGCTCATTTGAAGAAATTTTTTCAAAATTCAAGTCGGGATCTCCTCATTAGTGAATGTCTATTAAGAAAATTCACTAAAAGGTTGATAAGTAGATTGGAAACACTTCGAAGAGAAATTGGACAATTGACGCAATACATTGGGGGAGTACAGACAAGAAAATTTGAGAAACGAGCAGAGGAAATAATAGGCCGAGTTTAACAACACTCAGTACAAGATACAGTCAACCACACTGCACATGAATGTTTGTACACATTAAAACAGAAGCTTTCTCTATATGCAGAACGCTTGAGAAGATATAAAGCGAGCAACAATAGGACGTGCGACAATACAATGTTTGAGCGCTCTGAAAATACTTTCTATCGTCAGTTTAATTCAGCTTCGAATGCAGCTACCGACACTTTTCCAAATAAGGAACAAATTGAAGAGCTCTGGAAATGTCAACCAGCCTTACCAACCTCCTGCAATATTGACGCCGGCGGGGTTAACGAAGAACACCCAGCATGTCAAAGTTATGAACAGATGCATCATGAGCCGCTTACTACAGGTGAAGTCTTCGAGGTTATTAAAGAGGTTTATAATTGGACCTGGCATAAAGGCGTCCAAAACTTTTAGCTGAAGAAATTTGGGTGTACACATCATCTATTGTCGGTGTTAATAAATGATGTTATACTGTAACGATTGCGTTTAGTTATTACTTTAAATATTCAAAATAAACCCGTGAGAGACTTAATTAATAGATGACAATCCAATATCTGTAAGGCAATTCATGTTTTGATTTCAAAATTATTTTTATGAAAAGTCGCTAAATCTTCAAGTACCGTAACCCCTTTACTGCATTTATAATTTGTACGTTAAAATTCATTATGTATTTGCCAAGGAAAAGTGCGTCGTATTTTGCTGAAAGAATATTTCCAAGAACTAAATATCGTTGCGACTTGATCTGTATTTTTCCGTATCGATGATGTCACCTAGAAACGACCGTTTGAGCCGTTGAACATATATTCCCGGCAAAACCTTGAATTGTAGAGACGGGGAGATGAGACGTTAGGAAAAAAGGGGAGGTCTGAAGGCACAGCACGCTGACTCGAAGAGAGTGAGCTGGGCGTTTAAGAAGTTAACATCGTTGTAATTACCGTGGTTAAAATTATCTTAAAATAGGAGATAAAAATACTTCTCTTATCGATACTATCTAATAACAGTAGTCAGTGATCGTTTAATATTATTTGATAAGTTTTTGAAATTAAATTAACAATGTGTTTAGTAGAAAAACGCGAATTAAGAGTGAACCTTTGTTCACACCCGCTGGTGTATATCTCACGTTGAACGTAAAGAATGTCTGATTATCATCGAAGTTTGAGTCAATTGGCAATAAATTTCACTTGAGCCAATTCATGTTTTAATTGTTGTTTGAAGGGTTTTCGTCAAATTAATTAAGCGTATCGACATAGGGGACAAATTGTCTCATTCAATTTTGGAACAACAAAATCCACCTGAGATACAACCATTAATGGGAAGTACCACTCATTTTCTCTAGATTCCCCTCTCTTATTGGAGCCTGTGAACCTGTGTCAGGCACTGATAGTTGATTCCACTTGGAAAGCATCTTTACAGGGTCATCAGGTAACTCAATGCATCAGGACCAGGTGAGTCAACATAAGCCTTATTTCTGTGAATCAACAAAATTTTTCATGCAGCAAATTAATATTTGAACCCCTACAATTTGAACATTCACGATAACATAATCAAATTTGAATTTGAATAGTGTTAGGGAGGTGCCGTAATGGCAGCTGTAAAGTTCCTGTTTATTCTTTAAAATTTTGTCAATATTGTAAATTTAAATACATAATACATGAAATTGTAGTTAGTAGATTTTGTTGGTAATAATTTGATAGATAGATACTTTTTGGGCAAGGTTGTTAGGCAATGTTGACCACACCATCAAGCAGGTTCAAATCCGCTTGGGGTCAATCACACTATACCACGGCTCTAGTTTAGTATTTAAAGGAGGTTACAATACTTGACCCAAAGAAGATGCCTGTATTTTTTACACTAGGAGATACGTATCTTCTGCCAAAGGACCAACAGTGTTCTGCAGACCCCGGCAGATACCGACCAATAACTTGTCTCCCGACACTATAAAAGTTGATCACATCCTGCCTTGAGAAACGTATATATGCGCACTGCGAAGGAAACAACATAATTACGAGCCAGCAAAAAGGGTGTGCCAAAGGATCCATGGGATGCAAAGAACAGCTAATAATTGATTCGGTTGTGTTCACTCAAGCTTACAATGGACGAAGAAATCTCTTTGCTGCCTACGTGGATTACAAAAAGTCATTTGATTCAGTTCCACACGAATGGCTTATAAGCGTTCTGAAGATCTATAAGATCGATACTTATATCCTTAGATTCCTTGAACACACAATGTCTACCTGGAGAACAAAAATTCAGCTACGGGTACAAACGGGTGATAACATCGTAACTAGCACGATACTAATTGGAAGAGGCATATTTCAAGGCGACTCGCTACGCCCATTTTGGTTCTGCCTCGCATTGAATCCACTATTAAACCGCCTGAACTCCATAAGAACGAGCTTCGGTATAAAAAGCAACGGCAGGGAGCAAATGAGGCTAAGTCATCTGCTGTATATGGATGACCTTAAGCTGATGGCCTCCACAAAGAACCACCTGGAACAATTCGTGGAAGAGGTTTCCAGAGATATTGACATGCAGTTTCTGCTTGACAAATGTCGCACCTTATGTGGAGTAGGAGGGAAGATACAACCAGGTGTGCTAACCAGAACTGCTAACAAATTGCCTCGATGGATGTGGATGAGTGTTATGAATACCTGGAAATACAGCAAGCGTGGAAAATAAACCACTCGGTAATGAAGAACGATCTGACAAATCAGTTTACGAAACGAGTAAAGCAGGTGGTACGATCACATCTTAACGGAAAGAACCTGACTAAAGCTCTGAATACATATGCACGTTCTGCACTTAGCTACTCATTTGGGATTGTGAACTGGAGTAAAACGGACATCGAAAATCTACAACGGAAGGTGCGAACACTTCTAGCAAAATCCAAAAAGCATCACCCCCTTAGTACTACCCAGCGAGTCACGGTACTTAGACACCAAGGTGAAAGGGCAGTGTTGGAGTGATAGATTGCAGGCGGTATTGTTCTCCTTGATACTTAAAATTATCGCACAGTAATACCTGTTGCACAGGTTCATACATTTATTTCGTGGATATTACGAAGAAACGTATTTCAAAACAAGAAGCATTTGTTACAACGTTCACCTAAGGTTTTCCTTACGTGCTGTCACTTCATAATTTTGGGATAAGCTATAAAAACGTTCTAAGCGCTTTTGCTAATTTTAGGGTCTTTTAATAGCAGGCTCTGATAAAGTATAGTACAAAATGCCTTTTGTATCCATTATTGAAGAAAGCCAAATCAAGTTTTGTTGTTGGTTGTCTGAAAATACAAGAAAGCGATAGTGATTGCGGAAAAATATTTTATAAGACTGGCAAAGGAAAAACAAAAATATTTACAAAAAAATACCAATATCATTACAAAAACAGGTTGTAGAACATTTTTTGAAGCCAGTGATAGCACATCCGAACCATGTACAGACTACAGACAACGTTTCATTACTGGACAATCAAACGAAACTACTGGCGACATATCAAGAGAAAGTATATGCAGTTTCAAAAACTATAACAACAAGGAAGCAGAAGAAGAACTAGTAGAAAGTGAGTTCGCCAAAGAGGCTTATGATATTAATTTGTGGCCGGAATATACGTCACACATCACAGATTTTTAACACAGGCTAGAAAGCTGCTAGATGGCTGCCGCTAAACAGTTTAGCGACAGCTACTCATGAAGACAATTTCGTTGTCGAATTTTCACACCACTAGATCGTCTCAACACATGTCTTTGTGAATTTATTTTTAATTTGGAAAAACACCAAATATTGTGTACCAAATTTTTAAAAATCACAAAATAGGTTTATTTGCACTATCTTTAGCCACACGTATAGTCTTATTCTAGTTACTCTGATACTTACAAAAATATAGCGTTTTAAAATAGTTTTCCCGGATTTTACACCGGAAAAACTTGAGCATAAAGGCTAATTAACGAACTCGACCTCCGTTTTCACACAAAGAATAGTTTTGCCAATTTTGATTAAAATCAGTTTAGTATTTTTTGAGTTATCGCTCGGATACATATATATATATATATATATATATATATATATATATATATATATATATATATATATATATATATATATATATACGTATATATATATATATATATATATATATATATATATATATATATATATATATATATATATATATATATATATATATACATATATTTATATATATTCTAGGTTCTAGGGACCCAAATTCGCGCTCATATGAGGAAATTTTTCCGAAAGCTTTTCATCGTCACCCCTCTAAGGCGAATCTTTCTTAATGAAAAATCGCTATCAGGAAACTAATGTGTCAAAAATGCATGTTACTGTCAATCCAAATACGGCTATTGTCACATTCATTTATTTTCCAAAGCATACTTTTGTCTTTTTAATTTAATTTAATTTGTTCTGTGTTTATTCCATTAAACTATTGCCTCAATTCATCCATTGAATTATTATTAAACGCCTAAATGACACAGAGTGTTAGCTGATATAGCTGTTTGTTTAGTGCTTAAGTTAAAAAGCTATATACAGGGCCGTAATAGGAATTTTCTTGATTAAGGTCGAAAAAAAATATACTAATATGGTACTAAACCACAAAATGTGATACCTACATCCCTGAATTTTGAATAAGAAGGGCTTTCAGAATATAATATCAGAACATAAAGGCCGTATTTAAAAATAAAGCCTGGACGCAGCAAGTGCGTTATGGTAGTGATTTTTAATAGAAATGATCTGGCACAAAATATTTTATTATAACTTTTTTTATTGTAACATAGAAATCTAAATTTTGGTGTATAGTTTAATTTTTATATCGCTAACCTACCTACCAAATTTGGTTTTCATAGATTTTTTATTTTTTTAGATAACAATTTTTTTCAAATGAAAACTCAAAATTTTCCCGGAAGAACTCGTCCAATTTTTTTCATTAACAAACTTATTAAAGCCATTTACAAAGGAAAGGTATGTGCCAAATTTTGTCAAAATCGGTCCAATATTCTTTGAGAAATTTTTTTTTTTCGAATGAAATCTCAAAATTTTCCCGGGAAACCTCGTCCGATTTTCTTGACTAACCAACTTGTCAAAGCCATTTACAGAAGAAAGGTACATGCTAAATTTTAATAAAATCGGCTTATTACTTTTTGAGATAAGCATTTTTTTCGAATGAAATCTCAAAATTTTCCCGGAAAACCTCGTCCGATTTTCCTGACTAACAAACTTATCTAAGCCATTTACAAAAGAAAGGTACACGCCAAATTTTATCAAAATCTGCCCATTATTTTTTGAGTTATCGGTGTGATACATACATATATATATATATATATATATATATATATATATATATATATATATATATATATATATATATATATATATATATATATATAAACATATAAAAATTGAAACTGACCCCGGATATGGGTTCTAGGGGTCCTAGTTCGCGCTCATTTGCAAAAATTTTTGGAAAATTCAAAAGTCGGGATCTCCCTATTAGTGAATTTTTTCTACGAAAATTCACTAAAAAGTTGATGATGCTCTCGCAAAGACGAAACGTCGGACTCAAAAATGAGCAACGCTACGTTAAAGAAAATGAAAAAGAAATGTCATCAGTATTGGCCTTGGTCTACTATTAAGGCCAGAAAAAAATAATATGTAAAATCGAAAAATCAAGATCGTTCAAAATATCTCAAAAACCAAAAAAAAATTCAGGCTTTTGAGCGCGCAAATTTTCCCCTATTTAACCAAGCCTGATCTGCTACCGTTTTGAAATTCCCATAGTGGCCCTCTTTATCTTGGAGACACTGTATTATCCAAAAATTCTAATCCAAGTAGAAGTAAATTTTTTTAAATTGCATTTTTCAACAATTCTGGCTATACGCTTACCTATGATTTATAATTTATTTTGAGTATAATGAACTAGATAACTTTCTTCTAAGAGTTGGTCAAATGTATATGAAAATAACGCCCTTTTTGTGCTGCGACTTTTACAGTACGCAATATAATTGGTTATATCAAAGTGTACGCATTTGTGAAATAGTAAAAACAAAATTACTGAAGCATATGATGGTTAAACACTTTTGTAACAGCATTAGCGTGATTACGTTTACAGCGATACAAAGTTATGTGAAGTCACTAGCTTGTAGCAAATATGGTGAAATTTTCTAAGCCCTCTTCACAACGAATTTCTCTCAAAAAGTCCTTTATAAAATTTATATCTTCTTTATAAGAGAGCTCAATTAAATTTAGGCCGTAGAATCCTATGATCATCAGCATGGAAAGTGAAATATAATAAGGATAACTTATAATAACAAGGAGATAGGAAAGATAAGCACATTTACCGAGGGTTGTTGTTTATTTCGGAAAGTTGACTCTTTGATCTAATATGACCAATTTGAAACACGCCCTTCAAGCGTATTTCCCGATTCTTGAAATGATGCTCTTGTTTGATGATAAACATACTGTTTGCATCTTAGAGTGTAAATAACATATTTACTTAATGCTGTTGTTGTCCTTTCCTTTAAGCTTTTTGACTGGCGTTACTTGTTTCCTACAGAAATTGTTCAATTCTGAGTTAACCAGATGCTTTTGAAGAGCAATGATATATAAACAAAGAAAAATGTGTGTCAAATTATTTTCTAATAGCATGTAGTTTCTATTATTTAAATTAATAAAAAACATGTCAGGAATTGAAAGCGATTTTACAAGACTTACATAATACGTCAACATAAAGGTCTTGGCTTCACTTAATTAACAGTAAAACGGTTTCACATTGTTTAAATTACCAGCTGATAAATAATTCAAAAGTTAATGTACTCCGGACGGATTGTCATTAATCTCTACTGATATATAACCATACAGTTAATAAAATATTTGTCTACTTATACAGTGAACCCAAAAGTCTGGTGACCTTGCTCCTCTTCATCCAATTCATTTCACAGAAAAAAATTGCTCCAGATACCGACGAAGAGCAATGGTTTAGTGTGGGGCTCCTTCGACTTGTTGATACATTAATTTATTTTCATTGTAACGGTTATAATGAGCAGCAATTCAATGGCCTGCGAGATCGGCAGATTTAAAACCATTTAGCTATTTTTTGATGAGCCACCCAAAAAAAATAAGATTTACACTACATGCATAGAAGATTAGCGTGAACGCACCATCGCCGAATGTCAACAAATTCCACAAAAAATGCTTCATAACGTTCGAAACCGCTTGGAATGACACTTGTCTTATTGTATGGAAGCTGAAGAAACAGTCTAAAATTGCTCGACCGGTACATTAGGGGCGGTGTACTGGAAGCATATCCCCTACATTGTAAACAATATGCATACAGAGCAGGAGTCTCAACAGAAACAGCACTGTATCAACTGGTGCTGAAACTGGAGAATACGCTGGAGAACAGAGAGGTGAAGCTGGGGGCCTTCCTAGACATTCAGCAACATCTCATTCGGATCGGTTTCGGAAGCTGTCAGGGAGCGTGGAATAGAGGAGACCTGCTGCAGGTGGATCGGTTACATGCTCAGCGACAGGGTGGTGTTCACCTCACTCGCGGGAGGGACTCAGCTGGCGGGGGTCGCGGCGGGGTGTCCGCAGGGGAGCGTTCTGTCTCCTTGCTTTGGTGCCTAGTCGTAGACGGCCTGCTGGGGAGGCTGTCGGGAGGGGGTATAAGGTACAGGGCTATGCGGACGACATTGTCATCATAGTCCGAGGAAAGGTTACATAATCAGTGTGGGAGCGCAAGCAGACAGCAATGAAAGTGGTAAAAAGGTGGACGGTTGGTCAAGGGGTCGGGGTGAGCCCCGAGAAAGCAACCGTCATACCGTTTACGAGAAAGATGAAGTGGGAGAGCCACATAACTCTCACTCTATACGGTAGGAACATTCCAATGGCCAGGGAGCTAAAATATCTTGGGGTCGTATTGGACCCCCAGCTAACCTGGAATTGTCACGTTGAAAAAATACTGAGTAAGGCCTTTGCCGCCACTAGGCGGCTATATGGAAAAACGTGGAGACTAAGATCTAGTATGGCCCACTGGCTGTACACAACGGTGGTCAGACCATCGTTAACATACGCGGAACTGGTCTGGTGGCCTAAGGTGACACAATCCAGTGCCAAACAAAAACTAGGCAAGATCCAAAGGATGGCTTGCCTAGGTATCACAGGGGCCATGTCTTCAACACCAATAGCCGCCATGGAGGTGTTGCTGGATCTGCCCCCCCCCCACACTTAGTTATTATTATATAACAGACTAGCCTGCAATGGTAGACTGAAGATCAACCCAGGCTTCAGGGGCCACTGCAAAATTCAGGAGATCGTGAAGGAGCCCATGCTTGAAATCAGGTCATACTTCGCGAGCCCACGAAACTGCAGGGAAAACAACTTTACAGTGGAAATCCCAGACCGCGAGGCATGGCGGGAGGAAATGTGGGACATACCACGGGACGCGCTGGCCTGGTTCACGGACGGATCCGGCGGGGAGCGTGGGACGGGGGCAGGTGTTTATTCGGAATGACCGACGGTAAGTCATAGTATTTTCCTCGGAGCCCACGCAAGAGTCTTTTAGGCCGAAATGTACGCCATCCTGCACTGTGTGTGGGAGAAAAAGAGGAGGGGTACACCAACAAATGGATCCTCATAGCCACAGCAGCCAGGTAACCCTAAGACCCTAAGTAGCGCAGGGGTAAATTCCTGGCTGGTCAGTGAGTGCCGAGACGAGACGAGCGACCTGGCTGGGCAGAATGAGGTCACCTTCATCTGGGTGCCGTGTTACTCGGGGGTCAAAGGCAATGAAGAAGCTGACAGTCTCGCGAAGAGAGGGTCAACAGAACCATTTATGGGACCAGAACCGGCTCTGGGCGTGACAAAGAGCACTGCCAGGGTTGCTATTATGTCCTGGGTCAGAAACAAACACAAGGGGTACTGGGCAGACTGTCCAGGGCTCAGACATGGGAAGTCAATAATTGACGAACCCAGTTCAAAGAGAGCTATGGAGCTGCTAAATCTTAGCAGAGGACAGCTCAGAAACATAACAGGTCTCTTGACGGGAGACATGGCCGTCAAGAAACATCTGCATAAAATGGGGCGGTGCGAGGAGAAACTCGCATGCAGACTCTGCGGCGAGGGAAGGAATCAGCCCAGCACATCTTGTGGGAGTGTAAAGCTCTGGACCGAAAAAGCAAATGATCCACGTTCAGTCTAGACCGGAGACAGAACATTATAAAATTTCACCCTACCAATCGCTGTGCAGACTAGTTCAAGGCACAGTGATTTTGGAATGGGTGGAGTAAAAATACTAGGGGCATGCACAATAAGCCAAAGGTTGCAGTGCTATCGGGGCGGCAAAGCCACGGAAGAGCCCTGAGGGAGAAAAAAAAAGGAAGCTGAAGGTTAACATTTCGCACATTTAATATATTAGTGTACCAAGTGAAGATGGGAACCTGTCATGAGCCCTGCTAAGTTTACTTGGATAACAAAAGTCACCACAACACCTTTAAAATACCTGATGATCGTTTCATTAACAAATTTAGCATCATCAGAGGGCGAATAATTCTAAATATCTTACATCTACAACTCTGCTTATATTCTTGTGCAGCCAGTCGGTCTACAGTACCATATTATAATTTTCATAAATGTTCATTAAGCCTAATTTCAATAGATCTTTTTTGTTTGTCCGAAGTATTTAAGATCACAATCTTTACGACTTATTTCATAAATTTCCGACATTTTATTGGTACTGTCCTTGTCTTTTGGGTTACCTAGGCAAGTTTTTAAAAAAAAATTTGGTCGAAAATGGCTTTAAAAAATGCTATCTAGACCCCTCATGCTTCGTGGTTCAAATGGTAAGCCAACAAAGACTTTTTTGAATTTATCTCTTCTAAAAGTCGCTGATCCCTTTAACATTTTCTTTGTTTTCTGTTTGTTAATTAATTTCTCCACTAGGCAAGCAGTGTATCAGTTATATTCGGTCACGTTCTTAATACACCCAAATTATTTGGTATATCTATTTTTCTTTAAAGGAAAATTAATTACAATGTTCACAAAAAATCTCAGACTGGCCATTTTTTGTGAGTACGTATGATGTGAGTCATTCCGAATGTAACGGGATGAAATTCAGTCTTCTGCAGTCACACAACAATATAGTAAAAGCCATCGATAGTATTGAAACAGGAATTAAATAATTATCTGAACCTTCAAACAGTTTTATTAACAATATATATATATATATATATATATATATATATATATATATATATATATATATATATATATATATATATATATATATATATATATATATATATATATATATATATATATATATATAGCAGGGCATGTAGGGGAATCCAAAATATTGTGATTTAATGCAACTTACTCCTATATTAAGTTGTACCCCTGAGAAGTTATAGCCCTTCAAAGTGGGGTGTCCAATTTCGAAATTAATAAATATCTGAGTTATACTTGAACTTAGAAGACATAAAATTATTACATGTTTTAAGTGTACCAAGGACAATAATCGCAAGTAATAAGAATTTAATTGAAGCATTTTGAAGGGTTGATAAGGGATGATTCACCCATAAAATGTAACAGAATTTTTGAACCTATTGGTGGATTTAAAAAGTTATTATTTCATTTTATGGGGAATTTAATTATAAAACTTTTAATGCTCTTACTAATTTCCAAAAAACTATGTCCTCTTCAGCAAACTTCCGAATAACTAAATACACGTATTAGTGCTGTGTAATTTAAAATAATAGGAAATTCAAACGCTGGATACGAAATTTAACGTCAGATTTGACAATCAGGAAAATGTTGTAATTTAATAGAAAAACAAACCACTTAAACAATAGAAATAACATAACATTTGCACCGATAAATTACGGAAATTGTTCAGAATGATCACCGTTCTCTCTCAGACATAAATTTATTCTTCGTCGAAAATTGAAGTCTACTCTATCCAACAACTGTCGATTGTTTTTAATGAGAGTGCATTTATGTGTAATGCGATTCCACAATTCGGCTCTAGACGCAATAGGCGAGGAATACACAAATTCTTTGAACATTCCCCAAAGAGAGAAGTAACACTTGTTGAGGTCTGGTGATCGTGGAGGCCAAACTTGTGGGCAATTATTTCCTCTTCTGATCCATTTATTTCGATACTGTTGGTTTAAATAGTCCCTAACAGCGATAATAAAATGAGGCGGTGCTCCATCGTGCATAAGCCAATGTTCCAGTCAAAGTTGTAGAGGCACCTCGTCGAGTAGATCCAAGAGATTGTATTGGAGAAATTCTAAATAAGTTTCGCCATTTAATCGATACGGTAAAATATCTGGGCCAATTAAATACCGATCAATAATACCGATCCAAACATTTATTTTAAACTCGCGTTGGAAATGTCGAGGAGTTATTGAATGAGGATTTACACCAGAATAGTCATGATGGTCATGTAAATTTGTAATACTTCTGCGGGTGAAACAAGCTTCGTCAGTAAAAATAAGTTTCTTTTGAAAATTAATTTCTTGATGCAAAATAAACTGACAGAAATTCACTCGTTTAATCAAATCTTCCGGTAACAATTCTTGCACCTTTTGGGTATGATATGGGTAGATTACGTCTTAATACTCGGTGAACAGAAGTTTGCGATATACCAGTTTGTCGAGATAAATTTCTAGTATTAATATGTGGGTCATCTTTAATTGTATTCAAAATAAGTCTTGTTATCTGGTTGCAGTAGCACGTTCTCGAGTGTTACTGAAAAACGTGCCTGTTTCTCGAGCCCGTCTTTCAACATTAGCAAATGTTTCTGTATTAGGTATTACACGATTAGGAAATCTTCTCCGATATTCTTCAACACTTCTTCTGTAGTTTCCTTCACAGAAACCTAACACTAATAGCATGTCAACTTGTCCGCTAAATGAAAACTTCCAGTCCATTTTTACAACACGCAGCAAATATTACTAAAATAAACTGACTTAGTTTCCTGATTGTCAAGTCTAACGTTAAATTTTATAGCCAACGTTGGAATTACCGATGATTTTGAATAACACAGCTCTAATACGTGTATTATTCGAAATTTTGTTGACAAAGTTTTTTGAAAATTAATAAATCAGTAATAAAAGTTTTAGAATTAAATTTCACATAAAGTGAAGTAATATTTTTTTTAATCTGCCAATCGGATAAGAAATTCTGTCACATTTTAAGAGTGAATCATCCCTTATCAACCCTTTAAAATGCTTTAGTTGAATTCTAATTACTATCAGCTATTGCTCTTGGTGCACTCAAAACGTGTACCAAATTTAGTTCTTCTAAGTTCAAGCATAACTGAGATTTGATTTTTTCGGAATTTAAAACTCCAATATGAAGGCCTATAACTTCTCAAGGGTGCAACTCAGTATAGGGGTTGCGTTAAATCACAATATTTTGGGTTCCCCTACATGCCGCTGCTCTGTCGGTCCTTATGCGAATCACCTTGTATATATATATATATATATATATATATATATATATATATATATATATATATATATATATATATATATATATATATATATGTTCAGAAAGATTTCCGCGGTCTTTAATGTGAGACCTCCTTTGTTCTCGGGTTAAACAGCGTCCAGAATTTATGGAAACTCGACGTTTCGGCTCCTGTTTTGGAGCCACTTTCAAGAGGCAAAGGAAATATGTAAGGACACTCTAAGGCCTCAATCTACCTACTCCCCAAATCTCGCCGGAGATCGTCTCCGAGGTCTCAGTGTGTTCAACCCTAGGTCTCTCAGATCTCTCTGAGGCCTAGGGTTGATCACACTGAGATCTCAGAGACGATCTCCGGCGAGATTTGGGGAGTAGGCAGATTGAGGCCCCGTAATCGAGCTACAACATCCCAACCCACCTTTGTCCACCGCTCTAAGGAGTAGGCAGATTGAGGCCTTAGAGTGTCCTTACATATTTCCTTTAACTACCTTTGTCCACCACTCTAAAGAGTAGACAGATTGAGGCCTTAGAGTGTCCTTATATATTTCCTTCACCCACCTTTGTCCACCACTCTAAGGAGTAGGCAGATTGAGGCCTTAGAGCGTCCTTACATATTTCTTTTACCTCTTGAAAATGGCGCCAAAACAGGAGCCGAAACGTCGAGTTTCCATAAATTCTGGACGCGGTCTAACCCGAGAACCAAGTATGTCTCATATATATATATATATATATATATATATATATATATATATATATATATATATATATATATATATATAAACTGAGTAAGTAATAAATGACGGCACATATGGATTCTAGACGCTCTATTTAGAGCCCATAAAAATGTTTTACAAATTATTAGCTCTTTAAAAGCGAATATTGTTAATTAAAATTCATTAATATCCCTTTTTAGGTAGCCAAATTCGTTGCAACAAAACTTGACACATAAAGAAACAAAATAATGTCACAACATTTTCTAACATAAATAGATTTTCACCATCTGAGGGTCAATATCCCCTACAAATGTCACAAACATCAGTCAGTTTGGAAGTTTATTTCTTAGGTTGTACCGTTCGAGACTCTATCTAAATGAAACATGGTATGGGCGTTTCCGTTAGTCGGTTTGCAGCGTGATCCATCTTTATTATAACAACAACAACACCATTTACAACCAGTTTGGAGTTTGGATACTGGAGCACGATGTGTTAGGATTATTGGCTTTGAGCTGCGATGTTGCATATCATCTTCTCCGTTCTAGCACAAATCTACCAGTAAAAGGCAGTAAGCGTTCGACATAAACACGAGTAAAACAAGAGTTAAGCAGCTGCTCCATTAAACAATAAGTTGAGTTTTGCTTTGCGTTGTACAGGGGCAAGTTACAAAGCAATTGATCTGCATGTTACAATAGTATGAGTAACTTCTTCTTCCAACGATTTCTTAACAAGATAACAAAATCACTTGGTAAAACTTCATATGACATTTTATTAAGCTGGAACACGGTGTTTTGATTCCATTACTGATGTGCGAAAGAAATATATTAAAAAAAGTACCATCGTACGCGGAATTTATATGTTGGCAAATCTTCATAAAAATTATTTAGGTTAAGGCGCTATTCTGCCCTGTTAAGCCGAAACGTAACTGCAATTTTTGTAAATTTTGAGTTAAAATCTTCCAACACCCTCAGAACATTTGTTCTATCTTATAGTGAAGAAAAAAGTCGAACCTGCAATTAGTTTGGAATATATATTTCCATGCGTTTGTTAGTAAATTAAGTCGTATCTGACAATGTTGAAAAGACAAGTCGCATGTGTGTGTAATGCTTGCACTTACGACGTTTAATTCTAATAAAGCTGTTAGTTAAATGAGTCGTATCTGAAAATGTTAGGAGTAGAAGTCGTATCTGTATATATTTACCATGCAGATACGACACAATGCTCTAATAACTGTAAACGTGCGCCATCTGTGTCTGAATTTGTTAACGGTCAGTAGTTACAGTGACCGTTGGTTTGTCAAGCTCAGTGATTGTTACTTTGCAAAGTTCTGTGTAGTTTTCAATTGTATTTGTGATTCCAACCTGTTAAACTGTGTAGTTTAAGCTCACAATATTATATCCTAGAGGAGAAGCTGTTAATATTGTAAACAATATTGTCTGTTATCTGTTCTTTCACTATGCATTTCCTAAACATAACCTTAAATTTCAAAAGCTATTTATTTGGTTGTAGATACGAATATCTATTAAAGTATTTCCGATATGGCAGGTGGTAGTGGACTTTTCCTTTCCGTGTTAGTAAATAATTTTTTCACGCCCGAGGAGGTACCACCCCTTACGTCAAGGGGCCAGTGAAGTCCCAACGGACGTTTCCGGGTCTGGTGTACGAGTCGGTTTCACTTATAAACAAAAATGATGATAGCTCCTTTTGTAAAAAAGATTCCGGAGATAAAATAACCCACTATTTGGATCTCCGGGAGAGGAGTGGGCAAGGGACCTTCGTCCGAGGCCACTATTCTTGGTGACTTTAATGTCCATAATAAGAAATGGCTAGGATCTTCAAAAACCGATCCACAAGGGAGAGCAGCGGAGGCCTTTGCAGTCAGCAATTCTTTAGCCAATATGGTTCAGCAACCTACTTACTTTCCTCCCATCCCAACACACAGCTCAAATCCCTTGGATCTCCTTCTTACTACAAAACCTCAATTCTATAAGACATGGTCACTGCTTCCTGCGCAATGCAACCCGAGCTCACACGGTCATCACACCTACGTATCATTTGGCACTACAACTCCGTGAACTGGGACGAAATGCGAGATTACTTTTTCTCATTACCATGGGCGTCTGTCTGCTTCTTTCATCCCGACCGCCCTGATATCTCACAACACGTCACCGAAATCATCCAAGCTGGCATGGAAATATTTATTCCACATACACAGAAAACCTCTTCAGCCACTCAAAAGCCGTGGTTCTCTAAATCCTATGACAAGGCCGGACATGAAAAGTCAAAGCTCACAAAACGCTTCTACACAATCCCAGTCAAGAAAACCGTCAAGCATTTAAGGACGCAAGAAACAGCTATGTCCGGATTCTTTCTGAGGCAAAAAAACTCGTTTAATAACCACATAAAAAACAAAGTCCTCATAAGCTCCAACGGCAGCAAACCCTTCTGGTCTCTTGTTAAATCTATTGGGAATAATTTCTGCAAGAGCACGTTCCAACCTCTTGTTTCAGGGGATGAAATTATTTCTACCGCCCTGGGCAAGGCTAAACTTTTGCCTTGTTGTTCGCCGGAAATTATACTCTCAACCCACTTCCCAATGTTCAGCCACCAACAGTCCCCAATGTCGCGCATAAAATGCCGGATATCATTTTCAAAACTAGAAAAGTACGAAATATGCTCTCTTCTCTTAATACCAGGAAAGCCTCTGGCCTTGACGAGATCCCATAAAATTTTCTCAAAAATGCGCACCAGAACTTGCTCCTGTCCTGAGTCGTCTGTTTCAGACATCTCACAATAGAGGCATATTCCCTAGTAACTGGAAAACTGCTCGAGTACAACCCGCCTCCAAGAAAGGATCCAAAGCGCTTCCTAGCAACTACAGGCATATTTCTCTCCTTTTTTTTTGTTCCCTCAGGGCTCGTCCGCGGCCTTGCTGCACGGATAGCACACAGTCGTCTGTAAAGTGAGGGAAAAGTATATAAACACCGAATTACTAAAATTTCTTGAAAAATACAGTCTAATCCACGACAGACAGTATGGATTCGTCAGCGCAGATCAACTGCCGAGCTCCTTTCCTTTGTCACCTATTCTTGTAACAAGTCTATGGAATTACACGGTAAATCCCAGATTGTCGCTCTAGACATATCCAAAGCATTCGACCAGGTCTGGCACGCAGCGCTCCATAATAAACTTCCAGCTTATAGCCGCACGCAGCGCTCCATAATAAACTTCCAGCTTATAGCCTACCACCAAAATTCTGTACCTGGACAGGAAACTTCCTCTCCAACCGGAGCATTTCTGTTGTCGTGGATGGCCATTCCTCTAAACTGTATCCAATTAATGCAAGAGTCCCCCAAGGTTCAGCTTTAGCCCCTATTTTATTTATTCTCCACATCAATGACCTCCTCTCTAACATATACAACCCAGTTCACAGTTACGCGGATGACATCACCCTCCACTCAAATATACAATATTCTAAGCCTGTCTCTTTAGCCCAATCAGATAAGGATCGCAGACTCATGGGGGGGGGGGGTTCTGTCTCTGTAGATCTCCAAAAAATATTAGACTGGGGAAGTAGAAATCTTGTATAATTCAATTCCACCAAATCTCAGTCTTGCTTTCTATCTTATAGGAGATACACCAGCCCTAGGCCCATCACAATGAACAACCAAGTTATTCAAAGTAGTGAGTCATTTTCACTTGTTCGCATTTCTGTGGATCGAAATCTCAATTGGCACCAACATGTCACATCAATTGCAGAAGCGGCTGTTAATAAATTAGGTTGCCTCTTCACGGCTCGCAAATACTTTTCGCCAGCTAATCTCTATACCTTCACAAATAAGACCAAACCTCGAATACTGCTCCTACATCTTGGGTGCTGCGCTTCTACACCCCCTATCCTGGACTCCTTTCAGAAGAGAGCTATACGTATCATTGGTGACCCTACCCTCACCTAAAGGCTGCCATCCCTTGCCCACCGACGTGCCGTTGGTGACCTCTTTCTCTCTTTTATATATATATATATATATATATATATATATATATATATATATATATATATATACATATATATATATATATATATATATATATATATATATATATATATATATATATATATATATATATATAAGACAAACAGTTTATAATACAAAATAGATTAGCCAGCTCCAGTGGAACTAGATACTCACATAGCTAGATCAAAAGACACAAATGAAAACAAGGCCCTGTGAATGAAGACCTTGGACTGGATGGGCAAATTGCATTACAGGAATCTTTACAGATTCGATTTTTGCAGGTCAGTGTAGAAAAAACTTGAAGAAATCTTGTGAGAAAGTCTGTGATTAAAAAGTTGATACAGTTCGGTTAAATAATAAAGCACCTAACGCTACTGGGAGTATTATATTAAATAGTACAACATCAGGTAAATATAGCAATATATAAAACTGCTTCCAAATTTATTTTTAGCTAATCTTGTAATTGGATATAATATGGACGTAAAATTCTAATTTTTAAATTGTAATATTGCTTCAGCATAAAATACCATCAACTGAGGTTCTGGGGTTGTGTTTGTGCAATTTATGAACTTTTTCCCTTCTCGGGGAGGTGTAAAGCCGTCGGTCTCGTGCATTGTGCGACATTGGGCACGATAAATAACCTTACCCCTCCTACAGAAAGAAAGAGGTTTGGCAATTTTTTTATGATAAGAAGGTGAAACTGCTCCTTGGCGTCGATGATTTGTGATAGTGGCGGAGATGGACTGATGTCAAGGAAACAATACTAAACACAAATGCCTGTGTGAGTTGTCTGCTATAAATTTAAACTACAGAAACAAAAAGTTTATAGAATTAATACAAATTGTCGGTTTTCTCAGTCTCCAACTTTGTTTTATAGCTAGAGTACAGTATTGCAGTTCACTTTGGGATAAAAAGAATTGCTAAATCAAATTAAGTACACTATAAAAGTTGTTCTGAACACCATATATCTGTACGTTTATGTGACAGGTAAAGTTCGTTTTAAAGCTTCTATCAGAATAAAATACTTACAGTGGTCGAGAACTTTTTTAGCACGTACAGTGTGATCCATTGAGCTTGCTAACTCTTTAAAACGATACAAATTTTTAATTTTTCAACTTATAGATCATAATCAAAATCGTATTATAGAGGCACTTACTATGAACTTATTAACAAAAAACCAAAGACGATCGACTCTATGGATATTACAAATAACTTATGCTTTTACACCCTATATATTAATGCATTTTTGGGTTCCTTATATGCACATTTCCAGTGCAACTTTATCTAGTATACCCCATACCATATGTTGAATGTTTAGCAGATATTCAACTGTTTTTTAAAAATAATTTTGGCGCGAGGGGTTATCTAAAGAGTCATTTAAAAAAGATATCACTATCAGTTGCAGGACATTTTTCAGTATCTTTTTGGCTGAAAATAACTTAACTAGCCTATAATAATGTGTTGTTTTTTGGTTGAATATTGGTCTGTGTTTTTTATGATGTTTAATATATGATTTTGGATTTGTTTCGTTGGGTTTTCGTTCAGTTTCTTGCATTTGTTTGTTAAGATGAATGCATTTATTTTTTTATACACTCTTGTGTTTGTATTGCTATTTGTGCGTCGCATATATATATATATATATATATATATATATATATATATATATATATATATATATATATATATATATATATATATATATATGACTTAAAAACTTAGTCAGCCAACACTTTGCCAAAAGTAAGAAACAATTTTATATTCGCATGGGTCAAAAATAGCTTAACTTATGCTGCAATTTTATTTTGAAGTGTTGAAAAGCAAAAATATAAAACATTAATCAATAGAGTTTATAATTCCAGGTTTGAATAGAGATTCAAAAGTGCATTCCTAAAATTTGCCACTCGACCTAACTTCCCTATTTAAATTAAGAGGGAGAAAGTCACTTTCGCTAGGTGTAAAATGATATGATTAATTCTCTTCGGGTGATGTGGGTAGGAGATCATTACGTCCCAATTTGGGAATGTAAACCCCCCTAATAACCGTCCAGCTGGATGAAATATAGTTCCAAGCCAAACTGGCTCTATACAGCCTGATTAGGAAATGTGGGAGAATCTCCAGTCCATTTTGTAGTAGGACCGATACCACCCCATCCTCCCCTGGCGCCTTGAATGGCTGGAAATGTTTCACAGCACACTCGACCGCCGAGGCCATAACTGTTCTCCGAGCAACCCGCCAGTCCTCCCTCCGAGGGAGTATAAATCGACCCTCGGCTGGCCGGACATATTCGTTGCTCAGGATCAGACAATCTGGGAAGTGTGTGTGTGTGTGCTAATAGCTCTAACATTTCATTCCGTGATTCAGTGAAGGAGCCATCTGGTCGTTTTATCGATACCAGTTCCTGGACACGGTTGCCTGAGAGAATTCTGTGGATTCTGGCGCTGCTGGGCAAATTAGAGATGTCCCCGCAGAACCTCCTCCAGGATTCCCTCTTAGCGTTCCTTATCTCTTTGTTGTAATGTGTTAGAGCGGATCTATATTGTTCCCAGTTGCCTGTTGTCTTAGCACGATTGAAGAAACGTCTGACTTCTCTTCGTAATTTTTCGAGGTTATTGTTCCACCAATTAGAACATGGACTATCTTTTTTTGACTTTAGTGGACAGTTTTCGTGATATGCTGAGACCACAGCATCCCTTGCCTGTTCAACCGCAATCTCAATCTCTTCACGATCCCTCACTGTGGGGATAGCGGACACAAGTCGGGCGGCGAGGGATTGCTTGTACCCCTCCCAATCCACCCTCCTCGGGTCGCGATACTCCACCACATATCTAGGGCCTGTTTCAATCTCATATAGGATGTGGACATGGTCCGAACACGAGGGTTTAGACGACACCCTCCATTTAAGGATTTTTGAGATCAACAGTTTTGAGCTGATCGTGAGATCTAAAACCTCTCTTCGATTGGCCGTTAGAAAGGTGGTTTGCAAGCCTATGTTGTTGACAACCAGCTCCTCCCCTAATATGTATTCAAATAGTGACTAACCTCGTCTGTTAGTGTCTGTGCTCCCCCAAACCAGATAATGGTAGTTCGCATCACACCCTATTACGAGGTGATAATTGTCCTCTTGCAGTAGGTGATCAATTTCCGCACCTCTGCTGGAGGTGGTTCTTCTGCATCTATGTCTCCGGGGAAATACGCCGAACAGGCCACTACTTTCAGCCTGGTTCCCCCGGTTGTGATCATGAGATGGATGGCTGCCATATCCTTGGTGCAGTATTCTGTATAAAATACTGCAAGTTGTTTCTGATCCAGATATAGGCTCTGGGGTTGGTACCAGAGCCCACCTCTACTATCTTACCAGAAGTGTTACCCAGCCTCTTAGTTCGGTCCGAACTGGCGGTCCAGGGCTCTTGGAGAAGAGCAATGTCTATCTGCTCCTCCTTTAATTTCATGCTAAGGAGGTATGTCGCTGCCTTAGTATGATGCAAATTTGCCTGTATGCACCTAATAGGTCTGGTGGAAGGATGTATCCTGCCACCTCCTCTATTGGGGAGCATTTTATTGGTGGATTTAATTCCCCCTGCGGTGCCACTTCCCGAGAGGATAGCCCGGGGAATTGATCCCCCCACTCTCGGAAGGGCCCGCTTCATTATACAGTGAGAAAGAGGGATATTCAGAGTGGATAGTGCCTCCTCCCACTCCTCCAGTCACCTCACTGAACATCTTACTGACAGCACCTTCTCGGGGCGTTTTTGACCCATGTTGTGGTGTGCTTTCGTCCAACCGGAGTCGCTTTCCGCTGACGGCATCCTCAGTAGCGGCATCATACTCCTCGGGTAGTTTTATCGTACCCTCAGAGCCCTTAACCCCTACCCGAGCCCGTCGGGACCCGACTTTTGTTAGTACCTGACTCAAGGCGGTTGAATATGGCACACCCGCCTTGAGCGGACGACTGAGCTGTTTCCTTGCGGATCCAGGCAGTCGTTGTTTTTTCCTTCGCTCCTCCGTGTGGCGCACGGGAGATTTTAGGAGCTCCCGCTTCTCATCAGAGGAGAGAGATTTGGAGAGAAAGAGGATGACCCTTGACCCCCCCTCCAACGGTTTGGCTCTAAGAAAGGGGACAACCCCCATTTCTACCTCTATGTGTTCTTCAGTTGCCTGGAGATCGAGAGTATTATACCCATCTCGTTAGGGTCTGTATCTGTCCTGTTCATATTCTGATCCCACGAACTGCTGGGGAAAATTGTGGTTAACCTCCATGGAAGAGCCCCGTATCCCATGGAGAGGCATTTATACACAGGGAGGTCGCCCGGTTTCCCTGGGGAGGATTACGTTAGGGGAAGAATTACCTACCTGCCAATGCCCGGCCATATCGGCCAAAAGCATAATCGCTTCGGCACCAACCCTCCAACGACCTCGCGATGTGTTTTTTTAGAGGTATCTCCTCGCAATGCCGGCCAGTTCAGGCAAGCATTTCCGGCCCTCCCAAGACATGCCTAGGTAGGGTTACGGTATACCCTCCTACTTTCTCAGCCGGGCTTGGGACCGTCCATGGCGGCGTTATAGAAACAAAGTTTCATAGCATTTGGCTCTCTTTGAAAGAATAATGTAGTCATTCAGTTAATGTAACTTCAAAAGGAAAGATGAAAAATAATAAGTAGACCTATGTTCAAAGATGTTGAGGCAAAAAAAAGCAGAAGAACACAGTGGTTAACTTTGCCCAACAGTCACTTTCTAACATTGGAATGTAACGGATGGGAACCGGCAGCGCTTGAAATATCAATTTTTCGGGACACAAGTGAGATCTACAATAAATGGGGGAAGTTATCTCTGTCAGACACACACAGAGAGATAAGGCGCATTTGTAATGTTTGTATAACTTTCCATTTTTTTCTCTTTTTTTTTAAATAATAATAAAAAAGTTAGACATTGCCATAACGAGTAAGAAAAAGACAATATTCCCTTTAATGCCCCATTTCTCTATTGAAAATTTGCCGCGACTGCCATTCATGTGGGCTTCCTTTCAGAATAAGGTTAAATTCATATACATACCAATCCATAGACATACGAATCGATTAGGCTTAAATTAGTAAGTAAAGATTTGACAAACAACATATTAATTTAATTACTTTTATATCACACTGACTTCGATGAGGCTTTTTTTACAGACAAAATTTAAATAACACTACGTGTTTTGGTTGTAAAACAACAATCTTCAGGCATGTTCAATAATTATAAAACAATTTAAAGTACACAACACGTTGTCCAAGTTGGAGCTTCATCTATTCTTTACAGTAAACTCAAACAACAACACCAAAGAAACAAGCATAAGCATCTTTAAAATAGAAGCAATATAACAGACGCAATTAACATAATCAGAAAATAAAATGACAAGTCTTAGGTGCACAACCAAGCGAAAATCGAAGATAAGTGCTCTAGTCAATGTTACACCCTGACATTTCGACGTTTAATATTTGGTGTTTAGTGTAGAATAAAAGCAAATTATTTTATAATTTTTCAAATATCCTTAGAAATGCAAGTTTATTATTTACTTTTCTAATAACAATTGAACTTAAATATTAGGATAACTTATGGTTCTGATAAAAGCTAAAATGCATTTAATGTACAGTAACACAATTATTAAACAAAAACTATTAATAGCCATGAATATTTGATAATTTATTTTATTAGTGAATTTTTATTAAAAAGAAAAACCAATAGAGAGGTATCGATGGTGAGACTTTGCAAACATTTTTTCAAAAGAGCGCGAACTAGGATCCCTAGAACACACATCCAAGGTCAGTTTCAATTTTATATGTTTATATATATATATATATATATATATATATATATATATATATATATATATATATATATATATATATATATATATATATAATTTATTATTTATTTATTATTAATTTAAATTATACATTATCTCGTACAAAAAAGCTATGCTTATACTTGCACTGGGACAGGATTTTGAACAGCCTCTTTTGAAACGTCTAAATGTCAAATTATGTATGTATCCAACCGCTAACTCAAAAAATAGTTAACCTATTTTGATGAAACTCGGCAAGTACCTTTCTTATATTAATGGCTTGGATAATTTTGTTAGCCAGGAAAATCCGAGAAGGTTTTCCGGGAAAATTTTGAGTTTTCTTTCGAAAAAAATTTTTTTCCCAGAAAATTACAAAGTTATTTTAATGAAATTTGATTGATATGTTGCCTTGCAAAAGACCTTCCTAGGTATTAAAATTTAACTTCCTAAGTTTATAAAAAATTGAATTATTCAAATTTTTCAGTTTTTCAGAAAATTGCAAAGTTATTTTAATAAAATTTGACAAATACGTTGCCTTAGGAAAGACCTTGCTACGTACCAAAATTGAACTGTCTAAGTTTATAGAAAATTGAGTTATTCAAATTTGAAACATTTAATAAAAATTCACTACCATAACGTACTTGCTGCGTCCCGAACTTTTTATTTAAATTTGTTAACTGTGTTTCAGGTATCGGCTATGGTTTACGTCAACGATATTTCAAATGATAATAAAGTGAAATACGTATTAATTAGTTTGATGAAAATAACATAAGCCAGTATATAGAATATTCATTGGATTACGTAGGCTGCTGGAACGTCCTTTGAAATTACTTGTATGGATTCATTTGCTAAAAATATTTCAACTCCATAAATTATTTTGACATTCCTCCCACTCATTATATTTTTATTTTAGGGGATTATGTTGTCATAATATGAATATGTACAACGCCTACCCTTTAGATAGAGGTATTTTATAAGCGAAATCACCGACTTGTGAACCGTGAGAGGACACAAATATATACTACAAAATTTAACATTGATTAAGAGTTTCTATGACAAAATCCAAAATTCTTTTATAATCAAACCTACAACGGGCTGGACAGTGGCGTTTATACACAGGAATTACGAAGTCTCTTTCCACAAACTAGGTAGGTATTTATATCTCCATGATCGATAAGTCAATTTCATGATAAATATTATAGATGATTTAGAACGATTTTCTAACAGAGATTAAATGGTGATGTATTTTTATTAGTGAATTTTATTTAAAAAAATTCACTAATGAGGAGATCCCGACTTTTGAATTTTGAAAACATTTCTTCAAATCAGCGCTAATTAGGCCCCCCAGAACACATATCCGAAGTCAGTTTCAATTTATATATATATATATATATATATATATATATATATATATATATATATATATATATATATATATATATATATATATATATATATATGTATGTATCACATCGATAACTCAAAAAATAATGCGCCGATTTTGATTAAATTTGGTGAATACCTTCCTTTTGCAAATGGCTTTAATACGTTTGTTAGCCAGGACAATCTGACCAGGTTTTCCCGACAAATTTTGTATTTTCTTTCGAAAAAAATGTATATCTCCGGAATTAACAAAGTAAGGGAAACCACGCGGGTTTATATCCTTATAAGTAAGTTATCTCCCAAAATTTAGCTCTGTAGGTTGAAAGACAAAAAAAGTTATAGGCATTTAAAGAAAAATAAATTGGGGTTTTCCTCAAAACGTCAAAGTTGCGATTTAAAATGTCAAAATTGACAACATTTAGGCAAAGGACTTGAATCGAATACGGGCTATGGAAATAAAATGTCTCAAGAGGAATGTTTCACAAACCCTAAAGTCTTAGTTTCAACCATCATTGTCTTTCATTTTACTAAAATATTTCCAGAAAATTCATTTCAAATAGACCGTTTCTCTGATGGTTTGGCAGTAGTGTTGGCTATAGAGTTTATCGGTTAATGGTATATAATTTTTGTAGAGTTTTCCTAAAAAAATCAATAAAGCTCAATATATCCCTTATTATACAAGATATGAAAAAAAAGTCGTTGGTGATACAATTATTTTTTTTAATCAAACACGCCTTATATTATTGAATTTTTGCATTTTCCATCGAAATATAATGCATGTTTGTAAGAAAATAAATTCTGGACGCAGCAAGTGCGTAAGGGTAGCGAATTTTGATCAAATGCTTCATATTTGAATAGCCCAATTTGCTATTAACCTATAAGGTTGACCAAGAAACCAGTTTTTTTCGGGAACACTTTAAGTTTACTTTCGGAAATTTTTGAACATTTTCAAAGAATAAAGTTATTTTGATGAACCATGGCACATTGTTTTTACTATATAGCTTATACTGGTAACCAAATTTGAAGCCTGTTTTCTTAAAAAAAAACACACATATTTGTTATTAAAAACATATTTATATCTCCGGAAATAACAAGTAAGAAGTAATGGCAACCAAAGTTGGTCCGCGTGTTGGTATTAAAAAAAGTTCCCATGGACCAAAATTTAGGTCTGTCAGTTAAAAGTAAAAAATTCGGGACGCAGCAAGTGCGTTATGGTAGCGAATTTTCATTAAATGCTTTAAATTTGAATAGTTTAATTTGCTAGTAACCTATAAGGTTGAGCAAGAAATAAGTTTTTTTCGGGAACATTATAAGTTTACTTTCGGAAATGTTTGTACATTTTCAAACAATATGGTTAGTTTGATGAAACATGGCACATTGTTTCTACTAAATAGGTTATACTGGTAACCAAATTTGATGCCTGCTTTAAAAAAAACACACATATTTGCTATTAAAAAACATTTAAATGAAAATTCACTACCATAACGCACTTGCTGCTTCCAGACTTTTATTTTTACAAGCAATATTCATTCCCAGCTATTTATTTGAATAAATTGTTGTCAATATTTTTGCTCAATTATAATTCTATTCCACTTTAGGATTAACATATTTTTTGGTAAGCTTATATGCAAAGTACACTTGGGAGAACCCTATTCACGACAACACGTTTTTCAGACATAGCGATCATTTATTTATCTCTCTGATGACGCTAAATTTGTTAGCGAAACGATTGTCAGATCTGAAAAATGTGTTGTGGTGATTTGGGTTCTCCACAGTGTATCTATATAGGGTGGCGCATTGAAAACTAAATAGACCGATTTGCGTCCAGAGATTTTTTTTTTGAGAAACGCTGAAACAGGTCAATATATTGACATTAAACTCAATTTTGTCACATTGGACCCTTAAGGGTGGTGATAACAACCCTCATATTTTAAATAAGGAACATGAGTAGAGTGTTACATCACTTGAAAGCTCTTTCTTTTCTGAATTCAGCACACATTTTTTTCGAAGTTTTATCAACTCGTTTAAAAATTATTCACAGTTGAAGATGCAAAAACGCATTTCACTCATTCCGATAAGAAATGTGCTGAAGTCAATGTTTTGTTGGTTTGCAAACAAAAAATTGACTATCAGAACATTTCTTATCGGAATGAGAGAAATGCGCTTTATTATTTCAGTTTATCGGTTGGTTTGATACTGGATAGTACTACCGAAAATTAATTTCACAATGGTGTATTCTGTGGAAAAAAGAGTTGAAATAATTACTCTTTGTTTAAAAAACGATGACTGTGCCAACCGTACAGCAAATTTGTCTAGTGAACGACATCCGAACAGACATGTTAACAGAAAATACATTTTCGAGTTAGTTGCAGAGTTTCGACAAAGTGCTTCAGTAGCCAACAAAAAACGGGATCCTAAAAGTGAATTTCCAATTAGAAATGAGACTACTGAGATTGAAGTTTTAGGAAAAATTGCTGCAGACCCAACTTTTAGTACGAGAAAATTGGCCACTGTTTCAAACAACAAAAGAAGAACTATTCAGCGAATACTGAAGCATCATAAATTTCACCCGTATAAAATTCATCTTGTACGACAACTGAATGAAGATGATTTTGATCGGCGGCTGGACTTTTGTGAAGTTATGACTGCACAAATAGCTGATAACGGGAACTTTCTGTTCGATATCTGTTTTTCAGACGAGTGTACGTTTTTATTAAACTCTACAGTCAATCGTCATAATTGTCGTTATTGGGCAGATAATAATCCAAGAAATTTTCACGAAGTCCACACTCAAACTCCAAAGAAATTGAATGTCTGGACTGGCACTTTTGGAGACCGTTTAATCGGACCAATTTTTCTTGATGGCAATTTGAGTGGCGAAACGTATTTGGAGTTACTAGAAGATATCGTTTACCCTCTACTAATTGACATTGTTGAAAATGATTATCGCTATCAAGAAAATCAATTAGTGTTTCGACAAGATGGAGCTCCTCCCCATTTTTAATAACGTGTTAGGGAGTTTTTGGACAGAGAGTTTCCAGAGCAATGGATTGGGCGTAGAGGTGCTATTAAGTGCCCCCCTAGATCACCGGATTTAACTTCTTTAGACTTCTTTCTATGGGGCCATTTAAAGAGTAGAATTTTCACAACAGAACAGGAGTCTCTGGAAGAATTACGACGACGCATTGTTGAAGAAGGTCGTCTAATAACTCCACAAATGCTCCAGAATGTCAGAGCTCGCTTTGAATAAAATTTGTACTTTTGTATGGAAGTTGGTGGTCAACACTTTGAACACCTACTTAACTGAATAAACATATTTGAACGTTTGGTTTTGTTTTTTAGTTTTTTTAACGCAAAACTGACTAATTAGTGAATTTCTTATCACAATTAATGAAATAGGTTCGTGCAACTCCAATTATGAATAATTTTTAAACGAGTTGATAAAACTAATCTGCTGAGTTCAGAAAAGAAAGAGCTTTCAAATGATGTAACACTAGATCCATGTTCCCTATTTAAAATATAAGGGTTGTTATCGACACCCTTAAGGGGTTGATGTGACCAAGTTGAGTTTTATGTCAAAACATGTCCCCCTCAATATTAAAATTGACGTGTTTCAGCGTTTCTTAAAAAAAAAAAATTCTCTGAACGCAAATCCGTCTGTTTCGTTTTCAATGCGCCACCCTGTATATCATGGCCCAATTGATAGGCGTGCAGTTTATTTCCGGTATAACAACAAGGAAATTTCCCCTTTAGACTGTGATGATGGAGAATGTGGAAGCCAAAAAAATACCATATCTACTTTCTAAAATGTATGCGTTAGTTGTTTTCCACAGTCATTGAGTCATTATACATTTTACATTCCTCTGTGCCACGGACTACCACTGACAATTCTGGCCATGTTCCTTGTAGTGGTATTAATACAAAACGAAAGGGTTTATTGTTTAACAAAGTGGACCTTTATCATTTGGATTACAGGGAATTAATAGAGCTTAAATGGTTTCGAACTTTGGTCGGGTATATATTATATTCGCAAATGTTGCTTTGCCGCTCTGATGCTGAATTACGTTTTACAAGTCATCTGGGCGGTTGTTAACGCTCTAGCTAAGATGTGATGAAGTGTTAAAGCCAAACAGAGAATTCTCTTGTTTAATAGATACTGATATTCATTAGACTAAATAAAAGTCCCGATGTAAAAAGTGAATTAAATACAGTTTTTAAGATAAATAAATATATACTGAACACAGATGTAGCGACATCTGCTCTGGCTTCAGAATTAGTTTCCTGTAACCGATTACTCCCTTTTACTGCATCTTCAGATAAAAATAATTAAATTTTTTTATACGTATTCATGACAACTATAAATATAAATCCGTTGATACGTTTAGATATTGTGTTAAAAAAAATTAAATAATAAAGTGACATATAAGTACACTTGGAGAACCCAAATCACCACAACCCATCTTTTAAAGACCTGACGATCGTTTCACTAACCAAGGTAGCGTCATCAGAGGATGAAACATTCTAAATACTGAAAAAACTAACATCGACTTATATACCGGGTCTTAGGTAAAGAGATCTAACTGAGGTGGGAAACTATGGTTACAACAAAAAATGTATGAACGCTTCACCACCGCCAATTACGAGTCACCTGATCGATTGCTTTGTTAAATAATTCCCACGTTTCAGCACGTTCTAAAGATAACATAAGTATACAGATATTGCCGCCAAAGGAATCTATGTTAATTTAGCAGTCGTTGAACCTTCTCAAAACTATTACAGATGGACACTTTTTAGATAAAGTAGTAGGGACAGTGCAAAGACCTTGTCCGGCGAAAAAAATACAATACACTGTGAATTTTGCCTGCGACTAGTTTCCCACTTCAGTTAGTTCTCTTTACCTAAGATCCGGTATATAAGTCGATGTTAGTTTTTTCAGTATTTAGAATGTTTCATCCTCTGATGACGCTAACTTGGTTAGTGAAACGATCGTCAGGTCTTTTAAAAAATGTCTTGTGGTGATTTGGGTTCTCCAAGTGTACTTATCAGTGCTCATCAGAGGTTCCAATATTCACTTAGTAAAGTGACATATGACGTCTTTCAAATGTCAATGTGGTGTAGTCACCATTTAACATAAACATGAAATCAACTTTTACTAATAATAACCATAACTACAATTATAATTACTGTTATTATAATAACTGATTAACAATGACACTAATATGAGCAGGTTCTATATAACGAAAATATAGACATACACAAATTCATTTCACTACTACAACTATTCTAAATATAGTAAAATGTATTCTGTTTAATATTTTTATATAGAGAGAAGAGTTTCCAGAAGAGGGGAACTCATAAAATTAGTTCGCTTATTTAAAACAAACCAGTTGTAGTGTATATTTTTTTTCTAAAGCTTAAAGAAAGTCAAGTTTGCGCTCCTCATAACAAAACAGGTAGTGGCTCTATGAGGTTATTACTATGGACCTATGTTGAGTACCGATAATATGTTTTGCAAATGTATATTTAAAGCGTGCTTATTTTGAAGTGCAGAAAAATATTCTTTTTATCTGGTACCTATTAAAACACCTAGAAGTTTGACCGATGTAGTCTGCGCTATAATGTGTACAAACTAATCTATACAGGGTGGCGCATTGAATACGAAACAGACCGATTTGCGTCTAGAGAATTTTTTTTTAAGAAACGCTGAAACATGTCAATTTTAATATTAAGGGGGACATGTTTTGACATAAAACTCAACTTTGTCACATCAACTCCTTAAGGGTGGTGATAACAACCCTTATATTTTAAATAGGGAACATGGGTCAAGTGTTACATCGTTTGGAATCTCTTTCTTTTCTGAATTCAGCACACTAATTTTTTTGGAAATCTTATCAACTCGTTTAAAAATTATTCATAGTTGAAGATGCAAAAACAATTGATATCTTGTTGATATCAGAATTGAAAAACCCAGAAAATGACCTGTCATTCAAGAAAGGGTGCCATATGAAATTTAATTGTACCTTACCCCCTGCCTATTAGGTAGGTTCCAAGATACACAAACTTACGCCATCGTGAGATACACCCCCCCCCCCCCTCCCTTAAAAACAAAGTCAATATGTCTCGACTAATAGAGAAGTATCGATGGTAAGACTTTGCAAATTTTTTTTAAATGAGCGCGAACTAGGACTTCTAGAACCCATATCCGGGGTCAGTTTAAATTTTTATATGTTTATATATATATATATATATATATATATATATATATATATATATATATATATATATATATATATATATATATATATATATATATATATTTTAAAAAATTCAAATATATCGTCACCGATTGTTTTGAAATTTGACAGCGTTGTTTGTATTATTAATGGGCTGATTTGGCCCTAACTAGATACAGATTGTTAACATTGGCGTTAGGGCGCGGGGTGGTGGGGGGTGGTGGTGGTGGTGGTGGTGGCAGCTCAACAAAATTTAGTGACATAAAAATGTACGCCACTGACTGCAATATGATTTGTATATTATTCTGAGATAAAGAAACTAAAACTACAAGGTTTTTGTCTCTTCAAATTTCTCCGTATCTTGAATCGTTTACACGATAAAAAATAAAAATCTTTTTATGGCATGTCCATTTTTATACAGAAAATCACAGACACGAACAATAATTTTTGTTGAGGTATTCCCCATAATGCCAATGGACTTAACAATCTTTATCTAATTAGAGTCAAATCAGCCCATTATTACTTCAAACAACGCTTCCAAATTTCAAAACATTCGGTGAGGATATATTTGAATTATTTTTAAAAAATCGTTATTTTACAAAAAAAGTTAACACCTTGTATCTTGGAAACAATGCATTTTAGCACCTATGTTTATTGAAACTTTTTTTCATAAAATGACCTGGGAAATCAACCCCTTAAATATTGCTACGTCTTTTTTAAACACCCTATATATATATATATATATATATATATATATATATATATATATATATATATATATATATATATGTATCCATCCGATAACTTAAAAAATAATGCAAGTGCCTTTCTTTTATTAATGGCTTGGATGAGTTCGTTAGCCAGGAAAATCGGACAGAGTTTTCCGGGAAAATGTTGAGTTTTCTTTTGAAAACATTTTTTTTCTCCAAAAATTACAACGCTGTTTTAATGAAATTTACTAGATATTTTGCCTTGGAAGGGTGAATTGCTTTACTACGTACCAAAATTCAACTTTCTAAGTTGATAGAAAATTAAGTTATTGAAACTTTGAATTTTCTTTTGAAAAAATTTTTTTTCTCCGAATATTACAAACTAATTTTAATGAAATGTTGTGGCTATCTTGCCTTAGGAAAGACCTTACTACACACCCAAATTAAACTGACTAACTTTATACAATATTGAGTTATTCAAGTTTGAAGCATTTAATAAAAATTTACTATCATAAGCACTTGCTGCGTCCCGAGCTTTTCTTTCTTATTTTTAAGTCCGATATTTTCCAGGTGGAAGGTCCTGATTAGCACACCCTCTATAGTTCATGTGTATTTGAAGACACTTTCTCAAAAGTCATGATCCCCTCAATGTTGCTTTTTTTCCCACGAAAATCTGCTAAAACCTCAATTGTCTAGAAAAATAAACGAAAAATAAACAATACAACTATAAACATAGGGTTCAGCGGACTTTAAGTGCTTGGCATAACTATGTATTTTTTGCTATGTAAGCTTTATCCGGATTTGTGGGAAGAAATATGTGAGATGAAACTTAAAAATGATGAATGACTCTTTCAAATATTTGCCACAATCTGAGAATCGCCATCTCGGATTGCAATATCCTTGTAGAAGTCAGCGAACTGATTATGGAATCTGTTTTCGTACGGAAAACCAGATGGAAAGTAGTGTTGACATAGTGTCTTGTGCATTGCCTTCGAGATCTAGTTTATTTCAGTGGAACAATAGGAGACTGCGACAACGCACTGGTGTCATGTAAGACCTTATTTTCAAAGAAAGGACGAGAAATCTGATGCTTATCTCATACGGGGTTTGGAAAAAATAATAAGATAATAAGAGTTGTAAATAGTGTTTTTTTGCTTGTTTTCCCTGATATCACTGCCTTACATGTTGTAACAATGTGAAACTTTTAACACAGATAGTCAGCTTATTTATAAACAATGTTCGGGACGCAGCAAGTGCGTTATGGTACTGAATTTTCATTATATGCTTCAAATTTGAATGATTCAATTTTCTATGAACTTATAAAGTTGAATTTTGGTATGTGGTAGGGTCTTTCCCAAGGAAATATATGCAACAAATTTCATTAAAATAGCTTTGTAACTTTCGGCGAAAACTCAAAATTTTCCCGGAAAACCTTGTCCGATTTTCCTGGCTAACGAACTCATCCAAGCCATTAATAAAAGAAAGGTACTTGCCGAGTTTCATCCAAATCGGCTAATAATGTTTGAGTTATCGGTTGGATATATATATATATATATATATATATATATATATATATATATATATATATATATATATATATATATATATATATATATATATATATATATATATATATATATATATATATACACTATACAAGGAGAAAGGTTAAGGGCAATGCCGCAAGGAGACAACAGCGTGTTTCAAGCTTATTAGCTATCATCAGTACGGTATAGCCAGGTGATGATGGGAACACTCTGGATGAAGAAGCGAAAATACACGGAGTCACAACAGGCAACCAGTGCACATTAGCAGCAACATTCGGAAGACCCTCAATTCGAGGGCAACAACCAAAATCGCCACGGAGGTAAGAAATCACCTGCGTGAGCATCCGGAGCCCAGGTGTCATACTATATATAACAGGTTTTTTAACACGGGATTTTTGTATACTATATAAGGAGAAAGGTTAAGGGCAAGACGATTTTGGTTGTTGCCCTCGAATTGAGGGTCTTTCGAATGTTGTTGCAAATGTGCATTGGTTGCCTGTTGTGACTCCGTGTATTTTTGCTTCTTCATTCAGAGTGTTCCTATCATCACCTGGCTATACCGTACTGATGATAGCTAATAAGCGTGAAACACGTGTAGGCGGTTGTCTCCTTGCGGCCTTGCCCTTAACCTTTCTCCTTGTATAGTATACAGAAATTCCGTGTTAAAAATCATGTTATATATATATATATATATATATATATATATATATATATATATATATATATATATATATATATATATATATTATTGTGTTTCGGTGGTGCGTAATGTATTGTGTGAGTATGGGTGTTTTTATATATTGTATTTTTGTATATTGTATAGTGTTTTTGTTTTGTTGTAATTTTGAAATTGATTATTGTAATATTGAAATAAATGTGTTATTAAAGTTTTTGTTGGTTTTATTATTTTTACTGTATTTTTATTTAAATATAGGTGTTGATATTTGTGTTATTTGTTTTATTATGTTTTTGTTGGGCGCCTTTTTTTTAAATATTATTATACTGAATTAAATTATGAGTTTATTAAGAAAAATATACATATATATATATATATATATATATATATATATATATATATATATATATATATATATATATATATATATATATATAATTTTATCAAATTAAATATCTACCTGGTTTTTGATCTACTTACTATGCCACAGCTATTTTGTTGATACTCTTCTTACCTACAGGGAATGTTTAATATTTGGGTCCACCAATGTCGAAAATTCTTACTCTTGGTGCATATATATTATGTTTGAGGAACTTTTTATATACTGCTAGAGGATTAATTGGTCAATGGACAGATATGTGTGACATTTACAGAAAATAAAATAATAAGCAATATATATAATTTGAAATTTGAAATATTTATTATCATTATTATTTTTATCAAAAAGCTTTTTGTTTGGTTATTGACTTAATTTTATAAATCTAAATTCTTACTTGGGATCCCGTATATTACTAATTATAACATACAAATATGCCAGCTTTATTAATGCAATTATGACTTATTATTGAGAATTTTATTTCCAATGCTTTGTTTAAAAACAAGGTTATGACTTGCTATGACGGATCTGAATAGTTTCATTGGCAATTATTTATCACCATGGTAACGTCGTTTCAGGTGAATTTTGTTGCTTGGCAACAGAAATATTAAAATGGAGGAAATAAGGTTGAATTTCTTACGTTTACTTATCGCCCTCTGGTGACTCTCACAAGTACTTCATAAATATTTTATATTTAGTTCTTCTTTTGGTATGATTGCCTTTGCAAATGACATTTAACTTCTTGGATTGACGTTGACATATTATTCCTTTATAAAATTTACAGGTTCATTTCTTGTTTTGAATATATATAATACACTTTTTAACAATTATTGATGCATTACCCCAGAGTCTGCTTGGCGTGGGTCAATCTTCGAGCCCATTCACTGTTTTTACCTAATTTATGTACGAGTATTCTTGATTGGAGTTGTTGTATAGCTGTTTACTGGTAGGTATAACCTATAAAATACTTTCACTCTCGTTTTTAATCACTTATATTAACTTTTTTGAACATTTTCTGTTGCTGCAATCTATTAGCTTCCTCTTTCTACCAGCGTCTTCTTCCCAATCTTTCGTTCTTCCTCCCGGAAGTTCTAATTTTTATCTTTTGTTTTGTAAATTCGAATCACAGTGGTTAGTTATTATTTAAATTTGTTTATTCACCAATCACCATTTTCTGTTTTCAGATAAGCCAATAACATGATTTAACTACATTAGTCAAAAGAAAGTCATTTCCTGCATATAATTCAATATTCCGATTTTATACATGTAAGTCAAATTGTGTTTGTTTTAAAATTTATAACCTATCATTCATTAACACATTAAACCTTATTTTTCTAGAATAATTACTAACACATAGTTTCCCTAATTGATAATTAACAAATTTTTACTTATTTTCTATACATATTAACACATTTTGTTAAAATCCCTAATCACATTCTTATTTAAATTCACTTTGTTCTGTCGAAGACAGTTTATAAATTTGGTCTTTTACCAGCTTGTTTGTGTTTGTAGCTGTCTATACCGGGTTTATATCACTTTGTATTTTGTTAAGCAGTTCATTCATTGTGAGTTTAATTGTTCAATGTTTTCTGATACAAAATGTTTTTTATGCCTTACCAAATAAATTTAAACTATGTCAAAATCTATTCATTGACGAATATATTTATATTTAATTGTTTTTAATTTGTAGGTTCAGTAGGATAAAAGGCTGCAATTTACCACCTGTGTCTGACTATAGCTTGGACAATAAATTGGATTTTTACTTCCAGGTATGTGTTTATTTTAAAACATTTTTTTTAACATATAGCCATGTCTGTGCATGCAATAATATATATATATATATATATATATATATATATATATATATATATATATATATATATATATATATATATAGTGCTTTCGAAAAGTAACGAATAAACGAATAAATTAATTATTTCTGAAATCGAGAGTTTTTCGAAAAATTCTCTGCCACGTCGATTTTCTTTTAAACGAAGGCACTTTTTGACATACGACCCATATTAGTGACGCCATCTTTGTTCGAGATATGACGACACCGACAATGGTTTTTAAATGAAAACCCCCAATTTCAACCACGCTGTTTGAAAGAGCGTGTCATTCTACGTACATACCGTCAAAAATTATGGCTGCCTGATAGTAGCCTAGGGGAGCAGGAATGTTTTTTATTGCTGCGAGATAAAACTTGAAATCGTACTTCGGTAAATAGTGTTTTCGGTTTTTTGAGTTATTTCTCTAGTTCTTATCTTTTGTTTGGCAAAAGCAGTGTGTTTGAAGTGTTTATTAAGTAGTGACTTTGTCATTTCATAAAATAATGGTTAAAGTAACTGAACCAGAACGAATTGGAATTCTTTGCATGATCGGATTTGGAGACAGGATGCGCACCCAAAAAGAAGTACTTGAATTGTTCAATGAAACTCATCCTGATTAACCTCCCATTATCCAAAGCCTCGTAAGCAATATTGAGTCTAAATACCGTAACTTTGGGCATGTTCGTGATCTTCCTAAATCTGGCCAACCTTCAAAATCAGAAGAAGATCAACTTAATTTTTTGTTGGCAATACAGGAAAACTATCACTCAACACTTAACCAATTGGCTTCTGACTTCAATATGGCAGCGTCCACAGTTCACAAAGTTATGAAGAAAGCAAAGTATCATCCTTATAAGGTATGCCTTGTTCATTATCTATCTAAAGACGACTTTGATAAGCGTAATCAATTCTGCGAGCAAATGCAAGAACTATGCCCTAATGATAACAATTTCGTAATGGCCAAGCCAATAGGCAAAACTGCCGTTATTGGGCTACCGATAATCCCCGATGGATGATGAAGTATCACTCTCAACGTCCTCAGAAAGTTAATGAGTGGTGCGGCATAGTCGACGGAATAATTCTGGGTCCCTATTTCTTTGACGTGAACCTTACTGGTGCAAAATATTTGGATTTTCTTCGCGACGATCTTATTCCTGAACTAATAACTTTATATCCAGATATAGAGGAAGGTGATCTTCCGAGAAATAACATTTTATTTCAACACGATGGTGCGCCTCCCCATTATGCAACACCTGCCGGTGCTT
The DNA here is from genome assembly GCA_964006375.1 of Tillus elongatus. Taxonomy (NCBI): domain Eukaryota; kingdom Metazoa; phylum Arthropoda; class Insecta; order Coleoptera; family Cleridae; genus Tillus; species Tillus elongatus. The sequence goes on along the minus strand of OZ023264.1, from coordinate 186,536,865 downwards.
ATCTAGATGTGGTGTTTTCCGAATCGTTGGATATGGAGTAGGGAGCCGATTATGTGGCCAGTTAGATCGCCAGATTTGACACCTCTAGATTACTTCTTGTGAGGATCCTTAAAAAGCAAGGTATACGTTAATAGACCGGAGAATTTAGAAGATTTAAAGGCAATAATTCGTCAAGAGATACATCGTATACCTCTTGAGGTTACTGACAATCTTCAAAAAGAATTTATTAATCGTCTTGGCTGCTGTCAAGCAGCCAACGGTGCACAATTTGAACATTTACTTTGGTTGATTTTTTACATAATTGTTATTGTTAAATTCAGCATTTCGTAATTTATAATCGTTTTCCTTATTTTTTTTTTGTCTAACCTACATACTCACCCTAATGTAATCATGGTCGAAATTTGGTGTTGCCATTTAAAGAAAAATGTCGATGACGTCATATCTCGAACAACGATGACGTCACAAATATGGGTCGTATGTCAAAAAGTGTCTTTGTTTAAAACGAAACCGCCGTGTCAGAGGATTGTTTAATAACAGTTTTGGATATTGTCAAAAATAAAGGTACTTTACCCTTGATAAAAATTCATATTTGTTGACAAACTTCGTATACGACTGAAAAATTTGATATCTGATGATTGGATTTTAGATTTTAGAACATGCACAACCTTTTATGAAGAATAACTTTTTTCCTAAAATTAATAATAAAAAAGTTTACCATATGGTTCCAATTTACGGATATATATATACAGGCTTTTTCTAAAATTATAGTCTGTTACAGGTGCACATTCAACACAAAAAAATAAGACTATTATTTCATATAAACATGGGTCCGCAAATGCTAAGTTTTTTAAATACAACGTGTTAAATTTATTTGTTGTCGTCAGTTTTTCAAGAATAGGTCCGAGATAAATTAAAATTTTGGCGTGAAAATTGGCATGTGGAGGTTCTCGAGGGCAAGAAATTTAAATATGTCATTGTTAATAACACTGCTGGCAGAGGGCGCCACCTGTAAGACATGGCTTGCATTAAATTGGCTAAAATTTTTTGACACCCAGTAATATCGACCTACCGTGTAGCTACGTTGCAGCCCTTATCAATTGTAAGCAAAAAAGGTATATTTGATCCAAATCTCTCAGACACTCCATTTTCGAGATATTTCAATTTTTGTATGTCGATGTCGCTCAGAAATTAATTCTGCGACAAATCATAGGAATACATTTTTCACCTTTTAACTGTTATCAGTATGTATAAACTCAATTTTCTTATTCTCTAGTTAAAAATTAAAATCTTACCAGAAAAAAGACACAATCATGAAGATAAAATAAAAAGCCATGATACAAAACTTCTAAGGGGGATTAAGAGGGTCACCGGCATTTGTTGAGGCAGATAATGATGCAATAAAATTGTCCCCCTCTCAATACTGTGACCAACGTCCCCCACTTAATTGACGGTGACCCCACTACTTTCACTGATAACAAAGCAGGTAGATGGAACGACATATATAAGACAAGACTTGCAACGAACTGCCACATCTCTCTGAGGCCTATGGTTGAACACGCTGAGACCTCACAGACGACCTCCGGCGAGATTTGGGGAGTAGGCAGATTGAGGCCCCGTAATCGAGCTACAACAACCCAACCCACCTTTGTCCACCGCTCTAAGGAGTAGGCAGATTGAGGCCTTAGAGTGTCCTTACATATTTCCTTTACCTACCTTTGTCCACCACTCTAAGGAGTAGGCAGATTGAGGCCTTAGAGTGTCCTTACACATTTCCTTTACCCACCTTTGTCCACCACTCTAAGGAGTAGGCAGATTGAGGCCTGTCCTTACATATTTCCTTTACCCACCTTTTTCCACCACTCTAAGGAGTAGGCAGATTGAGGCCTTATAGTGTCCTTACATATTTCCTTTACCCACCTTTGTCCATCACTCTAAGGAGTAGGCATATTGAGGCCTTAGAGTGTCCTTACATATTTCCTTTACATCTTGAAAATGGCTTCAAAACAGGAGCCGAAACGTCGAGTTTCCATCAATTCTGGACGCGGTTTAACCCGAGAACCAAGTATGTCTCACATTAAAGACCGCGGAAATATTTCTGAATATATATATATATATATATATATATATATATATATATATATATATATATATATATATATATATATATATATATATATATATATATATATATATAAATTTCAAAGAACCTAAAAAGTGTACCACGAAGACCCTACCGCTTATTTGCAAAAAATTTAGTAATTACCCCTCTTCAAGCAAAATCGTTAAGAAAATTTGCTAAAAATAATAAAAATGTAAAGATTGTAGTTACAGATGTTTACCTAATTTTTTTAAGCCGTTACTTGGGTGTTTTCAAAACCAGTTACAATATTTAAAATAGTTCTAATTCACTTATTTAGGGAAAAAATAACGCTTCTATTTCTTTTAGAACTTGCTAATTTTTCAGAGTTTTAAAGCGAGCAAGAGGTTTTGTTTAAAGATCTCGTGTGGGAGTCTTTACCAGCAAACTAGTTATGATGCAATGCACAATATTCCGAGTACATTTAGTTTGCAGTGCCTTTATTCTGCTGTGATATAAGCTCCTTTCTAATCAAAATCGACATTCACGTAATATCTGGTTTCTATTGGTTTACAATACCAGTCTCTATTTTATTGGCCGGCCCTTATATGTGTACCCTTTTTTGTGTGTATATGTTTATGTTTGTGTAGGCGTGCTTATATGTGGGTGTTTATGGAATAGATAAGATAAATAGGGAAAACGATAGCTCGGGAAGTTGTCAGGCATTTTGATGTGGATATACACACGACTGTGTGAGGGATCTAGTTTCCCTGCATTATGTCTGGGAGAGATTCTTTCACCAGTCGACATGAATTATGGTTTGCTTGAGCGAAAGTTTTTTTCTTGTATATTCGTATGCACTGCGTAACACTAACTTGATACTTTGTGATGAAGTATTATTTTATATCGGTCTATTGTATAAAACGCGTAATTGCTAATTCAATATTTAATTAAATAGATAATTAAACAATACAAATATTTGGTAAAATATCTTCGCCATAAAATATTTTTGAAGTGATTATATTTGATTAAACGTGTATTTCGTATTTAGTATGTTATTCAGCCGTGATTAGGTAGATAAAATTCCAAACATCACAGAGATTTTTACCGGCAGTCAAAATCATACTAAAGAGGACGCCACACGAAGTAGATACAGTATTGGTAGTTCCAGCAGTAAGCCGAGAACAGTGAGCCGTCACCAGCCCGTAAGAAACCGTAGCGATTCCGATTTGGCTTTCCGTCCAATCACACCTGGATTGGCTGATTTCGGTGAACAAAGATATGTGAGAAATTATCCGTTTTAATTATTTCACATTTTCTAGCGAATTTTCATATTTTTCAATTATCACGCTTCTCACTCCAATCTCCGCAAGCGAGTTATTTCTGCTTTTCCTGACCTACCGCCACCCCTTTATATATTTCCCGTATGTTAGATTGTCTTGCATTATTGTTGTGGGGATGCTGAGGATTCACAAGCTCACTTAAATAATCGAGATATATTCACGTTGGAATGATCCCGAGGGTCGCTAAGGATTCACAGCATATCTAGGTCACTACAAGTAGCACGCACATTTTCAATTGACTCTGTAGCCCCTGGCTGGCTCCAGGCTTTCCATCCCATACATTGTAAACTCTTGTGTTATTTTGGTGAGGACGCTGAGTATTCAGAGCTCGCCAAACTAATTAAGATATTTGTGCCCTGGTTTGGCCATAGCAGAGATGCTGAGGATTCACAGTCCACATAGGCTTTCCATAAGCTCCCATACCGCCTCTTTATTCTGCACTTTTTCATATACAGTGTCCCCTGCTTTGACTGAGAGGTTGTTCGTACCCCGTTTATCATGGATATCGTTATGTGCCGCCCGCCTGCCGTATCCTTGATTTAGTAAAACACCGCCCTTACCGTATATACCTTGCTGACTTCCTATGCTTCATCCAAAACTAATCATTTTCGCTCTACAGAGAGCCGAGTTCTGGCTATCGTTATGACTCCCACGCTTCAATTCTACATAGTTAGTAAATATTATTTCGTATATATATATATATATATATATATATATATATATATATATATATATATATATATATATATATATGTATGTGTGTGTGTGTGTGTACATTGCTAATAGATTCTGTTCTGAAAAATAGGGTTGAGTATATCAAAGACCCCAATTATTTCGTATCTAACCCCTTAACCTATACTTTGTGCCGCTTTTCAGAGAGTTTTACCGCTCTCAGAAAGGTGTTAGTAAGTTTTTAGACCCTACCTTGATTATTCAAAAGGCTACGACAATTATATTACTTAATCCAAGCTTCAAATTTAAATTATCCATGATTTAACCCTACAGAGATGACACACAATTTTAAAATGCTTCTTTTAGTCGCCCATGGGTCTATCAGTACTCCCAAAGAAGATAAAAAAATCCATTGGCCGTTTTTAACATTGCACCCAATATACACAAACAATATAAAAGCATTTGATATCAACAATTTCACTTACCTTCTAGTAGTCCTTTTCACTTGTTGGCATTTCTGTGGATCGAAATCTCAATGTGCACCAACATGTCACATCAATTGCAGAAGCGGCTGCTAAGAAATTAGGTTTCCTCTTCCATGCTCGCAAATACTTTTCACCAGCTAATCTCTATACCCTACATACTTTACAAATAAGGCCAAACCTCAAATATTGCTCCCACATCTGGGGTGCTGCTGCCGCTGCCGCTTCTACACTCGCTATGCTGGACTCCATTCAGAAGAGAGCTATACATCTCATAGTTGACCCTACCCTTATCCAAAGGCTGCCATCTCTTACCCACCGACGTGCCGTTGGTGACCTCTCTCTCTCTTTTAAAGATATCTGCACGGGCACTGCTCAGAGGAGCTTTCTTCCATAGTTCCTCCACCTGCTGCCCCCACCAGATCTACCAGAGGAACAGAGCGAATGCACCATTTTACTGTCCAGGTCACCAGATATAAAACATCTTGCTACGCCCGCTCTTTTGTCCCGAGGATTTCCAAGTTGTGGAATTCCTCGCCGGCATATGTTTTTCCTTCTCCTCCAAATCTCCAAACCTTCAAGTCCAGAATTAACAAGTTTCCTCGTTCCTCCTTATCGACACCCACGGTACGACAGTATTTAGGCTGTAAGCCCTCGTGGTGTGTTGTTAAAATATAAAGAAAAAAAAACAAATGTTTTCTATGCTACTTACCCCTTAGCTATAAAAATAATTGGTGACATCTAAAAAATAACCATTATTTTAGTAAAGTTTTGGGATTCCATTTATTCTCATCTTGAATTAAATTACATAATTTATCAGTACTATTTACATAACAACAAATTTTGCCAGTAAAACATCTGTTAATTTCTTAAGACTTTCCAAATACACAAACATTTCGATAATCAGTCTCAGACTATTAATCGTTAAATGAGTTGATTGAATTAGTTGGTGGGATAATCCCACAATTAAACCTAGACTGAAGTTATCTAATTTCACAAATTCAGTTAGTTTATTACAATTTTTAATAAGGCCTAATTTTTTAAATAAAACAAAGCCAATGAAATATCATAACAACATTGTAGCTTTTTCTGTAGCAACAAGTTATAAACGTTACAAATTTTGATGACTAGAAATAACAAATAAGTACACTTGGAGAACCCAAATCACCACAACACATTTTAAAAGACCTGACGATCGTTTCACTAACCAAGTTAGCGTCATCAGAGGATGAAACATTCTAAATAATTAAAAAACTAACATCAACTTATATACCGGATCTCAGGTAAAGAGATCGAAACGAGATGACACACTAGTCGTAGGCAAATTCCAAAGTGTATTGTATTTTTATCGCCTGACCAGGTCTTTGCGCTATCCCTACAGCTTTATCTAAAAGTGTCCATCTGTAATAGTCTTGAGAAAGTTCAACGACAGCTAAATTAACAACGGTTCCTTTGGCGGCAATAATTGTATACTTGTGTTATCGGTAAAAACGTGCCGAAAACGTGGGAATTTTATTTAGCAAAGTAATCGATCAAGTGACTCGTAATTGGCGCTGGTGCACTGTTCAAACATTCTTTGTTGCAACTATATTTCGCAATATATACGCTCTCAAACCTGACCTGACCTGGTTTTCTAACATTTTTAAAATTAATTTCAGATTTTCTTTATCAACGTGATGATTATTATCCCAAATATGTCGGGCGACGGCAGACTTATCTACAGTACCGTAACGTAATTGGGATATGTGTTCTTTGAATCTTATTCCAATCGATCTTTTTGTTTGTCCGACGTATTTAAGATTACAATCTTTACAACTTATTTCATAAATTCCCGAAATTTTTTCCGCGCTATCCTTCTCTTTTGGATTACCTAGCAAGTTTTTTAAAGTATTTGTTGTTGAAACTGCTACCTGTAAGTCGACTTTTCTAAAAATGTTGTCTAGATCCCTCGTGATTCTAGGTTCAAATGGTAAGCAAACAAAGTTTTTTTCCGATTTTTCTCTTCTGAACGTCGTTGATTCCGTCAACGTTTTCTGTTTGTTGATTAATTTTTCCACTAAGCAAGCAGTGTATCCGTTATATTCGGCCACGTTCCTAATATAATTTAATTCTTTGGTATATCTACTCTTGTTTAAAGGAAAATTAATTAACCGATTTACTAAAAAATTCAGACTGGCCATTTTTTGTGCGTACGTATGATGTGAGTCGCTCGGGATGTAGGTTAAGGTAGTGGTTTCTTTTCTATAGACATCGAATTCTAAAGTGTCTTTATTCTTGATAACTAGTACATCTAGAAAGGGTAGTTTATTATTAGTTTCTAATTCGTGGGTAAATTTTATAGAATCAAATTTATTGTTTAATTTGGCAATAAAATCTTCTATTCTGCAAATGTTTTATTGCCAAATTAAACAATAAATTTGATTGTATAAAATTTAGTGTGTCATCGCGGTTCGATCTCTTTACCTGAGATCCGGTATATAAGTTGATGTTAGTTTTTTAAGTATTTAGAATGTTTCATCCTCTGATGACGCTAACTTGGTTAGTGAAACGATCGTCAGGTCTTTTAAAATGTGTTGTGGTGATTTGGGTTCTCCAAGTGTACTTATCAGTGCTCATCACAGGTTCCAATCTTCACTTAGAAATAACAACTTATTATCTACATTAAGAGAAATGGAAAAAGATAAAAGTTACTTAAATTTGGACAAACATTGTGACAACTCACTTAAGGCCGGTCACTATGGGTACTTAGAAAAACAATATGAAGTTAGTTAAATAATTAAAAAAAAGTATGTACGCAGCAAGTGCGTTATGGTAGTGAATTTTCATAAAACGTTTTTATTAGCAAATATGTGTTTCTTTTTAAAGAAAGCCGGCATCAAGTTTGCTTACCAGTGTAACCTATATAGGAGAAACAATGTACCATACTTCATCAAAATAATTTTATTGTTTGAAAATGTACACAATTTTTCCGAAAATAAACTAAAAATGTTCCTCAAGAAACTGGTTTCTCCGCCAACGAACCTCATAGGTTTTTTTTTCTCCCTCAGGGCTCGTCCGCGGCTTTGCCGCCCCGATAGCACTGCAGCCCTTGGCCTATTGTGCATAACCTCATAGGTTAATACCAAATTGATCTATTCAAATTTGAAGCATTTAATGAAAATTCGCTAGCATAATGCACTTGCTGCGTCCCAAATTTTTGTTCTTATACACATGTAAGAATGTAATAATATAAAGCGTATTCGATAGAAAAAAAAAGAACATTTGTTTCAGCAACAACTTATGGACCACCGTGGACATATTTTTAAAAATGAAGCTAAAGAAGTCTTATAATTAACGAACACAATTTTGTTCTCATCTTGTTTAATAACGGATACATTGATCTTTATTGATTTTTTTACGAAAATTTCCCAAAAATTATATACCATTAAACGATAAACTTTATATCTAAAACTACTGAGCTGATTTTTATGGTTAACAAACCTATCTAAGCGAGTTGCAAAAGGAAGGTACCCAGCAAATTTGATCAAAATCGGTCCATTATTTTTTTAGTTATGGGTGTGATACACAGACACACACAGACTTATATATGTATATATATATATATATATATATATATATATATATATATATATATATATATATATATAAACATATACAAATTGGAACTGACTCTGGATATGGGTTTAAGGGGGCCTAGTTCGCGCTCATTAAGGAAATTGTTTAAAAATTCAAAAGTCGAGATCTCCTCATTAGTTAATTTTTTTAACGAAAATTCACTAAGACAAACACTTATGAACCCACGGGAAAAGTCTACGACTGTATTAAATATGGAACGGTTTCACTAAGTTAGGTAAAGAACAAACAATCAGATATGCCATTCAAATTGAATTAAGTCTTAAAGTTTTCATCTCCTCTTTATTAAACTATTTTTTTATACAAAAACACACGCAAGAAAATTCATCGGAATAACAACAATCTGATCAGATTACGGTAAAATGAAATGAAAGGCTAAAAAGAAATAAATAAAAAGTGAAGTCACTAACTATGATTAGAAGCGTTCTTATTATAGGACTCGATTATCTGATGCAGTCCGCTAAGACCACTCGACCACCCTCGACGTGACAGATGTATGTACCAGGAGGTATATACGCTGGTATGTTAATTTTGTAACGTCTTTATTCTTTATACCAAACAATTTTTATTTACAATAGATTTTTGCTCATATTTTAACGAAATGAAGAAAAATATCGACTTATACACAGGTCTGGGAGCTTGTTTGTCATTTCATGTAGTATTTTTCACTCACATTAGAACGCCTACCATAATTATCAATTTTGACGTTTTAACAATTTTAATCAGAGGCTAACCTATAACTCTTTTTTGTATTTTAACTTAGAGATCTGAATTTTGGAAGTAAAATACTCTTTATGACAGAAACCAGCGTTTGTTTGCCCTTACTTTGTTGCTTACAGAGATATAGAAAGAAAACACAAACATTTCCCGGAAAACCTAGACCGAGTTTCCTGGCTAACGAACTTTTTCAAGTCACTTGCAAAAGGAAGGTACTCAGAAAATTTGATCGCCATCGGTCCATTATTTTTTGAGTTATATATATATATATATATATATATATATATATATATATATATATATATATATATATATATATATATATATATATAGAAGCATATACAAATTGAAACTGACCCTGGATATGGCTTCTAGGGGGCTTAGTTCGCGCTCATTTAAAGAAATGTTTTCAAAATTCAATTGTCGGGATCTCCTTACTAGTGAATTTTTTAAATAAAATTCACTAAAGGACCATTTTTAGGACCTTTACAATTTTCATTTCAAACAACGATATTCGTATCAGTTTTTGAAATATTTTATAAAACCTGAAAATGGTGACATTTTTTATTTCATCATAACTAGTAAAAGTCTAAAAATATTTATTTAAAATTTTGCATAAGGCCTATTTTTTGACAGGAAGATTTAAAATGTAAGGTCAAAATTTACACGAGCCTATTAACCTCTAAAATAGGATAGTCAAAGTTTCTTACGGCAGTCATATTGCATTTTGGCGAAGTTAAACTTTTATACGACGCTGTCTTGATTTTTGAAGTCCGTCTGCCGTAAAAAAGTAACAAGTATTTTAATATGCTACGGCTAAAATCGCTATCAATGGTTTTATAAAGAGTGGTATTTGTCCGTTTAATAAGCACATTTTTCTAGACCACGACTCCGCCATTCACCATCAAGCGGATGGTGACCGAATTCTAGCTCCAAATCCACTCGATGCTGAACAACAAAGGCAAGTGACTTCTCCAAGGCTTGCGGCTCCTCCAAGAAATATTGACACGACTAAATATTTGAAAGATTCATCTTGTAATAGAATTTCTAATCCCAAAGATCCAAAAGTGCGGTCTCAAGACATTAGTCCTTTACCGAGCACTTCGTTTTACAAGCCTGGCGATGAAGAAAGATAGTCAATAAAAGGATCTGCTGCCTTGATTACAGGTACCCCATATAAAGATGCCTTAGACAGTAGTTTGTCAGAACAGAATAGAAAGGAAAGTGTCTTAAAGGGAATTCCGAAATTGAAAATAAATAAATGTGTTCCTTCTAAAAAACAAATAAAAAGAAAGGAAAGTCTATTGCTAAGAAAAAAATAACAATCAAGGTTAGCAAGAAAAGTATTAAGAATCAGGAATCTAATAGCTCATCTGACGAAGATGAAGAGCTCGTTTAAGATGATGATTCTGACATGGATTGTGACATTGGGGAAGAGGAAGTAGAATTATGTTTTGTTCTGAACTCTTCTCTGAAGATAGGGCGGGTGGACAATGGGTTCAGTGCTCAAAATGTTTTAAGTTGGCTCATAGCGACTGTGACAAAAAAAGACGTATACATTTGTGATTTCTGCCCCGATGGCCAATTTCGTATTGTCATCCTACTATCCGGTATTAGGGACATTTTGTTTTTGTCAACGAAAAGTTTTCGTAGAATTTTGTTTTTACATTTTAACAGCTGGCAATGATTTAGTTTCGTTTAATATATGGTTCTGTATACACCTGCCTTTGTTTTGCTCTAAAAACGTGTCGTGGATTTATTGACAGATTGAAATTATTATTAGGGTTAATAAAAAAGTATCCGATATTAGGACACTTTACTCTACCGACAAAAAGTTAAACGTGTTTCAAAGTCGGTTAAATTTATAATTTGATTCTTACTGCGTTGTCATATTCTTGAAATTTCTCTGATATGAATTTGTCTACTAGAAATATGGAGATTCGCCAGAGCTAAGTTCTTTGTTTCCGTCTGTTTGTCTTTTTCTACTGGTGTTTTTAATTTGGTACTGAACAATTTATAAATATTCATAAGATACGATAATTTAAATATACCTTTTTCACTCGTAAACTCCACAAAGGCTTTTGTTTGAACCAATGTCTAGTCGAAAGCAAATAAGCAACAATTTGATTAATTTTTATAATCCGTGATTTCCATGCCATTATGATAGATAGAACAATGGCTGAACCTTTGAACCAAGCAGCCAGTGATTTAGCCATGTTCGTTAACCAGGTAAATCTAATAAGCGTACTCTAAGGTATTTCACGAAATCGATAATAAGATATTTGCATCCTCTCAAGTTATTATGGAGCACATCTTGCTTGATATATGTACACAAGTTACCCAGGCCCGTTAAATGATCACCATTGGGATTCTGGTGGGTTAGTTTGCGTTTAGAGGAAACTCCGTCGAGTTACGGAAACTTTCTCAGCAAATTATTATGAGAGGAATTATCTGAAAAGAAGATTTAAACATTTTAATGATCGGAAGAGCTAAAGGTAGTCGTCGAAGGAATTCGTTATTAACTGAATATTACTTTCAAAGGAAGCGTAACAGAAACTTCCTGCTGGCAAAATTTTGTTAATATAACAGCCATTGTTGCCTAAATAACATGCAAGTTTACCAGCCTATTAAACATGACAGTTAGTTCTTTAGTCGGTTCTTTATAATGTAGATAACATTATACAGGGTGTTCTAAAAAGGTGGTGCCAAACTTGAAGAGCTTATAGGGGACATTGCGGTGAATAATTTTTGGTTATGAACCTCTAATATATGTAAATAGTAAAGGGTAATTTTATTAACGGCTGTGAATATATCTTGTATGTTATTATAGAGCGATAAGAAATGCGTTATCGCCGCCGCCAGAAATATTCACAGTCCTACAGATTGCTTGTGAATTTTATTAGTAGTAACTTTACTAAAAGGGATTTGTGTTATGTTAATGTACGTTTTAGAATAAAGCTTATTTGGGGTCACAAAATATTTAATTTACTTGTAAAAAGCCACCACAGAACGTTACATAAAAATAGCGATGGTGATAAGTGACTCAAGTTGGTTAAAATAGTAAAAAAAAGGCAAAAACTGATATAAAGTCTAAAATTGTTCAAAATGAAGTAGATATTCTGTTAAGTAAAACAATGGCAACAAGTCTAAGCATTGGGCATCTAAGAGAATTTAATTCCAGTGTATGTGAGTGGAAGGTCTTATGTTATTTATTTGTAATATGTAAGGTCTTTAGAGGCAGATTTTGAAACTATTTTAACAAATGAGAAGCATAAATCTAAAACAATTTAATATATATTTTATGCAATACTACGTACAATATTTTGGTATTGCGACTTCTCTTCTCTAACTTTTAGTGGCACTAAAATTTTGCTTTATTAAGTGCCTATAACTTTTTTGTTTCAACTTAGAGACTCACAGTTTGTTGCAGAGTTTGGTTTTTATAATATAAACCAGTTCGCCAAATTTGGTTGCTATAGCTTTGTTATTTCCGGAAATATGATTTTTTTCCAAAATAAAACCTAAAATTCTCCCAGAAAAACTGATACGATTTTCCTGGCTAATGAACTTGTTCAAGCCACTTGTAAAAATCATTTACACACCAAATATTATCAAAATTGGCCAATTATTTTTTGAGTTATCGGTGTAAGAGACACACATACATTCACACATGTATATATATATATATATATATACATATATATATATATATATATATATATATATACATATATATATATATATATATATATATATATATATATATATATATATATATATATATATATATACATCGCAAAAGTCTAGGGACATTTTTAAATAATACAAAAAAGGAAACAAATTGATTTTGGAATCGGTCAAATTGCACCCACGATGTATGTATTTAATCAATCACTCAATATAAAACCATCTGTTGTTAAAAAAAAGTTAAAATGATATCAAAATTAATAAACCCGATATATCATAAAAGTAGAATTTTCATATGTACCGGTGAATTTAGTTTCGACTTCAGTCATTTTTTAGTTGTTGTTTAGTAGCTGCATTTAAAATATTGTGTTTTACCATGGAACGGCGACATTTGGCTTTAGACGAGCGGTAGGCCTTCTTCAAGCGGGCATGCGGCAGAATGAAGTAGCTGAGCCGATGGCTGTTTCCCAAGGTGTGACAAGTCGTGTATGGAGGCGTTTTAGGGAAACTGGCAGCAACATCCAGGATGAGGACACTCTACGACGGCAGGTCAGGATAGATTTTTATGTTTAACTGTCAGAAGGCAGCCTACAATTGCGGCACCTGAATTGCTTACGACTCTGCAAAGGGCGCATAATGTAACCATTAGCCGAAATACTGTAAGAAATCATCTTAACGAAGCAAACCTATCTAGTAGACGTCCACTCAGATTTCCACCTATTTTCAGAGGCAATTGCGCTGAAAGTATGGAATGGTGTCAAAATTATCTGAATTGGACTGCAGATAACTGGGCTACAGTTTTATTCGCAGACGAATCTAGGTTTGTTTCCATCCGGATTCTCGTCGAGTAAGGGTGTGGAGACGATTTGGAAATGCCCAACGCTTAAAACATATTCAGGAAGTTTATCCATACAGAGATGGTACAATAATGGCATGGGGCGGAATAATTATTGGTGGCATAACCAAACTCGTTTTTCCAAATCGCTTCCTATCCTAACAGCTTAGCTCTATCTGGATACCATTCTTAAACCCATCGTGCATCCATTTGCAGGCCCTGTTGGTCAAAACTTTCGCCTAATGCATCATAATGCCCGTCTACATACCGCGCGCATCGTAACCAACTGGTTGCATAACGCGGGAATTGAAGTTTTACCATAGCCAGCACAATTACCGGACCTGAATCCGATAGAGCATGTCTAGAATATGCTTCAACGAAGAATTACTCCACATATGGGCAACATCCGTAATGCGTTTACAATCCAGGAGCTTCTGACAGCAAACTGGGCACGTTTACTACAAGGAGACTTTGACAAGCTCATTTTGTTTTTGAGCAATAGACGTAGAGCTGTAATTACTCAACGTGGACGTCATACTTTGTATTAAACTTTTTTCTCACATGCTCAGAATTTTTGAAAAATTCTTTCTTTGTCTTTCAGTATATATATATATATATATATATATATATATATATATATATATATATATATATATATATATATATATATATATATATATATATATATATATTTCAATAATCTTCTAGGTTTCTTGAATAAAACATTTCATTTTATGTAATATTAAACACTTACTTATATCATACATTTTGTTGTTTTCTTCTTAAATCATATCAAGAAAAAACTACGTGCATTTATAAAAATATCCCTAGACTTTTCCGATGTATATATATATATATATATATATATATATATATATATATATATATATATATATATATATATAAATATATACAAATTGAAACTGAGCCCGGATATGTGTTCTAGGGGTCCTTGTTCGCGCTCATTGAAGAAATTTTTTCAAAATTCAAAAGGCGAGATCTATTTTTAAAAGAACATTCACTAATATATTACATAATTATTATTGCAGGCAATTTGACATAAGCTAATCAAAGATTAATAAATTTGAGGTAAGCAAATTATTTTTGGAAATACATGCTTATATAATGTTATTTGGAAAGCCCTAAAAATATCTTTACAAACATCATTTTCTTTCTTAAAGTCTTTCAATAAAACAACCAAGTAATGTCGTTGCTTAAGTTGTTACGATTGGGTTAACATCTAAAGGGATACGATTTGGCAATCACCGTATTTGGTAACGTGTGTGTACTCAGAGTTAGTTCATCGGTCACTGGCACACACTCGAACAGTCTTCTTCCTTCCCTCACACTTATTTATCTTTTTCATCAGCGTGTCTTGAAGCTCACCCCGGCAGAAAATACGAGCGAGCAAAGTCAAAACAATAAAAACAAAAACTGTTGCTCGCGAGGCTGCGATCTCTGCTGCGGTTGTCGTAGAGATAAAAAAAAACGTAAATCGCGAGAAGGTACTTCACACTCGTTTACACTTTACCGAGGGCAGTAAATCGTCACAGATGAACACTTAAATTCAGTTGAGAGTTTTCAGTCCGCAGTCTGGAGTTGACTAGCAATACTCCCACACAAACACGTTAAGGAATGTTAACCATAGCAGCAGGAGAGACGACGTTGTTGTACATGTCTCACCTGTGAAATAAAATCAGTATTAGAGCACACAACAGAAACATTGACATTTTATAAAATAACATTTTTATACACACAAGAGAAGCAATGAAAATTTACAAAACTTTCAAAAGCAAAATTGTAAGTTTGCTTTAGTAGCTTTATATCGAACGTAAATATTATCACACGAAGGCGCATATTGCAGAAATATTACTGTCGTACTATTTTTAGGCCATATTTTGTTCGTTGAGATCACATAGATTAAAAATTTCAAACAGCATCAGGAAAAAACCAATTTAAACAATAAACAGTACATTATTATATTTAAAATGAAGGCGACTACCATATCTTTGCTATTGACGCAAGAAACCGCTATGTCCGCATTCTTTCTGAGTCAAAAATCTCGTTTAATAACCACATCAAAAACAAAGTCCTCTCAAGCTCCAAGGGCAGCAAACCCTTCTGGACTCTTGCTAAATCTATTGGGAATAATTTCTGCAAGAGCACGTTTTCACTTCTTGTCTCAGGGGATGAAATTGTTTCTACCGCCCTGGGCAAGGATGAACTTTTTGCCTCGTTGATCGCCGGCAATTCTACTCTCAACCCACCTCCAAATGTTCAAACAGCAACAGCCCCCAATGTGGCGCATAAAATGTAGGATATCATTTTCAAAACTAAAAATGTATGAAAGGTGCTCTCTTCTCTTAATACGAGGAAAGCCTTTGGCCTTGACGAGATCCCAGCAATTGTTCTCAAAAAATCCGCACCAGAACTTGCTCCTGTCCCGACTCGTCTGTTTCAGACATCTTACAATAGAGGTATATTCCCTAGTAACTGGAAAACTGCTTGAGTACAACCCGTCCCCAAGAAAGGATCCAAAGCGCTTCCTAGCAACTACAGGCCTACCTCTCCTTTCAGTCATATCTAAAGTAATGGAAAAGTATATAAACACCGAATTACTAAAATTTCTTGAAAAACACAGTTTAATACACGACAGGCAGTATGGATTCCGTCAGCGCAGATCAACATCCTTTGTCAACAATTCTTAGAACATGTCTATGGAACTACACGGTAAATCCCAGATTCTCGCTCTAGACATATCCAAAGCATTTGACAAAGTCTGGCACGCAGCATTACTTAATAAACTTCCCGCCTATGACCTACCACTAAAACTCTGTACCTGGACAGCAAAGTTTTTTTTTTTATTTCAACAACACACCACGAGGGCTTAAAGCCTAAATACTATCGTAACATGGGTGTCGACAAGGAGGAAAGAAGCAACTTGTTAATTCTGGACTTGAAGTTTTGGAGGTTCGGGGGAGAAGAAAAAAGATGTGCCGGCAAGGAGTTCCACAACTTGGAAGTTCCCGGGACAAAAGAGCGGGCATAACAAGATGTTCTATGTCTAGTGACCTGGACAGTAAAAGGGTGCATTCGCTCTGTTCCCCTGGTAGATATGTTGGGGGCAGCAGGTGGAGGAACTATGGAAGAAAGCTCCTCTTAGCAGTGCCCGTGCAGATATCTATAAAAGAGAGGGAGGTCACCAACGGCACGTCGGTGGGCAAGGGATGGCAGCCTTTGGGTAAGGGTAGGGTCTCGGTTAGACAAATAGCTCTCTTCTGAATGGAGTCCAGGATAGCGAGTGTAGAAGCGGCAGCAGCACCCCAGATGTGGGAGCAGTATTCGAGGTTTGGTCTTATTTGTGAAGTATATAAAGTATAGAGATTAGCTGGTGAGAAATATTTGCGAGCCCGGAAGAGGAAACCTAATTCCTTAGCAGCCGCTTCTGCAATTGATGTGACATGTTGGTGCCAATTCAGATTTCGATCCACAGAGATGCCAACAAGTAAAAAGGACACATTACTTTGAATAACTTGGTTGTTTATTGTGATGGGTCTAGGGCTAGTGTATCTATCATGAGAAATAAAGCAACACTGTGGGGTTGAATTGTACAAGATTTCTACTTCCCCAGTCTAATATTTTTTGGAGATCCACGGAGATAGAACCCTCCATGAGTCTGCGATCCTTATCTAGTTGGGCTAAGGAAACAGACTTAGAATATTGTATATTGGAGTGGAGGGTGCTGTCGTCCGCGTAACTGTGAACTGGGTTGGATGTGCTAGAGAGGAGGTCATTGATGTGGAGAAAAAACAAAGTAGGGGCTAAAGCTGAACCTTGAGGAACTCCTGCATTAATTGGATACAGTTTAGAGGAATGGCCATCCACGACAATAGAAATGCTCCGGTTAGAGAGGAAATTTGCTGTTGTTGAAAGAAATAAAAAATTGCCCATCCAATCATCTATAAAAGCAAAACGCAGCTATTTAGTTTGGAGATAAATGGAAAAATATGTGTATTTGTCTGGATTAAAAAGTATGATGGCATCATAGGCGACAAAGAAGCCCATCAACTAGCAAAGAAAAATGGTCAGGAAGGTAAATGTTATCAGCTACTAAGAGCCGAAGACTATATAGTGATAGCAAGACAAGCCATGGCAAATAAAAGCCAAGAACACTGAGCTTAGCATACGAACAGATATTAACTGGTACTCTTAAAAGACCTATAATAGACATGGTGCATTTATCTTGACATCTGTATACGGCCTAAGTTTCAATAATAGTAGGACATGGCGCTTTTAAATGAAACTGGTGGATAATATTACACCTACAATGCAATGGAACAGGTATTTGCGATATAAATAATTCATTTTTCAATTATCAAAGACATATTGTACGCAGTAGTGAACTGATCAGAACAGCTATCACACATTCAATTACACTACCAACTAATATTAGTCATTTGAGGTATAGCAATCAATAAAAAAATAGACTATTCGTGGGGGTTATAGATTTGATTAAGATAAGCCAAATACATTGTGTGGTTTAGAGTGACAATATAAATAGTATATGTGTTTGTATGCGAAAGAAAGCGAGCGAGATAAAGTATGTATGCGCGTATCTGTGTAATTGTGTACATAAAGTGCAAGGATCAGAGGTAAAAAATATATTTTTGGTACTTATATATGTGTACATTGTGCTATTTTAATTCAAGTTTAACTTTGGTCGGTATTACCTAAATGTTTACCCAAATGTTACACCCTCCGTAACCGTGGTCACATGCGATCGTCAGAAAGGTACCTTGACAGGCTCCAAGGCGTGGAGCAATACGTTTATGTGTACTTTCGTAATAATCTTTAACAATAATAAGATTATAAGATTATCTATAGAATAAAATACTCGTATGTGTATAGATAACCACCTAGAGCTAATGAAAACCAAGTAACAGGTATGTTCAGAGAACAATAATTGTCTCAGTGACCTATTTTCATAGCATTTGAATTTGATATATAATCAGTCAAAAACAAATGTTATAATTTCACACTTATGTAATATTTGAATACAGTCATTTAGTTAATTTTGTTTCGTATACATATTGTTTTAGCAATTATAAAAATGTGCCAAGAATACCTTTCGACCGAGATATAAACAACAGCTAAGCATTATTTCTATGTTCCAAAACTTCTTCAAGAACGACGACACCAGCAAAACAGCAGAATATATAATTTTACACAATATGTAGGCCAATTGAATTTTATTGCACGCTGAAAATCACCACCAAGTTCACCAGATACAAGTTGAACTCAACATGCAGTGACAATCAAACTGTTTTTACTGTTTTTTAAGTAGAATAAAATAATATTATACGTAAATTTACATAATGTTTTTAGACAACTTATTGAAGACTGTACATCGCCATTATATATATTAATTAGGAACATTTGTAACGTTTTACACGTCTTGCGACTCTCAGCTTTATTATTATTGTCATAATAATAACATTACTACCTCATTCGATGAATTCTGTCCTGCTCTCCCTTAGTCTAAGGTTATACTGTATTGATAGTCGAAGGCCGTAGTCAAGAAGATATTACCAAATTATTCAATAAATTCAACCCTTCTTTTCCTTAGTCTAAGGCTACACTGTATTGTTTGTCGAAGGCCGTACACGATGACATTCCTCTAAATGTCATTAACGATATAAAGGCCTTATATAACCACGCCGCCTCCTTCGGCAGCCTCCTTCTCTGCTTAATCATTTAAAAAGGTTAAATTCCATCATGAGCTATCTCAGGAGAATCAGCATGCCAAAAATGGGATGAGTTGAAAGCGTAAACCTTAATAAACTGCCAGCTTTATTCCACTATAACTGTTGTGTGAATTGCTTTGATTGATGCTTCTCTGATTTATGGCAACTTGCAACGATATTCACGTACCTTATCACTAACAAATAAAAGTTGTATTGTTATTAAACTAAACTGCCGATGAACCTTTTATTTACTGTGAACACGTCTTAAGCTGCCCTATATGTATAATCCTGAATTCCACAATTCACTAAGGAGACATCGATTTTTTTTGCTGCCTCGTTAAGGGGGCTCATTCTTTACGCTTTTGTGGACCTCATCCCACGCCAATTCAAGGCACCCCCTCTGCATTATCCAGATGACAAGAACAGCAAAAAAGGTCCATCAATAACTTGAAGAGACCGCTGAGGTCAACTCAACAGAGTCCTGCTCAACTGTAGTAATGGTCTGGACAGTCTTAAATGACTACACTATATGAAATCTGAAGAACTCTGCGTCTCCGCTGGGCCCCAAGAAACAACACACCAAAAGTTGACGTTAAGTACCTGGTTTACCTGCTTTCATTCTCAAGCTCCAACGGCAGCAAACCCTTCTGGACTCATGCTAAATCGACTGATAATAATTTCTGCAAGAGCACGTTCCCACTTCTTGTTTCAGGGGATGAAACCACCCTGGGCAAAGCTGAACTTTTTGCCTTGTTCTTCGCTGGCAATTCTACTCTCAACCCACCTCCAAATGTTCAACCACCAACAGTCCCCAATGTCGCGCATAAAATGACGGATATCATTTTCAAAACTAAAAAGGTACGAAAAGTACTCTCTTCTCTTAATACCAGGAAATCATTTGGCCTTGACGAGATCCCAGCAATTGTTCTCAAAAAATGCGCACCAGAACTTGCTCCTGTCCTAACTCGTCTGTTTGAGACATCTTACAATAGAGGCATATTCCCTAGTAACCCGTCCTCAAGAAAGGACCCAAAGCGCTTCTTAGCAAATACAAGCCTATTTCTCTCCTTTCAGTCGTCTCTAAAGTGATGAAAAAGTATATAAACACCAATTTACTAAAATTTCTTGAAAAACACAGTTTAATCCACGACAGGCAGTAGGGATTCCGTCAGCACAGATAAACTGTCAACCTCCTTTCCTTTGTCACCCATTCTTGGAACAAGTCTATGGAACTACAAGTGAATCCCAGATTGTGGCTCTAGACATATCCAAAGCATTCAACCAAGTGTGGCACGCAGCGCTGCTTAACCAACTTCCGGTCTATGGCCTACCACCAAAACCCTGTACCTGTGCAGCAAATTTCCTCTCCAATAGGAGCATTTCTGTTGCCGTGGATGGCCATTCCTCTAAGCTGTATCCAATTAATGCAGGAGTCCCTCAAGGTTCAGCTTTAGCTCCTTCTTTGTTTCTTCTCCACATAAATGATCTCCTCTCGGGCACATCCAACCCAGTTCATAGTTACGCGGACGACAGCACCCTCCACTTAAATATACAATATTCTAAGCCTGTATCTTTAGCCCAATTAAACAAGGATCACAGACTCATGGAGGGTTATGTCTCTGTAGATCTTCAAAAAATATTAGGCTGACGAAGTAAAAATCTTGTACAATGCAACTCCACCAAATCTCAGTCTTGCTTTCTATCTCATAACAGATACACCACCCTTATATCCATCACAATGAACAACCAAGTTATTCAAAGTAAGTGGTCCTTTTCATTTGTTGGCATTTCTGTTGATCTAAATCTGAATTGGCACATCAATTGCAGAAGCGGCTGTTCAGAAATTAGGTTTCTTCTTCCGGGCTCGCAAATAATTTTCACCAGCTAATCTCTATACCTTATATACTTCACAAATGAGGATAAACCTCGAATACTGCTCCCACATCTGGGGTGCCGCTGCCGCTCCTACACTCGCCATCTTGGACTCCATTCAAAACAGAGCTATAAGTCTCATCGGTGGCCCTACCCTTACCCAAAGGCTGCCATTCCTTGCCCACCGACGCGTCCCCTCTTTTATAGATATCTGCATGGGCAGTGCTCAGAGGAGCTTTCTTCGATAGTTCCTTCACCTACTGCTCCCAAGAGATTTATCAGGGGAACAGAGCGAATGCACCCTTTTACTGTCCAGGTCACTAGACATAGAACATCTTGTTATGTCCGCTCTTTTGTCTCGAGGACTTCCAAGTGGAATTCCTTGTCGGCACATGTTTTTCCTTCTGCTCCGAACCTCCAAACCTTCAAGTCCAGAATTAACAAGTTGCCTTTTTCCTCCTTATCGACACCCACGGTACGATAGTATTTAGACTGTGAGCCCTCAACGTGTGTTGTTGCAATAACAAAACAAAATAAATCATATTTTATCAATGAATAACTATAACTGAGCCTTGATTTTTACTTGTATCTTCGTCACCACATGAAATATGAGGCTTGTGACCCCTTCCCATTCTTATCTAATTGTGCATTTAGTGTTAGCTCACCAGTGGCTAGTGGGGCGCTTTCTTTTACGATCTAAATTTCATTCATTGGAAACCAAGTAAGTTATACGTTTTAATAAAGGATTAGTTTGTTTTGTACATAAAGTGTATTATTACACGTAGTCGTCATATTACTACAATGTTCCTTTACAGCCTACAAATTACCAAGTTTCTAAGTTACCTCAAAACCCTTATCCCTATTTTGTTCATGTAGGTCATGACTGTATTGATGTAAACGTAAACAAGCAAATAGAGGTTGGTATTGAGAACTTAATGAAAAAAGCCTGTGACTGTATGAGTCAATTCTCCAGGTCAAAAAAGGAAAAAAACTTATTGCAGTTATTTCCTGAACACTAGCCTCATTATCAATAACGTTCCATAAAATTTGTATTGTAGAGAATTTATAATATAATATTTCAAGGTATTTATTGAAAATTTGAAATCAACTGACCCTAATCCTCTACCTTTCAGCATACCGCAGGCCATAAACTATACGGCTACCCTATGTACGTGTGCGATTCTATTTCCTCAAGCTGAATTACGCTCTTGAATTATATGTCTGTTTACCGTCTTCATCCCGCCACTCTGCGGGGCATCCGTCCTTTATATTCCGTCGAATTGTTTCCACCAAGGAATAAACTCTTCTGTAATTTGCTTGTTTTCGACATGAATGTATATTCCCACGCAGTATCTGTGAACCGGCTACGAGGGACGATATCTGTTCCAGCCTGATACAGAAAGCATTGCCTTAATAAAAATTCACAGTTGGACCATTACTCCTTATTTTATCTAAAAGGATGATTGAGTGAAGAATAAGTGAGAAAGTGAGAAACGACTCAATGCGCGTTTGCGATATCGATACTGCTGGCATAGAGTGTCTCCTCCAATATCTGACTAAGTTACGAGAAGGTATGCAGAAATTCTGGCGGCTTAAACTGTGGAATAAAGTTAAGTGGGGGGATTTTTTACGCAAAACGATATTCAACGCTTTGTTTCTCTTCTTTGAATACAGTTATTCTGTATTTAGGTAGCATTCAGAACACATCATTGTTCACGGTAATCACACATCTGAAAGTCGGTCCTGATATGCTCTTAAAGTTCAGAGCTTGCGTCAAATAATTTTCATTTTATATAGGGTGGCGCATTGAAAACAAAACAGATCGATTTGCGTCCAGATAATTTTTTTAAGAAACACTGAAACACGTCGATATCGATATTGAGGGGGACATGTTTTGACATAAAACTCAACTTTGTCACATCAACCCCTTAAGGATGGTGATAACAACCCTTATATTTTAAATGGGGAACATGGGTCGAGTGTTACATCATTTGAAAGCTCTTTCTTTTCTGAATTCAGCACACTAACTTTTTGGAAGTTTTATCAACTCGTTTAAATTTTATTCAGAGTTAAAAATGCAAAAACGCATTTCACTCATTTCGATAAGAAATGTGCTGATAGTCAATGTTTTGTTGGTTTGTAAACAAAAAATTGACTATCACAACATTTCTTATCCGAATGAGGGAAATGTGGTTTATTATTTCAGTTTATCGGTCGGTTTGATACTTGATAGTACTACCGAAAATAAATTTCACAATGGTGTATTCTGTAGAAGAAAGAGTTGAAATAATTACTCTTTTTTTCAAAAACGATGCCTGTGCCAACCCTACCGTAAATTTATTTAATGAACGACATCCGAACAGACATGTTAACAGAAAATACATTTTGAAGCTAGTTGCCAAGTTTCGACAAAGTGGTTCAGTAGACAACAAAAAAAAAAAACGGGATCTTGAACGTGAATTTCCGGTTAGAAATGAGACTACTGAGATTGAAGTTTTAGGACACATTGCTGCAGACCCAACTTTGAGCACGAGAAAATTGGCCACTGTTTCAAACATCAAAAGAAGAACTATTCAGCGAATATTGAAGCATCATAAATTTCATTTGTGGGCTGCTTAGAGCCTTAAGGGATGCCTGGCTGCCAGAGGATCCATTTGTTGGTGTAGACGATCCTTTTGTCTTCTCGTAAACAGTGCAAGATTGCGTACATTTAGGCATGAAAGACCGTTGCGTGAGCCTCGAGGGAAATACTGTGTCCTACCCTGGGTCCTTCCGAATAAACGTCGGCTCCCGTCCTACGTTCCCTCGACGGATCCCTCCGTGTACCATACGGGCGCGTCCCGTGATAGGCCCAGCGTCTACCCCCGTTATGCCTCACGGTCGGGGATGACCACTGTAAACCTGTTTTCCGTGCAGGTTAGCGGGCTCGCGAAGTCTGACCTCACTTCAAGTATGGGCTCCTTCACGATCTCCTGAATTCTGAAGTGGCCCCTGCAGGGGGGGGGGGGAGATCCAGCAACACCTCCATGGCGGCTGTTGGCGTTGTAGTCATGGCCTCTGTGATGCCCAAGCAAGTCAGCCTTTGGATCTTTCCTAGTTTTTGTTTGGCACTGGATTATGTCACCTTAGGCCACCAGACCAGTGCCGCGTATGTTAACGATGGTTTGATCATTATTGTGTACAGCCAGTGCCATACTAGGTCTTAGTCCCCACGTTTTTCCATATAGCCGCCTAGGGACGTCTAGGGTCGTAGCTGCCTTACGCAGTATTTTTTCCACGTGACCATTCAAGGTTAGCTTAGAGTCCAATACGACCCCAAGATATTTTACCTCCCTGGTCATTGGGATGTTTGTACCGTATAGAGTGAAAGTTCTGAGGCTCTCTTACTTCATCTTTCTCGTAAACGGCATGACGGTTGCTTTCGCGGGGCTCACCCCGAGCCCTTGGCCAACCGTCCACCTTTCCACCACTTTTAATGCTATCTGCATGCGCTCCCACACTGACTGTGTAACCTTTCCTCGGACTATAATGACAGTCGTCCGCATAGCCGTGTACCTCGTACCCCCTCCCGAGAGCCTCTATAGCAGGCCGTCCACGACTAGGCACCAAAGCAAAGGAGACAGAACGCTCCCCCGTGGACACCCCACCGCGACCCTTGCCAGCAAAGTCCCTCCCGCGAGTGAGGAGAACACCGCCCTGTCCCTGAGCATTGAACCGATCCACCTGCAGCAGGTCTTCTCTATTCAACGCTCCCTGACAGCTGCCAGAACCGATCCGAATGAGGTGTCGCTGAAGGCCGCCCTATATGTCTAGGAAGGCCCCCAGCGCCACCTCGCCGTTCTCCAGCGTATTTTCCAGTTTCAGCACTAGTTGGTTGCCCTTTATTTGTTATTTCCGAAGATATTGAAAATTTCCTAAAGATAACGCAAAATTTTCCGGGAGAACCTGGATCGATTTTGCTGGCTAACGAACTTGTACAAGCTACGTGCACAAGGAAGGTACCTACCAAACTTGATTAAAATCAGCCCATTTTTTTTAAGTTATCGGTGTGATATTGTATTTACTGATTAATTATTAACGAAAAACAATGCTTCTGGTTAATTACATTACGGTGTCTATGTGACACACATTAAATACAAACAGAAACATTTAAAGCATTCATTACATAAAAATAAATTGAAAAATCCTATTAAAATATTCAGGTAACATTATAAATAATTACACAATTACCGGTTAAATATTGATATAACATAAGCAATATACATCGACAATTCTACAGAGATCACAGTCTCTTTCTGTTCATTTTAAGCAAATTTTTGCTTATTGAAATTTATTGGCACTCAATCTTTAATTGGTGCTGTTAAAATGGTGAAATTCAAACCGCACTGATCAATTTAGGAAAAGAAAACACTTACTGAAACATTTTCCATTGGATTTTATATTGTTTTTCCATTATTGCTGTCCATTATTAATTATTATTATTTTTCCAATTTGTCCATGCCATATTTGACTGCCCATTTATTGATTATTAATGGATTTAATTTATTAACATGTTGATATATTCCATATTCGTAGCACTCTGGAGGTTTTTTATAATCTCCCTTCGATGCACTCTGGAATCTCTTATGTCAACTTACATAATGATCACATGATCTGGTGAAATGATGCTGATGAATTCACTGGATGGAAAGACCCCGGGTACTCTCGGACTCTTGCTTTTATTCACTTTCTTACAGGTGAAAAAACGCTATTGTTCATCACACCTGTCTTTGAGCTTTCCGTCAAACCTTTAGTGTCTTTTTACGTTTTTTTCTTGCGCGCACATATACCTTAATACTACATAAAGCTTTTTCTTTACAAATGACCTCTGCTCTTTTAATACATCGAGCCTTTAGGTAGCTTGGTCATACCTATTTTTACACACAAATCAACAGAATTGCATTTATTAGCTACAATCTCATTCCCCCTACAAAAACTAAAGCATTGTTCTTGGTTTCTTTACGGATATTTCTAGAATATAATATATATATTTTTTAATACTCGAATGAAACTTAACATCGAGGGTTGCTACATGGGTCACTGACATTCATGTCGGCCGTTGACATCTCATGCTAAACTCTTTCGTTTCTACATTAGGGTGTATACGTTTATTTTATATGTACTATGATGTATAAATTTCCCGTTTTCCCATTAAAATTTCGTAATCTTTCCTATTATTTGCTATCTATAGCAATATATATATATATATATATATATATATATATATATATATATATATATATATATATATATATATATATATATATATATATATAAGAATTGAAACTGACTCCGGATATGTGTACTAGAGATCCTGGTTCGCGTTGATTTGAAGATTCAAGAAAATTCAAGTGGCGCGATCTTCTCATTGGTCAATTTTCTTAAAGGAAATTCACTAAGAATCATTAATAAATAGCTAAATAATTAAAATTTATTAACAATTATGATAATTTTGCTTGATAATTAACTTTTGAACAGTACGACGCATATAACGGAGTATTTCACATTGCATTGACCTATATAGGGGTACGTATTCCTACTCTCCGTGCGGTTGGTGACAAAAAAACAATACATATATATATATATATATATATATATATATATATATATATATATATATATATATATATATATATATATATATATATATATATATATATTGTAGATTTCGTGGTCCAAACATTTTCTAATAACTTAAAAAACGATTTGACGCGTATCCGAGATTATATGAGACTATTAAGGTAGTGTGTAAGTAAAAAAAGGTCTGTACAAATTTTTAGCTTAATATCTTTCATTCCGACATTCAGGCTTTGTTCACGTTATTTGACTGGGCTATAGGAAACAAAACTATCTTTGCTAAGTTCAGATATTAAAAAAACTGATAGGTGCAAATTTTAAGACTCTACCTCCACAATTTTCTTGTAAATGTCTAAGAGGAGCTTACCCTATATAACCATGTATATAAAACATTCAAACCTGTTGTAATAGGGTGCTCAAATCACTACTGGATTAACGACCATTGGGTAATGCAAATTTGTTCCATATTTTTGGGACATAAATTTTTTATGAGGCCAATATGCAATATTTTACGATAACTCTTATGAATTTAGTACTCATGATTTGTAACAGGTGGATTAACAATAAAAATTTCATCGCCATAAAAACATTTAATCGTTACGGTCTATAAAGGGTTGTAACATTTCATTATCATTTTTTTATGAACATCAATGTGATGCCTTTGGTAAAGTATCGATTTTAATGCAGACACAGGAAAAACCTAACGTATTTTTTAGACAATATATAAAATGCGCTGTCCATATGGCATTTGGAAATAAAAGCTTTCATCTATCGCTCAAAAATATTTCTGGTTGTGCAGCATTATCGATTACATCAATATATGTAATTAGTTTTATTCCACCTGCAATCAGGACGTCATATTTGCCGTTAAGGTTTTTTTAGTAGGTTGTAGTATTCATGTGTATAATAAATTTTGTAACTGTTGGCCTTTATTTGGGTTAAAATAAATACATTTTTCACATGACTGACTACATTTCAGTGCATAATTGATATCCGCTTTGATTAAATGTTATGCCCAGCGGTACCACAAATTTAATTGTTTCTACAACACTCGAGTTGAAAATATTGAAATTTGCATCGTGCTTCTTTGCAAGAGCATATTAGCATAATTTGTCGATGTTGAAGACGCAGCTTAGGTTAATTTTTAATTTTTTTATTTCAACAACACACCACGAGAGCTTAAAGCCTAAATACTATCGTACCGTGGGTGTCGACAAGGAGGAAAGATGCAACTTGTTAATTCTGGACTTGAAGGTTTGGAGGTTTGGAGGAGAAGGAAAAACATGTGCCGGCAAGGAATTCCACAACTTGGAAGTCCTTGGGACAAAAGAGCAGGCACAACAAGATGTTTTATCTCTGGTGACCTGGACAGTAAAAGGGTGAATTCGCTCTGTTCCCCTGGTAGATCTGTTGGGGGCAGCAGGTGAAGGAACTATGGAAGAAAGCTCCTCTGAGCAGTGCCCGTGCAGATATCTATAAAAGAGGGAGAGAGAGAGAGAGAGAGAGGTCACAAACGGCACGTCGGTGGGCAAGGGATGGCAGCCTTTGGGTGAGGGTAGGATCACCGATGAGACGTATAGCGCTCTTCTGAATGGAGTCCAGGATAGCGAGTGTAGAAGCGGCAGCAGCACCCCAGATGTGGGAGCAGTATTTGAGGTTTGGTCTTATTTGTGAAGAATATAAAGTATAGAGATTAGCTGGTGAAAAGTATTTGCGAGCCCGGAAGAGGAAACCTAATTTCTTAGCAGCCGCTTCTGCAATTGATGTGACATGTTGGTGCCAATTGAGATTTCGATCCACAGAGATGCCAACAAGTGAAAAGGACCCATTACTTTGCTGTCTACGTACAGAGTTTTGGTGGTAGGCCATAGGCCGGTAGTTTATTAAGCAGCGCTGCGTGCCAGACCTGGTCGAATGCTTGGGATATGTCTAGAGCGACAATATGGGATTCGCCGTGTAGTTCCAATAATGGGTGACAAAGGAAAGGAGGTCGGCAGTAGATCTGCGCTGACGGAATCCATACTGCCTGTCGTGGATTAGACTGTGTTTTTCAAGAAATTTTAGTAATTCGGTGTTTATATACTTTTCCATCACTTTAGAGATGACTGAAAGTAGAGAAATAGGCCTGTAGTTTCTAGGAAGCGCTTTCGATCCTTTCTTGGGGACGGGTTGTACTCGAGCAATTTTCCAGTTACTAGGGAATATGCCTCCATTGTAAGATGTCTGAAACAGACGAGTCAGGACAGGAGTAAGTTCTGGTGCGCATTTTTTGAGAACAATTGCTGGGATCTCGTCAAGGGCAGAGGCTTTCCTGGTATTAAGAGAAGAGAGCATCTTTCGTACCTTTTTAGTTTTGAAAATGATATCCGTCATTTTATGCGTGACATTGGGGACTCTTGGTGGTTGAACATTTGGAGGTGGGCTGAGAGTACAATTGCCGGCGAACAACGAGGCAAAAAGTTCAGCCTTGCCCAGGGCGGTAGAAACAATTTCATCCCCTAAGACAAGAGGTGGGAACGTGCTTTTGCAGAAATTATTCCCAATAGATTTAGCAAGAATCCAGAAGGGTTTGCTGCCATTGGAGCTTGAGACTTGTGAGCTTTTACTTTTTAAAGTCTGGCCTTGTCACAGGGCTTTTTAGTGGCTGCAGAGGTTTTCTGTGTAGGTGGAATAAATATTTCCATGCCAGCTTGGATAATTTCGGTGACGTTTTGTGAGATATCAGAGGGGTCAGGATGAGAGAAGCAGAGAGACGCCCATGGAAATGAGGAAAAGTAATCTCGCATTTTGTCCCAGTTCGCGGAGTTGTAGTGCCAAATGATACGTGGGTGTGGTGACTGTGTGACCTCGGGTTGCATTGCGCAGGAAGCAGTGACCATGCCGTGGTCTGAGCGACCCAGGGGGGCGGTGACTGATATCTTATAGCAGTCAGGATTTGTAGTAAGAAGAAGATCCAAGGGATTTGAGCTGTGTGTTGGGATACGAGGAAAGTAAGTATGCTGCTGAACCATATTGGCTAAAGAATTGCTGGCTGCAAAGGCCTCCGCTGCTCCTCCTTATGGATCGGTTTTTGAAGATCCTAGCTAGTCCCTATTATGGACATTGAAGTCACCAAGAATAGTAACCTCGGAGGAAGGATATTCAGAAATCAGATGGTCGTTTTTTTCAGAAAAGTAGACAAAGAGCTAGGCAAAGTTGTTGTCAAAAGGTGACCGGTAAATGCAACAGATGAATTTAGTTGCAGCCCCGAGAGATAGTTTTATCCATCGTATGTCTTTTCTTCCAGCTTCTAAATTGGGGAGTCTGGTGCAGGGTAGATTGCTACGGACGTA